>JAPTOF010000028.1:3292500-3831075 GCA_028554755.1 Cordia subcordata | reverse complement strand
CCCACCGCTCGCCACTTTTTCCATCACCGACTGCTCTGCCCGGCGGCCGGAGCGACGACAACGATCCTCGCGAGGCACGCGGTCTCGAGTACATGGCGGTGCGCCACACCAAAGACTAATGCACCTGATCCCATCAACTCCGGGTTAAGCGTGCTTGGGCGAGTAGTACTAGGATGGGTGACTGAAGTCCTCGTGTTGCACCCTTTGTTCTCCTGGCCCGCTTTCATTTGCGTTGTTTTCGCTTTTTCCTCGTCATACGCCAAGACGCTCGCGGACTTTGCCATGGTCGGGCCATGGCGTCCCGCCTGCCCGGCCGTGAACTTTCGAATCAGATGTCGAGAACGGCGAGCAAGATGCGCGGAAGCCCGCGACGTGCTCGTCATGGGGCGATGGCTCGCCACTGGGCCCTCGCTCCGAGGCCATACAAGGCCGCTTTCCCACCGCTCGCCACTTTTTCCATCACCGACTGCTCTCGCCCGGCGGCCGAGCGACGACAACGATCCTCGCGAGGCACGCGGTCTCGAGTACATGGCGGTGCGCCACACCAAAGACTAATGCACCTGATCCCATCAACTCCGGGTTAAGCGTGCTTGGGCGAGTAGTACTAGGATGGGTGACTGGAAGTCCTCGTGTTGCACCCTTTGTTCTCCTGGCCCGCTTTCATTTGCGTTGTTTTCGCTTTTTCCTCGTCATACGCCAAGACGCTCGCTGGACTTTGCCATGGCGGGCATGGCGTCCCGCCTGCCCGGCCGTGAATTTTCGAATCAGATGTCGAGAAACGGCGAGCAAGATGTGCGCGGAAGCCCGCGACGTGCTCGTCATGGGGCAAGATGGCTCGCCACTGGGCCCTCGCTCCGAGGCCATACAAGGCCGCTTTCCCACCGCTCGCCACTTTTTCCATCACCGACTGCTCTGCCCGGCGGCCGGAGCGACGACAACGATCCTCGCGAGGCACGCGGCCTCGAGTACATGGCGGTGCGCCACACCAAAGACTAATGCACCGATCCCATCAACTCCGGGTTAAGCGTGCTTGGGCGAGTAGTACTAGGATGGGTGACTGGAAGTCCTCGTGTTGCACCCTTTGTTCTCCTGGCCCGCTTTCATTTGCGTTGTTTTCGCTTTTTCCTCGTCATACGCCAAGACGCTCGCTGGACTTTGCCATGGGTCATGGCGGTCCCGCCTGCCCGGCCGTGAATTTTCGAATCAGATGTCGAGAACGGCGAGCAAGATGCGCGCGAAGCCCGCGACGTGCTCGTCATGGGGCAAGATGGCTCGCCACTGGGCCTCGCTCCGAGGCCATACAAGGCCGCTTTCCCACCGCTCGCCACTTTTTCCATCACCGACTGCTCTGCCCGGCGGTCGGAGCAAGACGACAACGATCCTCGCGAGGCACGCGGTCTCGAGTACATGGCGGTGCGCCACACCAAAGACTAATGCACCTGATCCCATCAACTCCGGGTTAAGCGTGCTTGGGCGAGTAGTACTAGGATGGGTGACTGGAAGTCCTCGTGTTGCACCCTTTGTTCTCCTGGCCCGCTTTCATTTGCGCTTGTTTTCGCTTTTTCCTCGTCATACGCCAAGACGCTCGCGGACTTTGCCATGGCGGGCCATGGGTCCCGCCTGCCCGGCCGTGAATCTTCGAATCAGATGTCGAGAAACGGCGAGCAAGATGTGCGCGAAAGCCCGCGACGTGCTCGTCATGGGGCAAGATGGCTCGCCACTGGGCCCTCGCTCCGAGGCCATACAAGGCCGCTTTCCCACCGCTCGCCACTTTTTCCATCACCGACTGCTCTGCCCGGCGGTCGAGCGACGACAACGATCCTCGCGAGGCACGCGGTCTCGAGTACATGGCGGTGCGCCACACCAAAGACTAATGCACCTGATCCCATCAACTCCGGGTTAAGCGTGCTTGGGCGAGTAGTACTAGGATGGGTGACTGGAAGTCCTCGTGTTGCACCCTTTGTTCTCCTGGCCCGCTTTCATTTGCGTTGTTTTCGCTTTTTCCTCGTCATACGCCAAGACGCTCGCGGACTTTGCCATGGGGGCCATGCGGTCCCGCCTGCCCGGCCGTGAATTTTCGAATCAGATGTCGAGAAACGGCGAGCAAGATGCGCGGAAGCCCGCGACGTGCTCGTCATGGGGCGATGGCTCGCCACTGGGCCTCGCTCCGAGGCCATACAAGGCCGCTTTCCCACCGCTCGCCACTTTTTCCATCACCGACTGCTCTGCCCGGCGGCCGAGCGCAAGACGACAACGATCTCCGCGAGGCACGCGGTCTCGAGTACATGGCGGTGCGCCACACCAAAGACTAATGCACCTGATCCCATCAACTCCGGGTTAAGCGTGCTTGGGCGAGTAGTACTAGGATGGGTGACTGGAAGTCCTCGTGTTGCACCCTTTGTTCTCCTGGCCCGCTTTCATTTGCGTTGTTTTCGCTTTTTCCTCGTCATACGCCAAGACGCTCGCGGACTTTGCCATGGCGGGCCATGGCGGTCCCCTGCCCGGCCGTGAATTTTCGAATCAGATGTCGAGAAACGGCGAGCAAGATGCGGCGCGAAGCCCGCGACGTGCTCGTCATGGGGCAAGATGGCTCGCCACTGGGCCTCGCTCCGAGGCCATACAAGGCCGCTTTCCCACCGCTCGCCACTTTTTCCATCACCGACTGCTCTGCCCGGCGGCCGGAGCGAAGACGACAACGATCCTCGCGAGGCACGCGGTCTCGAGTACATGGCGGTGCGCGCCACACCAAAGACTAATGCACCTGATCCCATCAACTCCGGGTTAAGCGTGCTTGGGCGAGTAGTACTAGGATGGGTGACTGGAAGTCCTCGTGTTGCACCCTTTGTTCTCCTGGCCCGCTTTCATTTGCGTTGTTTTCGCTTTTTCCTCGTCATACGCCAAGACGCTCGCGGACTTTGCCATGGGTCACGGCGGTCCCCGCCTGCCCGGCCGTGAACTTTCGAATCAGATGTCGAGAAACGGCGAGCAAGATGGCGCGCGAAGCCCGCGACGTGCTCGTCATGGGCAAGATGGCTCGCCACTGGGCCCTCGCTCCGAGGCCATACAAGGCCGCTTTCCCACCGCTCGCCACTTTTTCCATCACCGACTGCTCTGCCCGGCGGTCGGAGCGGCACGACAACGATCCTCGCGCGAGGCACGCGGTCTCGAGTACATGGCGGTGCGCCACACCAAAGACTAATGCACCTGATCCCATCAACTCCGGGTTAAGCGTGCTTGGGCGAGTAGTACTAGGATGGGTGACTGGAAGTCCTCGTGTTGCACCCTTTGTTCTCCTGGCCCGCTTTCATTTGCGTTGTTTTCGCTTTTTCCTCGTCATACGCCAAGACGCTCGCTGGACTTTGCCATGGCGGGCCATGGCGGCCCCGCCTGCCCGGCCGTGAATTTTCGAATCAGATGTCGAGAACGGCGAGCAAGATGTGGCGCGGAAAGCCCGCGACGTGCTCGTCATGGGGCAAGATGGCTCGCCACTGGGCCCTCGCTCCGAGGCCATACAAGGCCGCTTTCCCACCGCTCGCCACTTTTTCCATCACCGACTGCTCTGCCCGGCGGCCGAGCGACGACAACGATCCTCGCGAGGCACGCGGTCTCGAGTACATGGCGGTGCGCCACACCAAAGACTAATGCACCGATCCCATCAACTCCGGGTTAAGCGTGCTTGGGCGAGTAGTACTAGGATGGGTGACTGGAAGTCCTCGTGTTGCACCCTTTGTTCTCCTGGCCCGCTTTCATTTGCGTTGTTTTCGCTTTTTCCTCGTCATACGCCAAGACGCTCGCTGGACTTTGCCATGGGTCATGGCGGCCCCGCCTGCCCGGCCGTGAATTTCGAATCAGATGTCGAGAAACGGCGAGCAGCATGTGCGCGGAAAGCCCGCGACGTGCTCGTCATGGGGCGATGGCTCGCCACTGGGCCTCGCTCCGAGGCCATACAAGGCCGCTTTCCCACCGCTCGCCACTTTTTCCATCACCGACTGCTCTGCCCGGCGGCCGGAGCGACGACAACGATCCTCGCGAGGCACGCGGTCTCGAGTACATGGCGGTGCGCCACACCAAAGACTAATGCACCTGATCCCATCAACTCCGGGTTAAGCGTGCTTGGGCGAGTAGTACTAGGATGGGTGACTGGAAGTCCTCGTGTTGCACCCTTTGTTCTCCTGGCCCGCTTTCATTTGCGTTGTTTTCGCTTTTTCCTCGTCATACGCCAAGACGCTCGCGGACTTTGCCATGGCGGGCCATGGCGGCCCCGCCGCCCGGCCGTGAATTTTCGAATCAGATGTCGAGAAACGGCGAGCAAGATGCGGCGCGGAAGCCCGCGACGTGCTCGTCATGGGGCGATGGCTCGCCACTGGGCCCTCGCTCCGAGGCCATACAAGGCCGCTTTCCCACCGCTCGCCACTTTTTCCATCACCGACTGCTCTGCCCGGCGGCCGAGCGCAAGACGACAACGATCCTCGCGAGGCACGCGGTCTCGAGTACATGGCGGTGCGCCACACCAAAGACTAATGCACCTGATCCCATCAACTCCGGGTTAAGCGTGCTTGGGCGAGTAGTACTAGGATGGGTGACTGGAAGTCCTCGTGTTGCACCCTTTGTTCTCCTGGCCCGCTTTCATTTGCGTTGTTTTCGCTTTTTCCTCGTCATACGCCAAGACGCTCGCTGGACTTTGCCATGGCGGTCACGGCGGTCCCGCCTGCCCGGCCGTGAACTTTCGAATCAGATGTCGAGAAACGGCGAGCAAGATGGCGCGAAGCCCGCGACGTGCTCGTCATGGGGCGATGGCTCGCCACTGGGCCCTCGCTCCGAGGCCATACAAGGCCGCTTTCCCACCGCTCGCCACTTTTTCCATCACCGACTGCTCTGCCCGGCGGCCGAGCAAGACGACAACGATCCTCGCGAGGCACGCGGTCTCGAGTACATGGCGGTGCGCCACACCAAAGACTAATGCACCGATCCCATCAACTCCGGGTTAAGCGTGCTTGGGCGAGTAGTACTAGGATGGGTGACTGGAAGTCCTCGTGTTGCACCCTTTGTTCTCCTGGCCCGCTTTTTGCTTGTTTTCGCTTTTTCCTCGTCATACGCCAAGACGCTCGCGGACTTTGCCATGGCGGGCCATGGCGGCCCGCCTGCCCGGCCGTGAACTTTCGAATCAGATGTCGAGAAACGGCGAGCAAGATGCGGCGCGAAGCCCGCGACGTGCTCGTCATGGGGCGATGGCTCGCCACTGGGCCCTCGCTCCGAGGCCATACAAGGCCGCTTTCCCACCGCTCGCCACTTTTTCCATCACCGACTGCTCTGCCCGGCGGCCGGAGCGACGACAACGATCCTCGCGAGGCACGCGGTCTCGAGTACATGGCGGTGCGCCACACCAAAGACTAATGCACCTGATCCCATCAACTCCGGTTAAGCGTGCTTGGGCGAGTAGTACTAGGATGGGTGACTGGAAGTCCTCGTGTTGCACCCTTTGTTCTCCTGGCCCGCTTTCATTTGGCTTGTTTTCGCTTTTTCCTCGTCATACGCCAAGACGCTCGCGGACTTTGCCATGGCGGGCATGGCGGCCCCGCCTGCCCGGCCGTGAATTTCGAATCAGATGTCGAGAAACGGCGAGCAAGATGTGCGCGAAAGCCCGCGACGTGCTCGTCATGGGGCGATGGCTCGCCACTGGGCCTCGCTCCGAGGCCATACAAGGCCGCTTTCCCACCGCTCGCCACTTTTTCCATCACCGACTGCTCTGCCCGGCGGTCGGAGCGACGACAACGATCCTCGCGAGGCACGCGGTCTCGAGTACATGGCGGTGCGCCACACCAAAGACTAATGCACCGGATCCCATCAACTCCGGGTTAAGCGTGCTTGGGCGAGTAGTACTAGGATGGGTGACTGGAAGTCCTCGTGTTGCACCCTTTGTTCTCCTGGCCCGCTTTCATTTGCGTTGTTTTCGCTTTTTCCTCGTCATACGCCAAGACGCTCGCGGACTTTGCCATGGTCGGGCCATGGCGTCCCGCCTGCCCGGCCGTGAATTTCGAATCAGATGTCGAGAAACGGCGAGCAGCATGTGCGCGGAAAGCCCGCGACGTGCTCGTCTGCGGGGGCAGCATGGCTCGCCACTCTGGGCCCCCGTTCCGGAGGCCATACAAGGCCGGGTTCCCACCGCTCGCCACTTTTTCCATCACCGACCGCTCTGCCCGGCGGCCGAGCGACGGACAACGATCCTCGCGAGGCACGCGGCCTCGAGTACATGGCGGTGCGCCACACCAAAGACTAATGCACCTGATCCCATCAACTCCGGGTTAAGCGTGCTTGGGCGAGTAGTACTAGGATGGGTGACTGGAAGTCCTCGTGTTGCACCCTTTGTTCTCCTGGCCCGCTTTCTGCGTTGTTTTCGCTTTTTCCTCGTCATACGCCAAGACGCTCGCTGGACTTTGCCATGGGTCGCCATGCGGCCCCGCCTGCCCGGCCGTGAATTTCGAATCAGATGTCGAGAAACGGCGAGCAAGATGCGGCGCGAAGCCCGCGACGTGCTCGTCATGGGGCAAGATGGCTCGCCACTGGGCCTCGCTCCGAGGCCATACAAGGCCGCTTTCCCACCGCTCGCCACTTTTTCCATCACCGACTGCTCTGCCCGGCGGTCGGAGCAAGACGACAACGATCTCGCGAGGCACGCGGCCTCGAGTACATGGCGGTGCGCCACACCAAAGACTAATGCACCGATCCCATCAACTCCGGGTTAAGCGTGCTTGGGCGAGTAGTACTAGGATGGGTGACTGAAGTCCTCGTGTTGCACCCTTTGTTCTCCTGGCCCGCTTTCATTTGCGTTGTTTTCGCTTTTTCCTCGTCATACGCCAAGACGCTCGCGGACTCCATGGCGGGCCATGGCGGCCCCGCCTGCCCGGCCGTGAACTTTCGAATCAGATGTCGAGAAACGGCGAGCAAGATGCGGCGCGGAAAGCCCGCGACGTGCTCGTCATGGGGCGATGGCTCGCCACTGGGCCCTCGCTCCGAGGCCATACAAGGCCGCTTTCCCACCGCTCGCCACTTTTTCCATCACCGACTGCTCTGCCCGGGCCGGAGCGACGACAACGATCCTCGCGAGGCACGCGGTCTCGAGTACATGGCGGTGCGCCACACCAAAGACTAATGCACCTGATCCCATCAACTCCGGGTTAAGCGTGCTTGGGCGAGTAGTACTAGGATGGGTGACTGGAAGTCCTCGTGTTGCACCCTTTGTTCTCCTGGCCCGCTTTTTGCGTTGTTTTCGCTTTTTCCTCGTCATACGCCAAGACGCTCGCGGACTTTGCATGGCGGGCCATGGCGGTCCCGCCGCCCGGCCGTGAATTTCGAATCAGATGTCGAGAACGGCGAGCAAGATGCGGCGCGAAAGCCCGCGACGTGCTCGTCATGGGGCAAGATGGCTCGCCACTGGGCCCTCGCTCCGAGGCCATACAAGGCCGCTTTCCCACCGCTCGCCACTTTTTCCATCACCGACTGCTCTGCCCGGCGGCCGGAGCAGACGACAACGATCCTCGCGAGGCACGCGGTCTCGAGTACATGGCGGTGCGCCACACCAAAGACTAATGCACCGATCCCATCAACTCCGGGTTAAGCGTGCTTGGGCGAGTAGTACTAGGATGGGTGACTGGAAGTCCTCGTGTTGCACCCTTTGTTCTCCTGGCCCGCTTTCATTTGCGTTTTCGCTTTTTCCTCGTCATACGCCAAGACGCTCGCTGGACTTTGCCATGGGCCATGGCGGTCCCGCCTGCCCGGCCGTGAATTTTCGAACCGTATGTCGAGAAACGGCGAGCAGCATGTGCGCGGAAAGCCCGCGACGTGCTCGTCTGCGGGGGCAGCATGGCTCGCCACTCTGGGCCCCCGTTCCGGAGGCCATACAAGGCCGTTTTCCCACCGTTCGCCACTTTTTCCATCACCGACTGCTCTGCCCGGCGGCCGGAGCGACGACAACGATCCTCGCGAGGCACGCGGTCTCGAGTACATGGCGGTGCGCCACACCAAAGACTAATGCACCGGATCCCATCAACTCCGGGTTAAGCGTGCTTGGGCGAGTAGTACTAGGATGGGTGACTGGAAGTCCTCGTGTTGCACCCTTTGTTCTCCTGGCCCGCTTTCATTTGCGTTTCGCTTTTTCCTCGTCATACGCCAAGACGCTCGCTGGACTTTGCCATGGTCGGCGGCCCGCCTGCCCGGCCGTGAACTTTCGAATCAGATGTCGAAACGGCGAGCAAGATGGCGCGCGGAAGCCCGCGACGTGCTCGTCATGGGGCGATGGCTCGCCACTGGGCCTCGCTCCGAGGCCATACAAGGCCGCTTTCCCACCGCTCGCCACTTTTTCCATCACCGACTGCTCTGCCCGGCGGGAGCAAGACGACAACGATCCTCGCGAGGCACGCGGTCTCGAGTACATGGCGGTGCGCCACACCAAAGACTAATGCACCTGATCCCATCAACTCCGGGTTAAGCGTGCTTGGGCGAGTAGTACTAGGATGGGTGACCGGAAGTCCTCGTGTTGCACCCTTTGTTCTCCTGGCCCGCTTTCATTTGCGTTGTTTTCGCTTTTTCCTCGTCATACGCCAAGACGCTCGCTGGACTTGGCCATGGGCCATGGCGTCCGCCTGCCCGGCCGTGAATTTCGAATCAGATGTCGAGAACGGCGAGCAAGATGTGGCGCGGAAAGCCCGCGACGTGCTCGTCATGGGGCAAGATGGCTCGCCACTGGGCCCTCGCTCCGAGGCCATACAAGGCCGCTTTCCCACCGCTCGCCACTTTTTCCATCACCGACTGCTCTGCCCGGCGGAGCGGCACGACAACGATCCTCGGGCGAGGCACGCGGTCTCGAGTACATGGCGGTGCGCCACACCAAAGACTAATGCACCGATCCCATCAACTCCGGGTTAAGCGTGCTTGGGCGAGTAGTACTAGGATGGGTGACCGGAAGTCCTCGTGTTGCACCCTTTGTTCTCCTGGCCCGCTTTCATTTGCGTTGTTTTCGCTTTTTCCTCGTCATACGCCAAGACGCTCGCTGGACTTTGCCATGGCCGCCATGGCGTCCCGCCTGCCCGGCCGTGAATTTTCGAATCAGATGTCGAGAAACGGCGAGCAAGATGGCGCGGAAGCCCGCGACGTGCTCGTCATGGGGCGATGGCTCGCCACTGGGCCCTCGCTCCGAGGCCATACAAGGCCGCTTTCCCACCGCTCGCCACTTTTTCCATCACCGACTGCTCTGCCCGGCGGCGGAGCGGACGGACAACGATCCTCGCGAGGCACGCGGTCTCGAGTACATGGCGGTGCGCCACACCAAAGACTAATGCACCGATCCCATCAACTCCGGGTTAAGCGTGCTTGGGCGAGTAGTACTAGGATGGGTGACTGGAAGTCCTCGTGTTGCACCCTTTGTTCTCCTGGCCCGCTTTCATTTGCGTTGTTTCGCTTTTTCCTCGTCATACGCCAAGACGCTCGCTGGACTTTGCCATGGGTCGCGGCGGCCCGCCTGCCCGGCCGTGAATTTCGAATCAGATGTCGAGAAACGGCGAGCAGCATGTGCGCGGAAAGCCCGCGACGTGCTCGTCTGGGGGGGCAGCATGGCTCGCCACTCTGGGCCCCCGTTCCGGAGGCCATACAAGGCCGTTTTCCCACCGTTCGCCACTTTTTCCATCACCGACTGCTCTGCCCGGCGGTCGAGCGGCAAGACGACAACGATCCTCGCGAGGCACGCGGTCTCGAGTACATGGCGGTGCGCCACACCAAAGACTAATGCACCTGATCCCATCGAACTCCGGTTAAGCGTGCTTGGGCGAGTAGTACTAGGATGGGTGACTGGAAGTCCTCGTGTTGCACCCTTTGTTCTCCTGGCCCGCTTTCATTTGCGTTGTTTTCGCTTTTTCCTCGTCATACGCCAAGACGCTCGCTGGACTTTGCATGGCGGGCCATGGCGGTCCCGCCGCCCGGCCGTGAACTTTCGAATCAGATGTCGAGAAACGGCGAGCAAGATGCGGCGGAAGCCCGCGACGTGCTCGTCATGGGGCGATGGCTCGCCACTGGGCCTCGCTCCGAGGCCATACAAGGCCGCTTTCCCACCGCTCGCCACTTTTTCCATCACCGACTGCTCTGCCCGGCGGCCGGAGCGGACGACAACGATCCTCGCGAGGCACGCGGTCTCGAGTACATGGCGGTGCGCCACACCAAAGACTAATGCACCTGATCCCATCGAACTCCGGGTTAAGCGTGCTTGGGCGAGTAGTACTAGGATGGGTGACTGGAAGTCCTCGTGTTGCACCCTTTGTTCTCCTGGCCCGCTTTCATTTGCGTTGTTTTCGCTTTTTCCTCGTCATACGCCAAGACGCTCGCTGGACTTTGCATGGCGGTCACGGCGGTCCCGCCTGCCCGGCCGTGAATTTTCGAATCAGATGTCGAGAAACGGCGAGCAAGATGTGGCGGAAGCCCGCGACGTGCTCGTCATGGGGCGATGGCTCGCCACTGGGCCTCGCTCCGAGGCCATACAAGGCCGCTTTCCCACCGCTCGCCACTTTTTCCATCACCGACTGCTCTCGCCCGGCGCGGAGCGCACGACACAACGATCCTCGCGAGGCACGCGGTCTCGAGTACATGGCGGTGCGCCACACCAAAGACTAATGCACCGATCCCATCAACTCCGGGTTAAGCGTGCTTGGGCGAGTAGTACTAGGATGGGTGACTGGAAGTCCTCGTGTTGCACCCTTTGTTCTCCTGGCCCGCTTTCATTTGCGTTGTTTTCGCTTTTTCCTCGTCATACGCCAAGACGCTCGCTGGACTTTGCCATGGCGCCATGGCGTCCCGCCTGCCCGGCCGTGAATTTCGAATCAGATGTCGAAACGGCGAGCAAGATGCGGCGCGGAAGCCCGCGACGTGCTCGTCATGGGGCGATGGCTCGCCACTGGGCCTCGCTCCGAGGCCATACAAGGCCGCTTTCCCACCGCTCGCCACTTTTTCCATCACCGACTGCTCTCGCCCGGCGGTCGGAGCGCAAGGACAACGATCCTCGCGAGGCACGCGGTCTCGAGTACATGGCGGTGCGCCACACCAAAGACTAATGCACCGGATCCCATCAACTCCGGGTTAAGCGTGCTTGGGCGAGTAGTACTAGGATGGGTGACTGGAAGTCCTCGTGTTGCACCCTTTGTTCTCCTGGCCCGCTTTCATTTGCGTTGTTTTCGCTTTTTCCTCGTCATACGCCAAGACGCTCGCTGGACTTTGCCATGGCGGGCCATGGCGTCCCGCCTGCCCGGCCGTGAATTTCGAATCAGATGTCGAGAAACGGCGAGCAAGATGTGCGCGGAAGCCCGCGACGTGCTCGTCATGGGGCGAGATGGCTCGCCACTGGGCCTCGCTCCGAGGCCATACAAGGCCGCTTTCCCACCGCTCGCCACTTTTTCCATCACCGACTGCTCTGCCCGGCGGTCGAGCGCAAGACGACAACGATCCTCGCGAGGCACGCGGTCTCGAGTACATGGCGGTGCGCCACACCAAAGACTAATGCACCGGATCCCATCAACTCCGGTTAAGCGTGCTTGGGCGAGTAGTACTAGGATGGGTGACCGGAAGTCCTCGTGTTGCACCCTTTGTTCTCCTGGCCCGCTTTCATTTGCGTTGTTTTCGCTTTTTCCTCGTCATACGCCAAGACGCTCGCGGACTTGGCCATGGGTCATGGCGGCCCCGCCTGCCCGGCCGTGAATTTCGAATCAGATGTCGAGAAACGGCGAGCAAGATGTGCGCGAAAGCCCGCGACGTGCTCGTCATGGGGCGATGGCTCGCCACTGGGCCCTCGCTCCGAGGCCATACAAGGCCGCTTTCCCACCGCTCGCCACTTTTTCCATCACCGACTGCTCTGCCCGGCGGCCGGAGCGCACGGACAACGATCCTCGCGAGGCACGCGGTCTCGAGTACATGGCGGTGCGCCACACCAAAGACTAATGCACCGGATCCCATCAACTCCGGGTTAAGCGTGCTTGGGCGAGTAGTACTAGGATGGGTGACTGAAGTCCTCGTGTTGCACCCTTTGTTCTCCTGGCCCGCTTTCATTTGCGTTGTTTTCGCTTTTTCCTCGTCATACGCCAAGACGCTCGCGGACTTTGCCATGGGTCATGGCGGCCCCGCCTGCCCGGCCGTAACTTTCGAACCGTATGTCGAGAAACGGCGAGCAGCACGTGCGCGGAAAGCCCGCGACGTGCTCGTCATGGGGCGATGGCTCGCCACTGGGCCCTCGCTCCGAGGCCATACAAGGCCGCTTTTCCCACCGCTCGCCACTTTTTCCATCACCGACTGCTCTGCCCGGCGGTCGGAGCGGCACGGACAACGCATCCTCGGGCGAGGCACGCGGTCTCGGAGTACATGGCGGGTGCGCTCACACCAGCACTAATGCACCGGATCCCATCAACTCCGGGTTAAGCGTGCTTGGGCGAGTAGTACTAGGATGGGTGACTGGAAGTCCTCGTGTTGCACCCTTTGTTCTCCTGGCCCGCTTTCATTTGCGTTGTTTTCGCTTTTTCCTCGTCATACGCCAAGACGCTCGCTGGACTTTGCCATGGGTGGCCATGGCGGCCCCGCCTGCCCGGCCGTAACTTTCGAACCGTATGTCGAGAAACGGCGAGCAGCATGTGCGCGGAAAGCCCGCGACGTGCTCGTCTGCGGGGGCAGCATGGCTCGCCACTCTGGGCCCCCGTTCCGGAGGCCATACAAGGCCGTTTTCCCACCGTTCGGGCCACTTTTTTCCATCACCGACTGCTCTGCCCGGCGGTCGGAGCGACGGACAACGATCCTCGCGAGGCACGCGGTCTCGAGTACATGGCGGGTGCGCCACACCAAAGACTAATGCACCGATCCCATCAACTCCGGGTTAAGCGTGCTTGGGCGAGTAGTACTAGGATGGGTGACCGGAAGTCCTCGTGTTGCACCCTTTGTTCTCCTGGCCCGCTTTGCGTTGTTTTCGCTTTTTCCTCGTCATACGCCAAGACGCTCGCGGACTTTGCCATGGGTCGGGCTGCCCCGCCTGCCCGGCCGTGAATTTTCGAATCAGATGTCGAGAAACGGCGAGCAGCATGTGCGCGGAAAGCCCGCGACGTGCTCGTCTGCGGGGGCAGCATGGCTCGCCACTCTGGGCCCCCGTTCCGGAGGCCATACAAGGCCGTTTTCCCACCGCTCGCCACTTTTTCCATCACCGACTGCTCTGCCCGGCGGCCGAGCGCAAGACGACAACGATCCTCGCGAGGCACGCGGTCTCGAGTACATGGCGGTGCGCCACACCAAAGACTAATGCACCGGATCCCATCAGAACTCCTAATTTAAGCGTGCTTGTGCGAGAGTAGTACTAGGTTGTGTGACCCCCTGTGAAGTCCTCGTGTTGCACTACTTTTGTTCTACGGTCCGTTTTCTTTTGCGTTGTTTTCGCTTTTTCCTCGTCATACGCCAAGACGCTCGCTGGACCCCGGTTGGCGGGTCATGGCGGCCCCGCCTGCCCGGCCGTGAATTTTCGAATCAGATGTGTCGAAACGGCGAGCAGCATGTGCGCGGAAAGCCCGCGACGTGCTCGTCTGCGGGGGCAGCATGGCTCGCCACTCTGGGCCCCCGTTCCGGAGGCCATACAAGGCCGTTTTCCCACCGTTCGGGCCACTTTTATCCATCACCGACTGCTCTCGCCCGGCGGTCGGAGCGACGGACAACGATCCTCGCGAGGCACGCGGTCTCGAGTACATGGCGGTGCGCCACACCAAAGACTAATGCACCGATCCCATCAACTCCGGGTTAAGCGTGCTTGGGCGAGTAGTACTAGGATGGGTGACCGGAAGTCCTCGTGTTGCACCCTTTGTTCTCCTGGCCCGCTTTCATTTGCGTTGTTTTCGCTTTTTCCTCGTCATACGCCAAGACGCTCGCGGACTTTGCCATGGTCGCATGGCGGTCCGCCTGCCCGGCCGTAACTTTCGAACCGTATGTCGAGAAACGGCGAGCAGCATGTGCGCGGAAAGCCCGCGACGTGCTCGTCTGCGGGGGCAGCATGGCTCGCCACTCTGGGCCCCCGTTCCGGAGGCCATACAAGGCCGTTTTCCCACCGTTCGGGCCACTTTTTTCCATCACCGACTGCTCTGCCCGGCGGTCGGAGCGCACGACAACGATCCTCGCGAGGCACGCGGTCTCGAGTACATGGCGGTGCGCCACACCAAAGACTAATGCACCGATCCCATCAACTCCGGGTTAAGCGTGCTTGGGCGAGTAGTACTAGGATGGGTGACCGGAAGTCCTCGTGTTGCACCCTTTGTTCTCCTGGCCCGCTTTCATTTGCGTTGTTTTCGCTTTTTCCTCGTCATACGCCAAGACGCTCGCGGACTTGGCCATGGTCGGGCGGTCCCGCCTGCCCGGCCGTGAACTTTCGAATCAGATGTCGAAACGGCGAGCAAGATGTGCGCGGAAGCCCGCGACGTGCTCGTCATGGGCAAGATGGCTCGCCACTGGGCCTCGCTCCGAGGCCATACAAGGCCGCTTTCCCACCGCTCGCCACTTTTTCCATCACCGACTGCTCTGCCCGGCGGTCGAGCGCACGGACAACGATCCTCGCGAGGCACGCGGTCTCGAGTACATGGCGGTGCGCCACACCAAAGACTAATGCACCGGATCCCATCGAACTCCGGTTAAGCGTGCTTGGGCGAGTAGTACTAGGATGGGTGACTGGAAGTCCTCGTGTTGCACCCTTTGTTCTCCTGGCCCGCTTTCATTTTTGTTTTTTCTTTTTCCTCGTCATACGCCAAGACGCTCGCTGGACTTGGCCATGGGTCATGGCGTCCCGCCTGCCCGGCCGTGAACTTTCGAATCAGATGTCGAGAAACGGCGAGCAAGATGCGCGCGAAAGCCCGCGACGTGCTCGTCATGGGCAAGATGGCTCGCCACTGGGCCCTCGCTCCGAGGCCATACAAGGCCGCTTTCCCACCGCTCGCCACTTTTTCCATCACCGACTGCTCTCGCCCGGCGGTCGGAGCAAGACGACAACGATCCTCGCGAGGCACGCGGTCTCGAGTACATGGCGGTGCGCCACACCAAAGACTAATGCACCGGATCCCATCAACTCCGGGTTAAGCGTGCTTGGGCGAGTAGTACTAGGATGGGTGACTGGAAGTCCTCGTGTTGCACCCTTTGTTCTCCTGGCCCGCTTTCATTTGCGTTGTTTTCGCTTTTTCCTCGTCATACGCCAAGACGCTCGCTGGACTTGGCGGGTGGGCCATGGCGGTCCCGCCTGCCCGGCCGTAACTTTCGAACCGGATGTCGAGAAACGGCGAGCAGCATGTGCGCGGAAAGCCCGCGACGTGCTCGTCTGGGGGGGCAGCATGGCTCGCCACTGGGCCTCGCTCCGAGGCCATACAAGGCCGCTTTCCACCGCTCGCCACTTTTTCCATCACCGACTGCTCGCCCGGCGGCCGAGCGACGGACAACGATCCTCGGGCGAGGCACGCGGTCTCGAGTACATGGCGGTGCGCCACACCAAAGACTAATGCACCGGATCCCATCAACTCCGGGTTAAGCGTGCTTGGGCGAGTAGTACTAGGATGGGTGACTGGAAGTCCTCGTGTTGCACCCTTTGTTCTCCTGGCCCGCTTTCATTTGCGTTTTCGCTTTTTCCTCGTCATACGCCAAGACGCTCGCGGGACTTTGCCATGGCGCCATGGCGGTCCCGCCGCCCGGCCGTGAATTTTCGAATCAGATGTCGAGAAACGGCGAGCAAGATGCGCGCGAAAGCCCGCGACGTGCTCGTCATGGGGCGATGGCTCGCCACTGGGCCTCGCTCCGAGGCCATACAAGGCCGCTTTCCCACCGCTCGCCACTTTTTCCATCACCGACTGCTCGCCCGGCGGTCGAGCGGCACGGACAACGATCCTCGCGAGGCACGCGGTCTCGAGTACATGGCGGTGCGCCACACCAAAGACTAATGCACCTGATCCCATCAACTCCGGGTTAAGCGTGCTTGGGCGAGTAGTACTAGGATGGGTGACCACAGGAAGTCCTCGTGTTGCACCCTTTGTTCTCCTGGCCCGCTTTCTTTGCGTTGTTTTCGCTTTTTCCTCGTCATACGCCAAGACGCTCGCTGGACCCCGGTATGGCGGGCCATGGCGGTCCGCCTGCCCGGCCGTGAATTTCGAATCAGATGTCGAGAAACGGCGAGCAAGATGTGCGCGGAAGCCCGCGACGTGCTCGTCATGGGGCGATGGCTCGCCACTGGGCCTCGCTCCGAGGCCATACAAGGCCGCTTTTCCCACCGCTCGCCACTTTTTCCATCACCGACTGCTCTCGCCCGGCGGCCGGAGCGACGGACAACGATCCTCGCGAGGCACGCGGTCTCGAGTGCATGGCGGGTGCGCTCACACCAGCACTAATGCACCGGATCCCATCAGAACTCCGAAGTTAAGCGTGC
The DNA here is from genome assembly GCA_028554755.1 of Cordia subcordata. Taxonomy (NCBI): domain Eukaryota; kingdom Viridiplantae; phylum Streptophyta; class Magnoliopsida; order Boraginales; family Cordiaceae; genus Cordia; species Cordia subcordata. The sequence goes on along the minus strand of JAPTOF010000028.1, from coordinate 3,814,622 downwards.
TTGGGCGAGAGTAGTACTAGGATGGGTGACCCCCTGGGAAGTCCTCGTGTTGCACCCCTTTTGTTCTCCTGGCCCGCTTTTTGCGTTTTCGCTTTCTTTTTCCTCGTCATACGCCAAGACGCTCGCTGGACTTGCCATGGCGGGCGGCATGTCCCGCCTGCCCGGCCGTAACTTTCGAACCGTATGTCGAGAAACGGCGAGCAGCATGTGCGCGGAAAGCCCGCGACGTGCTCGTCTGCGGGGGCAGCATGGCTCGCCACTCTGGGCCCCCGTTCCGGAGGCCATACAAGGCCGTTTTCCCACCGTTCGCCACTTTTTCCATCACCGACTGCTCTGCCCGGCGGTCGGAGCGCACGACAACGATCCTCGGCGAGGCACGCGGTCTCGAGTACATGGCGGTGCGCCACACCAAAGACTAATGCACCGGATCCCATCGAACTCCGGGTTAAGCGTGCTTGGGCGAGTAGTACTAGGATGGGTGACTGGAAGTCCTCGTGTTGCACCCTTTGTTCTCCTGGCCCGCTTTCATTTGCGTTGTTTCGCTTTTTCCTCGTCATACGCCAAGACGCTCGCTGGACTTTGCCATGGCGGTCATGGCGGTCCCGCCTGCCCGGCCGTGAATTTTCGAATCAGATGTCGAGAAACGGCGAGCAAGATGTGCGCGGAAGCCCGCGACGCGCTCGTCATGGGGCGATGGCTCGCCACTGGGCCTCGCTCCGAGGCCATACAAGGCCGCTTTCCCACCGCTCGCCACTTTTTCCATCACCGACTGCTCTGCCCGGAGGTCGGAGCGGCACCGACAACCCAAACCACCGGCGAGGCACGCGGTCTCGGAGTACATGGCGGGTGCGCTCACACCAGCACTAATGCACCGGATCCCATCAGAACTCCGAAGTTAAGCGTGCTTGGGCCAGAGTAGTACTAGGATGGGTGACCCCCTGGGAAGTCCTCGTGTTGCACCCCTGTTGTTCTCCTGGCCCGCTTTCATTTGCGTTTTCGCTTTTTCCTCGTCATACGCCAAGACGCTCGCGGACCCCGGTTGGCGGGTCATGGCGGCCCCGCCTGCCCGGCCGTAACTTTCGAACCGTATGTCGAGAAACGGCGAGCAGCATGTGCGCGGAAAGCCCGCGACGCGCTCGTCTGCGGGGGCAGCATGGCTCGCCACTCTGGGCCCCCGTTCCGGAGGCCATACAAGGCCGTTTTCCCAACGTTCGGGCCACTTTTTTCCATCACCGACTGCTCGCCCGGCGGCGGAGCGGCACGGACAACGATCCTCGCGAGGCACGCGGTCTCGAGTACATGGCGGTGCGCCACACCAAAGACTAATGCACCGGATCCCATCAGAACTCCGATGTTAAGCGTGCTTGGGCGATATTAGTACTAGGATGGGTTACCACAGGAAGTCCTCGTGTTGCACCCTTTTGTTCTCCTGGCCCGTTTCATTTGCGTTGTTTTCGCTTTTTCCTCGTCATACGCCAAGACGCTCGCTGGGACTTTGCGGGCCATGGCGCGGTCCCGCCTGCCCGGCCGTGAACTTTCGAATCAGATGTCGAGAAACGGCGAGCAAGATGCGGCGCGAAGCCCGCGACGTGCTCGTCATGGGGCGATGGCTCGCCACTGGGCCCTCGCTCCGAGGCCATACAAGGCCGCTTTCCCACCGCTCGCCACTTTTTCCATCACCGACTGCTCTCGCCCGGCGGTCGAGCGACGACAACGATCCTCGCGAGGCACGCGGTCTCGAGTACATGGCGGTGCGCCACACCAAAGACTAATGCACCGGATCCCATCGAACTCCGGGTTAAGCGTGCTTGGGCGAGTAGTACTAGGATGGGTGACCGGAAGTCCTCGTGTTGCACCCTTTGTTCTCCTGGCCCGTTTCATTTGCGTTGTTTTCGCTTTTTCCTCGTCATACGCCAAGACGCTCGCTGGACCCCGGTTATGGGTCGGCGGTCTCGCCTGCCCGGCCGTAACTTTCGAACAATATGTCGAGAAACGGCGAGCAGCATGTGCGCGGAAAGCCCGCGACGTGCTCGTCTGCGGGGGCAGCATGGCTCGCCACTCTGGGCCCCCGTTCCGGAGGCCATACAAGGCCGTTTTCCCACCGTTCGGGCCACTTTTTTCCATCAGCTCGACCGTTCCCGGGCCCGGCGGTCGGAGCGGCAAGGACAAGGCATCCCTCGGGCGAGGCACGCGGTCTCGGAGTACATGGCGGGTGCGCTCACACCAGCACTAATGCACCGGATCCCATCAGAACTCCGAAGTTAAGCGTGCTTGGGCGAGAGTAGTACTAGGATGGGTGACCCCCTGGGAAGTCCTCGTGTTGCACCCCTTTTGTTCTCCTGGCCCGCTTTCCTGCGTTGTTTTCGCTTTTTCCTCGTCATACGCCAAGACGCTCGCTGGACCCCGGTTGGCGGCATGGCGGCCCCGCCTGCCCGGCCGTGAATTTCGAATCAGATGTCGAGAACCGGCGAGCAGCATGTGCGCGGACCGCCCGCGACGTGCTCGTCATGGGGCGATGGCTCGCCACTGGGCCTCTCGCTCCGAGGCCATACAAGGCCGCTTTTCCCACCGCTCGCCACTTTTTCCATCACCGACTGCTCTGCCCGGCGGTCGGAGCGCACGACAACGATCCTCGCGAGGCACGCGGTCTCGAGTACATGGCGGTGCGCCACACCAAAGACTAATGCACCGGATCCCATCGAACTCCGGGTTAAGCGTGCTTGGGCGAGTAGTACTAGGATGGGTGACTCAGGAAGTCCTCGTGTTGCACCCTTTGTTCTCCTGGCCCGCTTTCGTTTGCGTTGTTTCGCTTTTTCCTCGTCATACGCCAAGACGCTCGCTGGACTTGGCCATGGGCCATGGCGTCCCGCCTGCCCGGCCGTGAATTTCGAATCAGATGTCGAGAAACGGCGAGCACCATGTGCGCGGAAAGCCCCCGACGTGCTCGTCATGGGGCAAGATGGCTCGCCACTGGGCCTCGCTCCGAGGCCATACAAGGCCGCTTTCCCACCGTCGCCACTTTTTCCATCACCGACTGCTCTGCCCGGCGGTCGGAGCAAGACGGACAACGATCCTCGCGAGGCACGCGGTCTCGAAGTACATGGCGGGTGCGCTCACACCAGCACTAATGCACCGGATCCCATCAGAACTCCGAAGTTAAGCGTGCTTGGGCTAGAGTAGTACTAGGATGGGTGACCCCCTGGGAAGTCCTCGTGTTGCACCCCTTTTGTTCTCCTGGCCCGCTGCTTTGCGTTGTTTTCGCTTTTTCCTCGTCATACGCCAAGACGCTCGCTGGACCTGCCATGGCGGGTCATGGCGTCCCGCCTGCCCGGCCGTAACTTTCGAACCGTATGTCGAGAAACGGCGAGCAGCATGTGCGCGGAAAGCCCGCGACGTGCTCGTCTGGGGGGGGAGCATGGCTCGCCACTCTGGGCCCCCGTTCCGGAGGCCATACAAGGCCGTTTTCCCACCGTTCGGGCCACTTTTTTCCATCACCGACTGCTCTGCCCGGCGGCCGGAGCGCAAGGACAACGCATCCTCGCGAGGCACGCGGTCTCGCAGTACATGGCGGGTGCGCTCACACCAGCACTAATGCACCGGATCCCATCAGAACTCCGAAGTTAAGCGTGCTTGGGCGAGAGTAGTACTAGGATGGGTGACCCCCTGGGAAGTCCTCGTGTTGCACCCCTTTTGTTCTCCGGTCCGTTTTCGTTTGCGTTGTTTTCGCTTTTTCCTCGTCATACGCCAAGACGCTCGCGGACACCGGCTATGGGTCGGCCGCGGTCCCGCCGGCCCGGCCGTGAACTTTCGAATCGTATGGCGAAACGGCGAGCAAGATGTGCGCGGAAGCCCGCGACGTGCTCGTCATGCGGGTCGGCTCGCCACTGGGCCTCGCTCCGAGGCCAAACAAGGCCGCTTTCCACCGTCGCCACTTTTTCCATCACCGACTGCTCTGCCCGGCGGTCGGAGCGGCACGGACAACGCATCCCTCGGGCGAGGCACGCGGTCTCGGAGTACGGCTGAACAGGGCAGGCGGCGAGTGAATGGCCGGTGCGATCACACCAGCACTAATGCACCGGATCCCATCAGAACTCCGAAGTTAAGCGTGCTTGGGCGAGAGTAGTACTAGGATGGGTGACCCCCTGGGAAGTCCTCGTGTTGCACCCCTTTTGTTCTCCGGTCCGTTTTCATTTGCGTTGTTTTCAGTTTCTTTTTCCCCCTCGTCATTCGCGCACGCCCGCGGGACTCCATGGCGGGTCATGGCGTCTCGCCGGCCCGGCCGTAACTTTCGAACCGTATGGCGAGAAACGGCGAGCAGCATGTGCGCGGAAAGCCCGCGACGTGCTCGTCTGCGGGGGCAGCATGGCTTGCCACTCTGGGCACCCGAAATCCAGCCAATAGGTTTCAGGATAGATTTAGTCGACCTTAGCAACACTAGGTCTTGGCTTTAAACCCAGCCAATGGTTTAGGTACTAGGGTAGGTTCATTCTAAGCCACCTAGGAAGTTAGTTAGTCCCTCTTGAGGCCCTAGGTCATAAGGACCACGCCATAGCTCTAGGAGACGTCGCCTAGGGACGGACCCGTACTGAGTCCTAGGGGAAAATCAGGACACTAACTAACAACCTAGTTAAGAGCACTTTTGATAGTTAGCCATCATCCCTTAATTCCATAGCATTTGAGTATGGAGTTACCCATTCATAAGTCCAAGTCACCCTAATCCCTTTTTAATTGTTAGTTTCTTCTTAATCAACCTGCGTCCCTTTTTGTTTTTATTCATAGTTTAGTTTTCTTTCATTTACTTAGAGCTCCCGACAATCCAAACCTTCACAAGAAAAAAGTACACTTAGTTTAGATCTTTCTTTTTAGCTCTTTTAAGATGCCAAGCATAGGATGCATTCACGATATTCACGCCTCCCTGTGGTTCGACACCCGCACTCGTAAACACTGTATTGCACGATCCGTACGCTTGCGGGTCTTTTAAAACTTGCACTCGTAAGAAGACACCAAGTTTTTAACTCATCAGTAAGAAAATCAAAAGCAATCTAATCTACTATATTCAAAGCAAGAATAAATGAAAACAAACTAATCTACTATATACAAAAGCAAAGGCAAGCAAAATACAAGAAGAACAAGAAAAATATAAACAAGCCTAGGGCGCCTCTTAGTAGCGCTGGATTTAATGCCCTCAGTCGGGCACCAATGTTAGAGTAAAATATGTTTAAAATTGAATGGCACAAATTGCAATTAATCGTTAAAGCACAGAAGATAGAGGGAAAAGGGTCATGCATTAAGGGTTGGGGTGATAAATGCACGGTGCACCCCTTTTCAAGGTCCTATCCCAAAATATCCAACGAATATGTGTGCGCAAGTGTGGAATGAAGCATGCTCAAATTTGAAAAATCATTCCTCGCATGATCTCTAATTAACCACCTTATGGCCTTCTTCTCGTAAGGCTAGGTACACACCCACCCCATAGGTCAAAGATAAGTGATGTGTGTCATTTGTGCATGTTTGCATCTAGTTTTTGCATGCATATTTAAGGGTGTTTAGAGTATAATTGAGTGTGCTTAATATAAAGTTTATGCATATTTGTTAATATTTGTACATAATGTATTTAGGTGCATAAATACTATACTAAGTGTTATATTCCATGTTTTAGGAGTGTTTTGGAAGGGTTCAAGCTTATGCGAGGAAGAAATGAGCTAACAGATGAAGACCGGAAGAAAAGAAATAAAGAAGAGATCATTCTGATCCAGCCGGTCGACTTAGAAGAAGAGCCGGTCGACCTAGACGGTCGACCGGCCACTCCAGAGAATAAAAGATTGAAGTCGGTCGAGTTCCTCAAGAAGCCGGTCCAGAGAGCATCATGATTGAAGCCGGTCGAGCAAGAAAGAGGAGCCGGTCGATTGGCTAGGTCAACCGGATGTGCGCTGAAGAAATCCATAAAAAGCTCGTTTCAGCTCATTTTCTGGAGAGGAACTTTTATTTCTTAAATCCTAATAAACCCTAACCCTTTATCCACTTCGCAAAACACCCTAAACCACCATCTAAACTACACACCAAGCTAGGATTGAAGCATTAAACAAAGATTTGAAGGATTTGCACGGATTTGGAAGCAAGAATTTAGGGAAGTTCTTCTTGTTCTTTCTCTATTTCTTGTAAATATGTTGCTAGATTAGGCTAGATTTAGGGTTGATTGTTGTTGTATATTAGATTAGGGCTTTGAATAATGGATTTGTGTAGATCTTTGGCTTTTAATACATGTTTATTTACATAAATTGATGGCATGATTCAATATGTCTATGTATTGGAAATCAAACATGTCTATGTGTTTGTTAAAATGCCTAAGTGAATATGCATGTGTTATTTGTGCTTCAACTGCTCTTATCTACTTATTTGGGTGATGTAATTGTGCTTAATCTCGTGGCTTTGCTTAATAGAGTAGGCTTTAGCTTTAAATCCAGCTAATAGGTTACATGCTATGCTTAGTCGAGTTTAGGTGCTAGTCCTTGGCTTTAAATCTAACCAAGCGGATAAGTTAACCTAGACTAGAGTATCCCTCACCCACGTTAGTGTTGGTTAATTGAGCCTTAATGTCACGTAGTGTTTAGGTGCTAGTCCTTGGCTTTAAATCCAGCCAAGAGGATAAGTTCTAAGCACGGATTGCATAGGCTATGAGGGATTGGCCCTTAGCTTTAAATCCAGCTAACGGGTTGAACTACTAGTATTGGTTAAGAGAGCCCCCGATCAACACAACGGCAATAGAAGTCCCGAGCCTTAGATAGACCTCATCTGTTATCATAGCCCAAGTCTTGTTGCAATGCAATCGCCCTAGGTCCCCTTCTTCTTTATTAGTGTTTCCTTCCTTAGTTTGGCTCTTTTAAGTTCCTCCATAGATTAGTTTTTATTTTCCTTTTTTCCGAGCTTCCTTCCATCCTAAAGTAAGTACACACATGCACATAGCTAGTTTAACGCACCCGAGCACATAGAGACTAAACTAAGGTAGCCTCCCTGTGGATTCGACCCCGCACTTGTACACACTGTACTACACACGTCCCGTGCACTTGCGGGCTATTTAGGCTTGTGCTCAAATAGCGATATCAAGTTTTTGGCACCGTTGTCGGGAAGGCACGGTATTGGTTCTTTGTGTGCTTTTGTGTTTGCAATTGGTTGCTTGCGTGTGCACTATTTTTACTTGCTTTCCATTTTTCGAAAACTTAAAAAAAAAATTTTTAAAAAAAATTTTAAATTAAAAAAAAAATTTGATTTTTGAAGAGGTTTTACTTGTGATTCATTGAATATGACTGATCCTAATGCTTCTTGGTGGTCACTTGTATCCTCTTCCCCACCACCCGAACGTGTCCCTTATGCATGTCGCTTGTGTGAAAGTTTCATGCATCCTACTATTTTCTGTCCCCACGAGAATTCCCCACCTAGGGCTAGTGCTACTAATGACCCCTATAGTCATGCAACATCTCATGCATCTTTATTTAGTAATCATGACTATAGGGATGCATATTCTTGTTATTGCCATCATTGTGGAAGCCGTGCTCACTTGTCTAGTGCTTGTCCCACCTTTCACTCTTATTCCCGATTGCATGCATTGCCCTATGCCCCTAGCAATCATATGCCCATGCGTGCATCTATATCTAGTTATCATGATTCTAGGGGGCAACATCATGCATTTTCACAATGGGGTCAAGATGACTCTTTATTCCATTCACCTTCTAGTTTCGATTGTTCACCTCCAACACCTTCTCTTTTCACCCATTCCTCTGCCGAGTTTTTTTATGGTTATGTGCAAAATGATTTTCAACATGACTACCCTTTTCACTCGGTTGAGCCATCTTCTTTTAGGTTTTCTTCTCAAGAGGAAACACTTGACTATCTCTTATCCCTCATCCAATCTAACCAAGAACAACTTGAGAGTTTGAAGCGAGACAGGAAATCTTTTGGTGTGTCCTTGGAGAGAGTGGTTGAGAGTATTCAACTCATGAGTGAGAATGATGATATATCTTTAGAACGAGTTGAAGGGATAGAGATGAGACCTAACAATGAGGTGACTAGGGGTGGAAATGATGATGTATGGGAGAGACAACTAGAAAGAGAGGTTGATGGGGAGTTAACATCTTGTAGTGAGGATGAAGATGAGCTTAATGATAACTTGGTACTTGTTGACTCTTGTGATTATGTTTTAGAGAAAGTAGTACCCTATCCTCTTAAGCTTTCAATGTCTCCCATTGAGTGACATGAGTTTTTTCTTTCTTCTCATCCCACACACTCCGTACACATGGAGGTTGAGTCTTGTGTTGATAGTACTAAATTGCATTCCGAGTCGGCATTTAGGGAGTTTAGCACGCATTCTCCCCTTGAGCATTCATGCATACATGATGAGGGATCTGTTGAGTCGCCATTCCCCCTCCATTAGTGTCTACCCTGTATGAAAGGCATGATGGTGAGATGACACCCACTAGTGATGAATGTATTGATGAATTTAAAGAGACTGTAGCTAGTGAAGGTTTAAAGTCATCCACTGGGGAAAACAAGACATCAATTTCGGAGATTTTAGATGATAAGTTTCTTGGAGTTAAGAATCATGATGTTGAAGAGAATAGCAACTCTAAGAAGACACATAAGAAAGGAATTGATGTGCTTGGAAGAATGATCTATGGGTCTCTTTGGATGTTTGATGATTCATTGATGGAAATAGAGCCCATTAAGATCGAATCCACCCTTCGTGAGGAGTTAGAACGACCTAGGCTTGATCATGTTATATCTTGTAGAGAAGAAGAGTGTAGTACATCCACCTCCTATATCGTTGCCCCTTCTTCTCCAAATGTCGTTCCAACCCCCATTTCCCATTCCATTGAGTCTTTCTTTTTGGAGCTCACGTTTGTGCCTTCATACATGGAACATTTTCATCTAGGGTTAGAAAGCACGTTTCCCATGTTGCATGCATTAGACCTATCTTTGACCTATGGGGAAAGTGTGTTCCTAGCCCTTGATTATGAGAAGAAGGCAATGGGATGGCTAATTAAAGAGCAAGTGGGACATGATTTTTCACGTTTGAGCATGCTTCATTCCACACTTGCGCATTCATTTGATATTTTAGGGTGGGATCTTGAAAAGGGGTGCATCATGCATTCATTGCCCCAGCCTTTAGTGCATGACCCTTTTCCTTCTATATTCTGTGCTTTGATGATTATCCGGCAATTTGTGCCACGCAACTTTAAACATGTTTTACTCTAACATTGGCGCCCGGCTGGAGGCGTTAAATCCAGCGCTACTAGGAGGCACCCTAGGCTTGTTCATATTTTTCTTGTTTTTCTTCTATTTATTTGCTTTTGTACATAATAGATTAGATTGCTTTTGTTTATCTTAACTTTTTTATATTTTAGGATTTCTTTTGTTTATTTTCATTTTTAGTAGGTTAGATTTTTACTCCCTTGTTCTTGCTCCTTTTCTTCATTTGTGCATCAATCCCTTACCCCGTGTTTACATCCTTGTTTATTATTTCAAATGTCAATGTGAGCTTGCATAGCATATCTTCTAATCTCTTCTTTGTTTTTTTTGAGCATTAGTGCTTTCCACAAAAGATAGAGGCTAGTAGATCATTGGATTGTCTTTGGTATTTACGGACTACATGGAAACAAGGTTGTACCTATCCATCTTTTACTTGTCCTTATCTTGTAGGATCGATATTATTAAGTGTGGGGTATCCTAGTCCATATTTTCTAAATTATAACTAAGAAAACATGCTAGGAAAATAAAATAACCACATTACACACACAAGAACATGCTCAAGAACATATAGAATATAACTAATGCTTGCAAAAATATATAAAGCTAACCTCTTGAAGCGTGGGGCCTTTGATGAAGCTAAAACCGGTTACAAGCTTTGTTCCCATTCACGAACCAGGCCACCAAAATTTGCTATAAGAGTGTCACAATAAGCAACTCCCTAGTCTTCTTCCCTATGATTAAAGAGACTTATCTTGAGAGAATAGCCTCTTGTGTGGGAAGAAGCAAAGTAATATGCTCTTGAAAAACTAGAGCAAAAATCACACAATAAGTGTGTACTATGTGTTGTAGTATTTTCTTGCCAAAAAGGAAGAAATCAACTACAAAGTGGAATACATAAAAGGTGTAGGGTCTTGTCTATTTATAGAGAGAACCTTGGCATCTAAAGTTGCTAAACTTTCAATGTGGGAGAAAATTTCCATGTAGTATTTCCTTTTGAAACTTGTCAATCTTGTCTTGGAAGACTTGTGCAAGTTGTCTACTTGTTTTTGTAGTATTTTGCAAGTTGTCCACTTGTCTTGGAAGACTTAGGCCAAGCCCATTATCCAAGTCCAACACATAGTCCATAATCCATGTGGAGGCCCAAGCCCAATAGAAAACCATCCTAGCCCAATTAGGTTATCTTGGACTCTAAAGAAAGCCCAAACCCAATTTCAAGCTTTGGCCCAATAAGGCTACTACCACAATATGGAATTTGCTCTTTCAAGATTACTCTCTCAAAGTCATTTCAACTAGGGAAGGGACCAAGAAGACACAATTATCATTGGCTTTCAAAAATAATTAAAAATATCCTTGCCCGATCTAGGCGACATAATAATTATTTTTAACTTCGATCTATTCCACCATAAGATCAAAGTTGCACTCCAAGAATAATTGTCATTACCCAAAAGCTTATCACAAAAGAATGTGAACTTTGTCTTTGACCTACTAAATAACTGACCATAATGCCCTCTATGTATACCCACAGTGAGATCGGTCCTTTGGCCTGTGTACTATCACCTCCTTAGCTGTATCCTTTTCCGTTGGGTTTCTTGTCCTATTGCCAACCATCCTTGGTCATGGAATCTCTTGATCTCGGAGCGACCCTCAAGCCATATGACCGACACACCTATAAAGGTAGTATCACTAGATCTAGATTCGGATGATAAATTTGGACAATCCCAAAGGGACACATAGATTCCATTTTGCATATGCATGTTCTAATTAATTAGAACTTAGCACTCAATGCACAAGGTGTTGATCCTAATAAAATAAGATCTCACCTACCGTGAATCAAAGTACTAAACCCTAACTTCATTAGTTCATCCACATATACTCAAGATTAAGAGCAATGATCATTTAGTAGCAGTGAGTGTCTTGTTTTCTTTCTTTGATAGTACGTCGCTAGAAAACATACTCACAATGGTCCTATCCAATACGTGACACACGTACTATTGAGACAAATCCAGAAAGTCCTCCAATGACCTAGGTAGATCACCCTCAAAGAGGAGACTTACTCAATATAACCTTATCAAAGTAGAGTGCCCAACACTACTATTTGGTTATGGATTCAATTTATGACGTGACTAAATCTAGACTTGAACCTACTGTGCGTCCAGCCTCACTGCGCACCCAAGTCATTAGTGCAAGTCAAAGGACCTTCATACATGCATCGATAAAACATAACAGAGATTATATGTAAGAAACTCATAATGCCATTTAACAAAAATATGATTATACATTGTTTCATATCCAAAATTTCATGTACAAGTGAGCTTTAGGGCATACTAATCCTAACATATCTATCCCTCTCCGTATTCCCCATATGTATTTCATGTTGATTGCTTGTCGTGTGGTTTTGTGATTTTTGCTTGAGGACAAGCAAAGTTTAGGTTTGGGGGGTGTGGTTGCTCATTTATTGTTTGTATCATATTTGGGATAGATTTGCTTGCCATATCTTATTTTTTGCTTAAAATGTGTTCAAATTTTTCAATTTTTTTTGCATATTTTGAGTTAGTTTATCTCCACGTTGGTTGGAGAGTTGGCTTTTGTTATTGAGTTAATTGATTGGAGAAGATAAGGGTGTATTGTGGGGAGTAAATGGAGTGTAGGGTATAACCTAGACTTTGAAGAGAATCCTTTTGAAAACTGTGGGGAGTGAGTGTTTTTAAGAATGCACCTTGTAGTTTCCCCACAACTTGGTTGGAAAAAGTGTTTTTAAAGGGTTGTTGATATGAGTGCCCATTCCTTGATTGGTTCTTTTAGTTTGCCTTAGCCTCTTCTTTTTCCTTTCTTTTTATTCTATTTATGTATTGAAAAAAAAAAAAAGAAAAAAAAATGAGAAAAAGAGAAAAGCTAAAAGGCAACAAAAAGATTGAAAAGTGAAGTATGTTGAATAAGTGTCAAGTGACATAATGTCAATTTGACACAAGTATCTCTTTTGTTCTTTCATGTGTTATGAATAAGGCTTTTACGTCAATGTGAGCCATTGTGATGTATCTTCTCTTTCTTGTATCTTTGGGCCTAAGTGCATATTGGGAGGCCATGTTAGTTGATAGAGTACGAAGCATCAACATCCTGAGTGCGTGAGTTGGAATCTTAAGTTTGTGGTGGGTCTAGCTACTTGGTGACATTCCCAAGAGGTGTGAGACCCCTTGTGATCAAAGGGAGGATCCGAAAAGGACTAAGGAAGCCCTTACATGAAAAGAATGACCCCTTGTACCCCTTGGATGCGAAAAGATAGCAAGTCAATGCAATTGGCAACTCTTTGAAAAGCATGAGGATATACTTCATTTAGGCTTGCTTGAGGACAAGCAAGGGGAAGGTTTGGGGGTGTTGATGTGTGTCATTTGTGCATGTTTGCATCTAGTTTTTGCATGCATATTTAAGGGTGTTTAGAGTATAATTGAGTGCACTTAGTATAAAGTTTATGCATATTTGTTAATATTTGTACATAATGTATTTAGGTGCATAAATACTATACTAAGTGTTATATTCCATGTTTTAGGAGTGTTTTGGAAGGGTTCAAGCTTATGCGAGAAAGAAATGAGCCAACGAATGAAGACCGGAAGAAAAGAAATAAAGAAGAGATCATTCTGATCCAGCCGGTCGACTTAGAAGAAGACGGTCGACCGGCCACTCTAGAGAATAAAAGATTGAAGCCGGTCGAGTTCCTCAAGAAGCCGGTCGACCGGCCAGTCCAGAGAGCATCACGATTGAAGCCGGTCAACCAAGAAAGAGGAGCCGGTCGACCGGCTAGGTCAACCGGCTGTGCGCTGAAGAAATGCATAAAAAGCTCGTTTCAGCTCATTTTCTGGAGAGGAACTTTTAATTCTTAAATCCTAATAAACCTTAACCCTTTACCCACTTCGCAAAACACCCTAAACCACCATCTACACTCCACACCAAGCTAGGATTGAAGCATTAAACAAAGATTTGAAGGATTTGCACGGATTTGGAAGCAAGAATTTAGGGAAGTTCTTCTTGTTCTTTCTCTATTTCTTGTAAATATGTTGCTAGATTAGGCTAGATTTAGGGTTGATTATTGTTCTATATTAGATTAGGGCTTTGAATAATGGATTTGTGTAGATCTTTGGCTTTTAATACATGTTTATTTACATAAATTGATGGCATGATTCAATATGTCTATGTATTGGAAATCAAACATGTCTATGTGTTTGTTAAAATGCCTAAGTGAATATACATGTGTTATTTGCTCTTCAACTACTCTTATCTACTTATTTGGGTGATGTGATTGTGCTTAATCTCGTGGCTTTGCTTAGTCGAGTAGGCTTTAGCTTTAAATCCAGCTAATAGGTTACATGCTATGCTTAGTCGAGTTTAGGTGCTAGTCCTTGGCTTTAAATCCAACCAAGCGGATAAGTTAACCTAGACTAGAGTATCCCTCACCCACGTTAGTGTTGGTTAATTGAGCCTTAATGTCACGTAGTGTTTAGGTGCTAGTCCTTGGCTTTAAATCCAGCCAAGAGGATAAGTTCTAAGCACGGATTGCGTAGGCTAGAAGGGATTGGCCCTTAGCTTTAAATCCAGCTGACGGGTTGAACCACTAGTATTGGTTAAGAGAGCCCCCGATCAACACAACGGCAATAGAAGTCCCGAGCCTTAGATAGACCTCATCTGTTATCATAGCCCAAGTCTTGTTGCAATGCAATCGCCGTAGGTCCCCTTCTTCTTTATTAGTGTTTCCTTCCTTAGTTTGGCTCCTTTAAGTTCCTCCATAGATTAGTTTTTATTTTCCTTTTTTCTGAGCTCCTTTCCATCCTAAAGTAAGTACACACACGCACGTAGCTAGTTTAAGGCACCCGAGCACATAGAGACTAAACTAAGGTAACCTCTATGTGGATTCGACCCCGCACTTACACACACTGTACTACACACGTCCCGTGCACTTGCGGGCTATTTAGGCTTGTGTTCAAATAGTGATATCAATATGTCCAATGCATGCAATATAGGAGAAGTGTTTTTCTTACCCTAGATGAAAGTATTCTATGCAAGAAGGTATAAACTTGAGCTCTAAAGAAGGAGAGTCAACGCAATAGGAAAGGGGAGTAGGAATAGCATTAAGAGAATGAGAGTCAAAAGATAAGGGAATTTGAAGTGCTATACTCTTCTCTTCCACAAGATATAACATTGTCAAGCTTAAGTCGCCCTAACTCTTCACAGAGGGTAGACTCGATCTTAATGGGCTCACTCACACTAAAAAAGGTTTATGTTCATTAAGAAAATACTTAACCTCATCAATTAATTCCTTAATCGAGTGGGTAGAAAAAGGTATCAACAATGATTTATCAAACACACACAAAGACCCATAGATCACAATTTCAAGCTCATCAATTTTTCCCTTAAGTGTCTTCTTAGATTGGCTATTCTTCTTAACACAACAATCCTTAACTCAAAGAGACTTATGATGTAAAAACTCTAAAATTAAAGCTCTATTCTCCCTAATGGATGACTCCAGTTCAACACTAGGTAAGATCTCATCAAATGCTTTCACAAGTTCATTGCTAGTGGTCACCATCTCCTCATCATGTTCTTCACATGGGGTTGGCACAAATGGAGGGGATAAAGTGGACTCAATGAATTTCTCATCATGTATGCATGAATGCTTAAGGGGAAAATGCACACTAAACTCTCTAAATGCCAACTCAGAATGCAATTGAGTATTATGAACATGAGACTTGACCTCCATGTGTTTGTGAAGTATGGGTTAGAAGAAAGAGTATGCTCATTTGGTTCAATAGGTAGTGATGAAAGCATGGGAGGATAGGGTATCACTTTTTCTCAAAAAAGGGCCAAAGGAGTTATCAAGAACCAAATTACTATCATACACACTCTCATCCACACTGCAAGATGTTATCTTTCCATCTAACTCTCTTTCTAATTTCCTTTGCAACACATCATTATGTTCACCATTATATCCCTCATCTCTAGGCCTCTCTCTTATCTGTTCAACTCACTCTAAAGGTATATCAATATTCTTGCTCATGAGTCACACACTTTCAGCCATTCTATCCAAGCATTCATCTAGAAATTTGGTGTTCTGCTTCAAACTCTCTACTTGCTCTTGGTTAGATTGGATGAGGGACAAGAGATAGGCAATGTTTTCATCTCATGAAAGAGACCTAAAAGAAAAGGGTTCTACTGAGTGGAAATGGTAGTAATGTTGAAAATCATTTTGCAAATAACCATAAATAAACTCGGGAGAGGAATGGGTAAGAAAAGAAGGTGTTAGGGTAGACAATCGAAACTAGAAGGTGAACGAATAAAGAGTCATCTTGCCCTCATGGTGAAAATGCATGATGTTGCTCCTTAAAATCATGATGATAAGATCTTGATACATATATGGGCACATGATTGCTAGGGGCATTCTTGGGCGTTGTGTGTAATCGAGGATAAAGGTGGAAAGTAGGACAAGAATGGGAATCATAATCATGGCTTCCACAAACATTGGAATGATAAAAATTTGCATCCTTATAGTCATGATTTGTAAGTAAAGATGCATAAAACGATGCATGACTATAGAGATCATAATTAGCATTAGCCCTAGATTGGGGATTTTCATGGGGAGAAAAGATGGTTGGATGCTCATAACTTCCACACAAGCGACATGCCTTGGGAACACATTCAGGTGATGGGAAAGAGAATACTAGTGACCACCAAGAAGCATTAGGATCTATCATATTCAATGAATCACAAGTAAAGCCTCTTCACAATTCAAACTTTTTTTTTGAATTTTTAAATTTTTCAATTTTTTTTCTTTTTTCAATATTTTTAATTTTTTTGGGCAGTTTTTGAATAATAGAAATCAAGAAAAGATAGAGCACATGCAAGCAACTAATGACAAACACAAAAAGCACATGAAGAACCAATACTGTGCCTCATTGGCAAATGGTGCCAAAAACTTGATTGTGTCGAGTTTTACACCCGCAGGCGTACAAATTATTTGTGGTATAGTAGATTCAAGTGCAAGTATTGTCTCCACAGGAAGGCTACCTTCGTTTGATATCTAAGTGCTTGAGTGCCTAAAACTAGCTACGTGCGTATGTGTGAATATTTAGGATGTGAAGAGAGCTTGGGAAAAAGGAAAATAAACCTAAACTATGGAGGAATTTACGGAAGCGAAGCTAAGAAAGGAAACCTAACAAAGAAGAAGGGGACCTAGGGTGATTGCATTGCAACTAGACTCGAGCAATGATAACGAATTAGGTCCATCTATGGCTTAAGACTTCTATTGATATTGTGTTGACTGGGGATCTCTTAACCAATACTAGTGGTTCAACTTGTTGGCTATGTTTAAAGCTAAGGGCTAATCTATCCTAGCCTATGCAATCCATGCTTAGAACTTATCCTTGTGGTTGGGTTGGACTAGCGTCTAAACACTATGTGACATGAAGGATCAATTAACCAACACTAACGTAGGTGAGGGATACTCTAATCGAGGTTAACTTATCCACTTGGTTGGGTTTAAAGCCAAGGACTAGTACCTAAACTCGGGTAAACAAAGCATGTAACCTATTAGTTAGATTTAAATCTAAAGCTTACTCTACTAAGCAAAGCCATGAATTAAGCACAATCATATCACTGATATAAATAGATAAAAGCATTTGAAGCACATATAACACACGTAAGTTCATGTAGGCATCTTAGCAAACACATAGACATGTTTGATTTCCAATACATAGACATTTGAATCATGCCATCGTTTTGTGTAACAAGCATGTATTAAAATCCAAAGATACATAAAAATCCTTTATTCAAAGCCCTAATGTAATATACAACATCAATCAACCCTTGCTCTAACTCAATTACAGAGCATATTTACAAGAATAAGAAAAGGGATAAGGAACTCCCTTTAAATCCAAGGCAGTATTTTTCAATCTCTTGTTACAAGCTTCAATCCTTACTTGGTTTGGTATAGGATGCTAAGTTTAGGTATTTTATGAAGTGGGTAGAAGGTTAGGGTTTATTCGGGTTTAAAAAAATTGAGTATCTCCTTTGTACATGAGCTGAAACGAATTATTTATAATTATTATCGGGTTCTGCCAATTGACCTGGCCAATCGACCGTCTCCTTGATGAACTTGATCGTCCGAATTGGATAGCTTTTTGGTCCTGTCAGTCGACTGGCTTTGGAGGGCATCTTAACTATTAGAATTTCTATGTTCTCTAGGGTGGCCGGTCGACTGGCTCGGCTCTTCTTTAAGGTTGACCGGTTGGGTCAGAATGTTCCATTCTTCATTTCTTTTCTTCCAGTCTTCATCTTTTAGCTCATTTCTTCCTCATGAAAGTTCGAACGCATCCCAAAACTTATCTAAAACACAAAATACGACACTTAGCTTTGCATTTATATGTCTAAATACATTATGTACAAATATTAATAGTTATGCATAAACCCTCTACTCAATTAAGCTCTGAATGCCCTTAAATGTGCATGCAAAAAATGCACCAATGACACATATTAGTTACAAAATAAAACCTCTAAATCGGCCTTTAAAGTCTTATACAGGAAGATTGTTGTGTTGGGATTAGTATGCCTTAAAGCTCACTTGTATATGACATTTTAGATGTTAAACAATGTATAATCATTTTATTTATGGCATTATGAGTTTATTACATATTATCTCTAGTATGTATTATTAATGCATGTATAAAGGTCTCTCGACTTGAGCTAATGACTTATGTGCACAGTGAGGCTGGACGTCCAGAGGTCCAAGTCAAGATTTAGTCTTGTCATAAAGGAGTGCGTAACTTAATGGTAGTGTTGGGTCCTTTACAGGGATAAGATTATAGTAAGCAAGTCTCCTCGTTGAGGGTGATCTACCTAGGTTATTGAAGGACTTTCCAAACTTGTCTCTCTAGTGTGTGTGTGTATGTGTATCTTGCATTGGACAGGACTATTGTGAGTATGTTTTCTAGAGACATATTTTAAACAAAAGAAAACAAGATACTTACTGCTACTAAGTGGCCATTGCTCTTAATCTTGAGTATATGTGGATGAATTAATGAAGTTAGAGTTTGGTGCTTTGATTCACTGTGGGTGAGATCTTATTTTATTAAGATCAACAGCCTAATGTGTTGAGTGCCTAGTTCTAATTAGTTGGAATGTGCATATGTAATATGTAATCTACGAGCCCCCTTAGGATTGTCCGGTTGATCATCCGAATCTAGATCTAGTGATACTACCTTTTTGGGTGTATCGGTTATTTAGCTTGAGAGTCGCTCTCGAGACCAAGGATGGTTTTTTATAGGACAAGAGACCCAATAGAGAAGATGTAGCTAAGGAGGTGATAGTACAAGGGCCAAAGGACCAGCCTTAACTGTGGGTATACATAAAGGGGCAATATGGTTGGTTATTTAATAGGTCAAAGACAAAGTTCACATTATTTTGTAATAATCTTCTTGGTAGCAGCAATTATCCTTGGAATGCAACTTTGATCTTATGGTGGAATAGATCAGAGTTAAAAATGGTCATTATGTTACCTAAATTTGGTAAGGGCATTTTTGGAAGCGAAGGTTAATTGTGTCTTCTTGGTCCCTTCCTTGGTTGAATGACTTTGAGACAGTAATCTTGAAAGAGCAAATTCCATATTGTGGTAGTAGCCTATTTGGGCCAAAACTTGGAATTGGGCTTGGGTATCGTAGGGCCCAAGATAACCTAATTAGCCTTGAATGGTTGAGCTTGAGCCTCCATATGGATTATGGACTATATGTTGGGCTTGGATTGTCAGCGTAGCCCAAGTCTTCCAAGACATGTGGTAGAAAGTTACTACAAGAGAATCCAAATGTTATAAGTAACTACAACTTGTATAAGAATTCAAGTCATACAAGTAACTTCTAAGATGTGGCAAATATTTACTACAAGGAAAAGTTTCCTGTATGATGAGTTTACAAGGTTTGGGTGGCAAACTTTTCCTATAAATACACAAGACCCTAAACCATTTCTAGTATCCATTTTTGTAGTTGATCTCTGCCATTTTGGCAAGACAATACTACAACACATTGTACACACTTATTGTGTGATTTTTGCTCTAGATTTTCAAGAGCATATTATTTTTGCTTTTTCTTACACAAAGAGGCTATTTTCTCAAGATAAGTCTCTTAAATCATAGGGATGTAGACTACAAAGTTGCCTTGAGTTTATTGACAACACCCTTTTAGTTAAAATTTTTGGTGGCCTTGTTCATGAGCTGGAACAAAGCTCATGATTGTAGCTTCACCAAAGGCCACACGCTTCAAGATGTTACTTTTACATATTATGCAAATACTAGTTATGTTCTATGTGTTCTTTTACATGTTCTTGTGAGTGATATGTGGTTATTTTCGCTTTCTTAGCTTGTTTCTCTTAGTAGAATTTTTGAAAATATGACTAGGATAGACAACATGTAAAACTATCGATTCAACAAGTGGTATCAAAGCTTAGGCTCATGCACAATATGCTTAGGCTCAGAAAGAACATTGTTTTTGCACAAGTTTTTAGTTATTTTCTGGGTGGAAATATTAGGAAATCTTGTATTGCATATACTTGTGGTTTTATGCTTATATGTGTAAGTGATAGAAAACCCTGTTGATGGTTCGTATGTATGCATGATAGAACATCATGCATGGTCAACAAAGCTTAGCTATAGGCGGTTTCATGTATAGATCTTTGTGGTTGTTTGTAGCTTTAATTAAAAAAAGCATAGGATGTTCTTGATATCCTTGTAATGTTTCTTTTATGATTGAATGTTTGTATTAGCATTAGCAAAGTATTTTTTTGTGTAATTATCCAACCAAGAGAAAAGTGCAAGAGAAAGCAGAGGCAGAATATCTAGGAAATGCTATTGTCTTATGCTTTTGGATTGAGAATTGCAAGGAGCCATCAAAGAAGAGTTCCAACATGTTTTGGTGGATGTTTATATTGCATTGAGATATGTTTCGATCATATTTGCATGAACATAAATATGATTACCGCCTTAAAACATCTCCACTCATTTGGGTTTAAAATTGGCCAACCCTATGTCCAAAAAACTCAAGATAGTTAAGTCCATGAAAATAAGATTAGCTTAGACAAGATAAGTGGAAATACAATTAGTGATACGCCTTGATCTTTGCGGGCGCATTGACGCCATTAGCTTGCGTTTTAGATGGATTCTGGAGCTTTACAAGTACATTTGCATGGAAATTTGTGCATTAATGTTAATAATGCTTGCTTGATAAGGTTTGCATGCTTTAGTGTTCATTTGAGCCATTCTAAATACATAAAGTGTGTGTTGGCATATTCTGAGTGCCCTTGAATGACGGGTGAGTGCCGGGATTGAGTTTGTGTAAAGTTTGGTGCATATGCATGTTCTAGGATTCAATTTCATATTATGTTATTCGCATTGCTTAAGCCTACTTCACATGAATTGTACTTTCACAAATAAGCAAAGCAGCAACTACCTAAAATGCCAATTACTTTCTTCATTCCTCACATTCACGTGCACACTAATCAAGCCATGCATGCACGACTAATTCTCTTTCAACCTTTACTTAAAAAGCTAGCTTTTATCTTATCTTTACTTACAGGTTTGAATTTAAATAAAAGTAACAACTTCTGGATTGATTCTTATCAACAAGAAGAGTTCAAAATCAAGGGTAAAGAAGAAAAAGAGGGGTTGGACTCTTTGAGGATGAGGTTGTTGAGATATTTCAGCAAATGGTTGGCACCTAGTAGGAGACTTCTTCCCTCTTTTGTATAGTTGGCTGAAATAATTCTTGAGGAAGGTGGTGCTGGAGCAGAATTTCATTCAACTAGCTACCAAAATGCAGTTAACTCCTCAAGCTTGACCAAAGAAAGAAAAAAAAAACAAACTACTCTATTCCTACCTCATCGACACCTAGAATATATAGGGATAATCGGAGAGGAAAATTAAGTGGCAGCAGCTTGTGACGTTTCCTTTGTGCTTCTGGTTGCTCAGGGACGTGATAAGCGAAGAGAGCATTCCTTGAGCTATGTTCGTGGCCTTTAGTAGAGACAAATGCGAAGCCGTGCTTATTGGCTCTCCGTCGATGACGAATGCAAGTGCAGGTAGTTGAACTAAAAGAAAAGCCAGCCAAGGTTACTTCACACGGCTGAGAGGAAAGCATTACATTCTGATTTGCGTTCTCTTGTAGTTATGATTTCTTAAATTCTATAGGTGAAAAATGCTTGACTTGTAGTGGAATTGAATACTTTCTTTATAAAGGTTTCAAATTGTATTTGCTTTAGATTTTGTAACTAGAATGGTTTGCAGTAAGTCTCTCTAAATACATTTAAATGTTAGAACCATTATCTTTTAAAAGCAAATACTCAAAGTATGCATGACTAGAATTTTTGAAAGCTTTGGATTAAGTAGACAAGATGGCATGAGTAAATTAAATCTGAATATATGAATAGAGTAGGTGAGGATGCATGAGAGTGATTTTAATGTGCACAATAAAACTTGAGATTCTCAATCTCTTTCGGCCTAATCCATGTAAGAGATTAGGAATGAAGTTCACTCAACATCTTGCTTAAAGGATTGATCATTGGTTTGGGATCTTGTGTTTAGACTTTCGCTAGCACCTTTAATGTTAAATCCAGTTAAAAGGTAACCGGCATAGTCTAATCAAACTTACGTAGGTGATTCTTAGCTTCAAATTTAGTTAATGAGTTAACCACTAAGTTAGATTGACATCAATCCTACTTAGAAATCTCAAAAAGTAATCTAGAATCCCGATTAACCATTAGGACCATGCTATGCTCTAAGTGGGCTTGCCAGGGATAGTTTCACACCACGGTTTCTAGGGTAATTTGTTAATTACTTTGATTTCTAGTTTGAGAGCATAAACATTACCCTAAGACTCTAGCTTGAGCCATAAAAGAAGTGTGTAATTAAGTTGTGAGCAAGTATGAGTCACCCTATTTCCTTACTAGTTGTTTTGTCCTCTTGGTCGATTTGAGTAATAGCACCATTTTCTACTTGTTTAGGGTTTATTTGATTGTGAAATGCTCCACTACATAACTGGTTTCTAGTATAAAATCTTCAAAAAGAATTTAAGTTGCATTTTCGACTTTAGAGCATATTAAGTCATAGGGTTTGACCCAAGTTTAGCCTCTTTGTGGAAGAACAACCCTGTACTTACACATTGCATTACATACGATCCTTGCACTTGTGAGCATCCCTAGGGTTCATACCTTAGGGAAAGATCAAGTCTTTGGCACCGTTGCCGAGGAGGCGCTATGGTTTAACTCTTTGCTCAATTGTGCTTTTTGAGCACATGGTGGTTTATCCTATTGAATTATCTTTTTTTTTTGGGTATAGTTTGAGCTCTCTTGTTTATTTCTGTTCATACTTGCATTTATTGTTTTTTCCTTTTATACTAGTTTTTAGGTAATTGTTTATTTCTTTTGCTTTTGGGTTAGAGTCCTTTTGAATTGTTAGGAGTAGAACTTTGAACTCTTTAGGAGGTGTATGCAAGGTAAGAGATCCCTTAGATTGCCAATCATTCCCATTAATCTCGAGCCATAAAGAATCAATCACCAAGCTAGAGATTTACAAGAAGAGATGGCTAAACCGCCTCTCAATCCTCAGGTTGACAACAACAACCTCTCACTGCAAAATTTTCAAGTGAGGAACAATAATCTCCCTTTACAAGTTCAAGATCAAGCTGCTGGGCTTAACCTACCTGAAGAACCTACCCTTAGGCAGTATTTTCTCCCCAACTCTTTTAAACCTAACTTAGCCATCAATCTACTGGGTTTGGGGAAAGCTACCTTTAAAGTCAAGCATGGTACTTTAGCTATGCTTCCTTCCTTCTATGGGAGAAACAATGAGAATCTATTAAAGCATGTCACCGATTTCGTAGAAATTTATTCTACTTTCAATTTCCCAAACGTGACTCAATAGCACATTCAGCTCATGCTATTCCTTTTCTCGCTCAAGGATAAAGCCGAACAATGGCTCCATTCCTTGTTGCGCAGATCTATCACTTCCTAGGACGAACTCCAAGCACGATGTTATCGACGGTTTTACCCTATGGCCAAAACTGCTAACTTAAGAGCGTCCATCATGACCTTTGCTCAACACAAGTTAGAACCATTCTACGAAGCATTGAAGAGGTTCAATGAACTTCTGCGACAGTGTCCTCATCATGGGTTTGGCATCCATGACTTACTTCAATACTTCTTTCGATAATTGACCGAGTCTCAACGCATGATAATGAACGCTATGCTTGGGGTGGTTTTTACAACTTAAGACCATGTGGTGCCTAGGAGAGGTTAAAGACCATAGCTGAGAATTCTTTCCAAAATATTGCAATGGATAGGTCAAATAAGGGGAATCATAGGAGAAGAGTTCATGAGATAAGTACATCTTCTGACCTTCCATCTGAAGTTGAGACTTTGACCCATAAGTTAGACCAATTCATCACTTTAAGTCTAGCACCGTCACAGGGCATAAAACCACTCATTTAGGGCCTTTATCTACAGAGTCTATTGAAGTATATGCACTTTGTTTTGATCCTTCACATGAGACATTATCTTGTCATTTGGCTCCTCAATTTCCTGAATTCATACAAGAGCAAGTCTGTGCTGCACTGGGGTATACACGTGAGTATAACCCTTAATCTAGCACTTATAATCCCAGGTAGAGGGATAATCCTAAGTTTTTGTGGTGTCAACAAGAGTCCTTCCAATCCCAAGTCCCATTCCAGTAGCGATTACGTATTGTTCAGTCAAATCCTCCAAGTTTCTATCACGTTAACCCTTTTAGGTTTCCAAATGCTTCGGCCAATCAACCTTATGCTACCCAATCTGCTACATCTTCATCTGTTCCTGCAACGTCCACCCTTACTAGTGACTTTGGTAATGACAATCACTTTGATATGTTGTTATAATTGATCCTGAACCAGCAGTAGGCATTGGAAAATAATGAACAGCATATAGCTAGGATGGATGCACAGTTGGGTCAAATTACTGGCTAATTAAGCACTAGATATCTTGGAAAGCTTCTATCCTAACCTAAGGTTAACCTTAGAGTACAGTCCTATTCCTTCACTAACCCTAACACCACTAGGCCCAAGCCAAAGCTATTATAACTTTGAGAAGTGGCCAAGTAGTTGATAGTAATGTGGGAGTTGATTAAGCAGTGTCTATGCCTCTAGTACCTTTTGTTTTTGGAGAGACTAGTTCTGCATAGAAGAAGAACTTTGCTAAAAAATGTGTTGAGAATAGTTCCTATCGGGATAGGAAGCAGGCCATTGGTCCTGTCAAACCCATGTCTAAAGCCCTTTATCCTCAAGCATGAAAGAAAGCGAAAGCTGTCGAGGACTCTAGGATATTTAAAATTTTAGAGCACCTGAAAGATCTAAAAGTCAATCTTCCTTTCGAAAATGCTATTCTTTCTATTCCTGCTTATTCCAAATTTTTCAAAGATCTCTGCACGCATAAGTGTTGCACTTCTAGAATGCCTAAAAAGATGAGGCAGACGGAGAACGTTAGTAGCATTTGTATTTTAGGCCTTCTACCCAAGTTGAGTGACCCAGGAGCCTTCACCATATCTTTTCGTATTCGAGAAACCATCATTGATCATACTCTTCTTGACCTAGGTTTTAGTGTTAATCTGATCCCCTATTCCATCTATCAGTAGCTAAGCACTAGTACTCTTCCCCTACTCATGTTACCTTGCAGCTAGCTGATAGGTCTGAGTATAGACCAAGGGGCATTTATGAAGATGAGATGGTACTGTTGGAGAGTTTGTTTATCTTGTTGACTTCATTGTGTTATATATGGACTCTGGCTGTGACACTACGCTTGCTACTCCTATTCTCTTAGGGTGCCCCTTCCTTGCTACTGCTAATGCAGTCATACACTGCAAGTTTGGGATATTAGAGGTCAAATTCAGTAATTTAAGGTCTACAATGAAAGTAGCTAAGGCAGTAAAAAAGTTAAATGTGAGTAGGGAAGAGGAAGAATGTTAGATGATTAACTCAGTGGATTTATGTGTAGAGGATCATATTATAGAAACGATGACTGATGATAGTCGTCTTTTGAGTACAAGCTGTAAAGACCCGCAAGCGCATAGATCGATGCAATGTAGTGTGTGCGAGAACAGGTGTCGAACCACAGGGAGGCGATGTTGTGAGATGGATTCTACGGTGTGTTTTAGAGAATGCTAGAAAGGAAACTTAAACTAACTATTTTTGGTGATTTTTGAATGGTTGGGAGCTCTAACTAAAGTAAATAAAACTACACTATAGGAAATGGGAAATATAGAGACAAGCTATCTAGAGAGAACTAACAAATGGAAAGAATTAAGGTGACATCTACTTGTTAATGAGTGATCTTAGATTCCAATACTATGGGATTACATGAAATGGCTTAATTATCAATTGCTCTTTCACTAGGTTGCTTCGTTAATATCCTAATTTCTCCCTAGGACTCGGTGCGGGTCCGTCCCTAGGCGGTGCCTCCTAGAGTTACAGCATGGTCCTTATGACCTAGGGCCTTAAGAGTGACTAACTAGCTTCCTAAGTGACCTAGAACAAACCTACCCTAGTACTTAAATCATTGGCTGGATTTAAAGCCAAGACCTAGTGTCGCTAGAGTCAACTAAATCTACCCAGAAACCTATTGGCTAGATTTAAAGCCAAAGGAGACTCGATTTAGACTAGCCTTTAATTATGCTTCGTCATTCTAGGGTCATAATAGTGGGATTTGACCTATTAATGCATTCATACATGTTCTAAGCTAATGTGTTTTCGAATAAAATGACCTATTCGACTACCAAACATCGTCATGCTCGGATTAGACCATTAAACGCACTTTTGAACTAACATGTATGGAATATTGAGGTCATATTTACTACTAGGCATGCAAACATTCACATGGACATGAATATAAGCAATACCTACTTCATAAGATCCACACATAAACACACAGACATGATTATAGAATGGATTGGAGGTGTTTAGTAGCAAATAGACTTCAATTTATACATATGCAACTCTCATAGGCATATTATCAAACACCTAGACACGTATTGAGCAATAGCCATTGAAATAAGAAGAACATAGCATATGTATATACATTAAGCCATTGAATCCCATAATATAGAAGCAAAGAATCAACCCATTACACAAGTGTCATCACCCTAAACAAATCTACTCAAACATAGTATAATAAAGGATGAAACAGAAAAGAGAAAACTCCCTTTCCATTCTAGCATTTCTTGCACAAAATCCTTGAGTAGCCTTTGATCCAAGTGTTTGAATCTCTCCAAATGAACTTAAGGCTAGGTGAAAAGTGTGTGAGTGTATGTATGTGTAGGAGGTTGGTGAAAGAGGAATTAGGGTTTTGGGAGATGGGTGTAAAAGAATATGACTTAATTCCTTACAAAATGACCAAAAGCGGGCTTATATAGTTGAGTTTTGTGACTATCAGAACACTCTACCGGAGCACCAGTACCAAGGGGTCTCTATTCCGATAGTAAAAGCTTACTCTCTGTTTTTGGCGGAATAGTGAGCTGGTACACGGGTACTTTGAAGCCAATGTTCCGGTAGTGTCTCTCTGCTCTCTTTTGGCTTCGTTTTAGCTTCGTTTTGCTTCCAATTGTCTTGACCTTTGTCCGAAAGCCTCCAAACTTGATTTTCTTCCACTTTTCATCTTCAATTATGCTTCCAATCCTTGCTCAAATCTTCTCCATCTTCGTTCATCTGCAAACAATCCTCAATCTCACCTATAACATCCAAAACAAGTCATTAATGTAGCATTTACCTTTTAAACTCAAGTATGTACAGTTTTATACACTTAAGCCTATGCCTAGCACAAGTACTACATTAATGCAACTATTAAGCTCAATACACCTCCAAAATATAGACAAATAACAATTCAAACGCACACAAAAACACAACACATCAAACCCCCAAACCTTCTCCTTGCTTGTCCCCAAGCAAGTCCAATCTTAAGTTTATTTCTAAAGCCAATACAATGGATTGCCTAAAGGATTGACTTGCTATCAAGGTTAGTCTAAGAAGCATGAAGGGGACATTCCTATTGTGGAGATATCCCCAAATCTCTTTGGATCCTCCCTCTACTCATAAGGGGTCTCGTTCCTTGTGGGAATTTCCCAAGTAAACAATCAACCACAAGCCTAGGATTGATATTTCTTGCTCCCTCAACTAACATGGCCTCCCCAACGTGCACCAAACCTCAAAGACAAGAAGAGAGAATATACAAACACAATGGCTTATAAAAAGCCTTATTCACAAATCTACAAAGATGATAACTTGTGCTAAGTTGACATTGTGTCACTTATGCACTTATTCACTAACTTTTTGGTGCCTTTGGCTTTTTCTCTTTTTTCACTTTTTTTTATATTTTTGCACCTTTTTGCCCTTTTTCATTTTTTTTGGATTTTTCATGCTTTGTATTGTACTCACAAAAGAAAAAAAAAAAGAAAGTGTTTGGCACATCAAAAAGAACCAATCAAGGAAGGGGCATTCATATCAACAACCCTTTTCCAACATTCTTTCCTACCAAACTATGGGGTGGGCACATGAGTTATTCTTAAAGGTCCTCACTCCCCACAACTTTGAAGGGCATCCCCTCCAAGACTTAGTTTTCAAACCACTCTATTCATTTCCTCACAATGCATCTCATCTTCACAAATCAATAGAGTCAATCATAATAGCCAATACAATGATCAACAAAGAAATAAATGACTCTACATACATCAAAATTGAAAAATTTTCATCATTTTTAAGCACATAATACAATCTACCCTAAGCAAGATATATGATAAGAAAACCAAACTCCCACACCCCCAAACCTAAACTTTTCTTGTCCTCAAGCAAATAGAGCAAAACACTTAAACAAGTAAATTGGAATTACAAAATAAGTTAGGGCAGCGAGGATGGGGTAAAAACTTGGGGAACAAGTGGAGAAAGGATAGATACAACCTTGTATTTTCTTCAAAGCTTTCCATGCCAATGATAAATCACCATACTAATAACCCTGTGACTCACAATTCACAAACACTCACAAAGAAAACAAGATTAGTAGCATTGCCTATGCATGCTTGCATTGGCATGGGTAATAATAAGCAATGGTATATCTTATGGGACAAAGGATTAGGATTCAACACTTTGGTTTGGGTTGAAGAAAGATAAAAGAAAGAAAGAAAATAAAAATAAAAGGAACTGAAACAAATACAAAATTGCAAAATTGAACCTAGGTTGCCTCCTAGTAGCGCTAACCACCATGCCATTAGCCGAGCAAACACCAACTCATTTTCAACTTTCATAGATGGGGTCTTGAAGCATTAAAACCTCCACACAAGCCATGCTCGGATCATATACGTGCTTTAGGCGTTGCCCATTCACAGTCAACTCTCGGCCATTCTTCAAGTCTTTGATCTTAACCGCTCCGAAAGGATACGCAACCAATACCTCATATGGACCATCCTATCTTGTCTTAAGCTTACCTGGAAGAGTTTCAATCGTGAGTTAAACAACCAAACTTTATCAGAGGGAGAGAATGATTTCTTAATAATGTGTTTATCATGAATTCTATTCATCCTATCCTTACAAAGCTTGGCGTTCTCATATGCCTCAAATCTAAGCTCTTCCAACTCCGCTAGGTCTAGTTTCCTTTTCTTACCTACTTTTGCCAAATCAAAATTTAGGGCCTTGATTGCCCAATAAGCCCTATGCTCAAGTTCTACCGGCAAGTGACAAGGTTTCCCATAAACCAATCTATACGGAAACATATAAATGGGAGTCTTAAAGGTGGTACGGTAGGCCCACAAAGCATCATTTAGCCTAATAGACCAATCTCTCCTATTGGGCCAAACCGTCTTCTCTAAAATGTGCTTGATCTCCCTATTGGACACCTCTACTTGTCCATTAGTTTGCTGGTGATACAGAGTAGCTATCTCGTAGATGACCAAATATTTCCTCAATAAGGCCTGTAAAGTCCTATGACGAAATGCAAACCTCTATCACTAATCAAGACCCTAGGGACTCCAAATCTAAAGAAAATGCTCTCCTTAATGAATTTAATCACTACCCTATGGTCATTAGTACATGTGGGAATTGCCTCAACCCATTTGGAAAAATAATCAACGGCCACTATAATGTATTAATACCCAAAGGAAGGTGGAAATGGACCAATGAAATCTATACCCCAAACATCAGACAATTCACATGGAAGAATAGAGATAAAGGCATCATGTTTCTCCTATAGATAGACTAGGATTGTTGACATCTAAAGCACTTTTTACAATACTCTTGGGCATCCTTAAACAGAGTGGGCCAAAACAGTCCACATTGCAAGACCTTCGCCGCGGTTTTCTTCCCACTAAAATGACCCCTACACCCCTCATCATGACACATGCTCAAAACATTCTCAAACTCATCCTCAGGCACACACCGGCGAATCATTTGATTCGCACACACTTTAAAAAAGAAAGGGATCCTCCCAAAAGAAATGCTTAACTTGTGCTAGAAACCTATTTTTTTCTCTCTTCTCCCAATAGGAAGGAAAGCGCCCTGTGGCAAGATAATTGACAATATGAGCAAACCAAGGTGTATGATGAGAGATGGCAAACAATTGCTCATCGGGAAATGAATTATGAAAAGGGGATGGATCACTAAAAGACTTACAAACAAGACGGGAACGATGATCCGCAACTAAATTTTCTCTACCCTTCTTATCCCGGATCTCAACATCGAACTCTTGAAGAAGGAGCAACCATCTAATCAAGCAGGGCTTCGATTCTTTCTTAGCAACAATTACCTCAACGCTGCATGATCGGTGTATACAATCACCTTAGACCTTAAGATGTACGACCTAAACTTGTCAAGGGAGAAGACTATTGCTAGAAGCACTTTTTTTGTGGTGGTATAGTTTTTTTGTGCTTCATCAAGAGTCTTGCTAGCATAGTACACAACATGGGGGCAACTTATCCTTTCTTTGACCTAAAACAACTCCTATCGCATAATCGGATGCATCACACATAACCTCAAATGGGAGACTATAATTAGGTGGCTGGATAATCGGGGATGTAGACAATAAGGATTTAAGCCTAGTGAAAACCCTAACACACTCATCGTCAAAGTCAAAAGTGACATCTCATGCTAGGAGCCTAGACAAGAGACGTGCAATATGACTAAAATCCTTAATGAATCTACGGTAGAATCTTGCACGCCCTAGAACAGATCTGACGTCCTTGACATACTTAGGAACAAGTAACTTCTCAGTCAATTCTACCTTAGATGGGTCAACTTGAATACTACAAGATGAAACTATATGACCCAACACTATCCCTTGTTGCACCATGAAGTGGGATTTCTCCCAACTCAGCACTAGATTCTTTTTCACACCTCAGATTAAGACTAAAGAGAGATGACTCAAGCACTCATCAAAACTATCGCCAAAGACTGAGAAGTCATCCATGAAAATCTCTAAATGCTTCTCTATCATGTCACTAAAAATGGCCATCATACACCTCTAAAATATCGCTAGGGCATTACATAGACCGAAAGGCATCCTCTTATAGGCAAAAGTGCCATAGGGACAAGTGAAGGTGGTCTTCTCCTGGTCCTTAGGAAACACGGGGATCTGATTATAACCTAAATAGCCATCTAGAAAACAATAGTAGCTATGCCCAGCTACTCTATCTAAGATCTGATCTAGAAAAGGCAATGGGAAATGATCCTTTCTAGTTTTGGAGTTGAGCTTTCTATAATCAATACAAACTTCCAACCCGTGAGAGTACGTGTAAGGATAAGCTCTTCTCTCTCATTCTTCACAACCGTGATCCCAGACTTCTTAAGGACGACTTGAACTGGGCTAACCCACTCACTATCGGAGATTGGATAAATGATGCCTACATCTAAAGCTTAATGATCTCTTTCTTAACTACTTCACTCATGTGTGGGTTTAGCCTCCTTTGCATCTCCTTAGAAGGAATGGTTCCATCCTCAAGGTGAATACGATGCATACAAACCGAAAGGTCAATACCTCTCAAATCATCAATTTTCCACCCTATAGCCTTCCTATGTTTCCTAAGAACCTCTAAGAGACGTTCCTCATGCTCACTAGAAAGATTGAAAGCTATAGTGACTGGAAGGGTCTCACTAGGGCCTAGGAATGTACATTTCAAATGATTGGGAAGGGGTTTGAGCTCTAATGAAGGGCTAGGCTCAACCAAAGGGGACTTAACCTTAACATTATCAATGGTAACATCACTAGAGTCAAGACTAGAAGGATTAACTTCAAGTGACTGATTAATCAAAGAACTCTCAACTATGGAGGTAGAGGCTATACACTTCTGCTCTAAGGTGTCTAAATCAAAGTTAGTTAACAATTCCTCAAATTTCCTCAATTCTTCTCCATCAGCCATAGTCTTTTCTACAATGTCCTCAACAGAAGAATTAATCACTTACACTCTAAAGCACTCCTCTCAATCCTCTCCTCCTATACTAGCACTACTCACCGCCTCGGCAACCTTCATGGCGGACCTCAAATTCTCAAATTTCATCTCTAATAGCCTCGACCTACAATGGATAATGGCATTTGCGGTGGCAAGGAAGGGACGACCTAGAAGAATGGGTGTAAAATGTCTAAAGTCATGTCCCGAATCCATATCTGACACTATGAAGTCAACAGGGTGCATAAACTCACCTACCTGGACCATAACATCCTCTATCACTCCCTTAGGTCTACGTTCGGATCTGTCAGCTGGCTGAAGAGAACATGCGTAGGGGATAATTCGCATAGACCTAGCTGCTGATAGATGGAATAGGGAATGAAATTCACATTAGATCCTAAATCTTACAAGGCATGATTAATTTGTGTCTCACAGATTGTACAAGGAATAGTGAAGGCTTCGAGGTCACTCATCTCAGGCGGAAGACCCAAAGTACAAATATTACTCACCTTCTTCGTAAGCCTCACCTTCTTAGGAATGTTGGATGACCTACGTTTTCTTGTACAAAGATCTTTAAAGAACTTAGAATAAGAGGGGATGGAAAGGATCGCATCTATTAAAGGAAGATTGACCTTAAGGTCCTTACGATGCTCTAAAACCTTGAAAAACCTATAATCCTCACTAGGTGTAGGCCTCTCTAAGGTGGATGGAAAAGGAACTCTAGGCTCAGCACCTCTAGACACATGGGAATCATCAATGGGATTCTTTCTCTCCCGATGTGGATGGGAAGTACTACTCTCTCCATGGTCTTTAATGGATTCATCTATCTCAATAGGACCCTCTCTAGAATTTCGCTCAACAGGGCTACTATGTGGTGCTCTAGACTCAGAAGGAACACTAGATGCAAGCACTGCAAAGTCAACTCCTACCCTATTATCCACTACCTTACCACTCCTAAGAGTGGTAACGGCCATAGACTAGGCCTGAGGGGGATAAATGGTATCGGTGAAGTAACAGGACTGGACTCTAGGGTTCACCTCCAGCTGAGAAGGCAATTTCCCAGTGTCTCTAGTGCTCAACTGACTAGTAATCTGTCCTAACTGTACCTCAAACCTCGCCATTTGCTACCTATTTTCTGCCAATTCCTGTTACTGGTTCTAAATTAACTGCATTATCTTCATCATGTCATTACTAGGAGGTTGGCTATTAGAGGGAGCAGGTAAATCCTAAGGTTAAGGAACACTAGTGAGACGGGGCTGATTAAGTTGATAGAAGCCCAGGGGATGTTAAAGACGAGGTTGCTGCTGAGGTGGAACCTGAGGATGTGAACTAGACTCATGCTGGCCTTGTCTCCAAGAAAATTTTGGGTTTTCCCTCCAACTCGGATTATATGTGTTCGAGTATGGGTTGTACTCACGAGAATAACCTTGAGTAGCACACACTTGATCTTTCATGAATTCAGGAAATTGAGATGCTAAAAGGTAAGCTATAGTCCCATGAGATGACTCGAAACACACAAACCTCGACAACTAAAGGGGCAGAGAAAGAACCTATGGAACTAGGCTTATGACCATGAGATGAAAGAGATAATGAGATGAATTGATCTACCTTATTTGTCAAAGCCTCAACCTTAGCGGGTAAATCTAAAGAAACTTCAACCTCACTAACACTTCTCTTGTTACCTCCCTGACTAGACCTTTCCATGGCAAAATTTTGAAAAGAATTTTCAACCATCATTTCCATTTTCTCCCATGCCTCAATCGGTCTCAAAAGATAGAAGCCACCACTGGAGGCGGCATTGACCATCATCCTCTTTTGTTCATTTAAGCCTCGAAAGAAGTATTGCATTAGGTTATGATTGTCGTACCCGTGGTGTGGACATTGTCTAAGAAGATCCTTGAACCTCTCCCAAGCCTCATGAAAGGATTCTAGGTCATGTTGGGAGAAAGTCATAATGGCGGTCCTAAGGTCGGCTGTCTTGGCCCTGGGATAAAATTTTTGAAAGAACTTAGATTGAAGCTCAGCCCATGTAGTAATGCAACTGTTAGGTAAGGAATGCAACCAAGCTCCAGCCTTGTCCTTAAGAAAGAAAGGAAACAATTTTAGATGCATGACCTCTTGGGAGACATTGGGGACATAGAGAGTGGAACTCATCTTAACAAAATTAGTGATATGATCTAGAGGACTCCCGCTGCTTCTCCCGTAGAAGGAAGGAAGCATGGCCAACATATTAGGCTTAATCTTGAAGTTCGTCTCCCCCAAACCTGGAAATTGAATAGCCAAATTAGGCTCAAATGCTTCGAGGAGAAAGAATTGCCTAAGAGTGGGTTCCTCATCTATAGGTAGGTCCGGTCTACAGGGCTCTCGTCTAAATTTATCTTGGACTTGATGCCAAGGTGATCATGAGGTGGAATGGGATTCATTGGGGGATTGGGAGGATTAGGAAGATCATTGGGATAGGCTATCTCCTTAAGAAGATCTCCTAAATTCCTAAAATATCTAGCAATTCTATCAGGTTCGGGATTAAGAGGAACTGGGGGATTTCTAAGGGATCTCCTACCAAGCATGCACAAACTATCCTAACTCCGGCCACTTCAACCCCCAAAAACTTCAATATTCCTAAAAATACAGCAAATAAACCACAATCCTAAAAAGTCTTCTAAAAATAAAGACAAAAGCTGAATTAGATAAACAAGAACTAAAGTAAGATAATATAAATAATAAACAAGATAAGCACAAATTAAACAATCCATAAAGGAAAAGCAAGAAAATAAGAAAAATAACTACCAAAACACACAAACAAAGACGTACTTCCCCGGCAACGGCGCCAAGAACTTGATAGTCGTCTCTCGAGTACAAGCTCTATCGATGCAATGAAGTGTATGCGAGAACAGGTGTCGAACCACAGGGAGGCTATGTTGTGAGATGGATTCTGCGTGCGTGTTTTAGAGAATACTAAAAAGGAAAGTTAAACTAACTATTTTTGGTGATTTTTTGGATCGTTGGGAGCTCTAACTAAAGTAAATAAAACTACACTATGGGAAATGGGAAATATGGAGACAAGCTATCTAGAGAGAACTAACAAATGGAAAGGATTGGGTTGACATCTACTTGTTAATGAGTGATCTTAGATTCCAATACTATGGGATTACATGGAATGGCTTAATTATCAATTGTTCTTTCACTAAGTTGCTTCGTTAATATCCTAATTTCTCCCTAGGACTCGGTGCGGGTCCGTCCCTAGGCGGCGTCTCCTAGAGTTACAGCATGGTCCTTATGACCTAGGGCCTTAAGAGTGACTAACTAGCTTCCTAGGTGACCTAGAACAAACCTACCCTAGTACCTAAATCATTGGCTGGATTTAAAGCCAAGACCTAGTGTTGCTAGAGTCAACTAAATCTACCCAGAAACCTATTGGCTAGATTTAAAGCCAAAGAAGACTTGATTTAGACTAGTCTTTAATTATGCTTCATCATTCTAGGGTCACAATAGCGGGATTTGACCTATTAACGCATTCATACATGTTCTAAGCTAACCTGTTTGCAAATAAAGAGGCCTATTCGACTACCAAACATCGTCATGCTCGGATTAGACCATTAAAAGCACTTTTGAACTAACATGTATGCAATATTGAGGTCATATTTACTACTAGGCATGCAAACATACACATGGACAGGAATATAAGCAATACCCACTTCACAAGATCCACACATAAATACATAGACATGATTATAGAATGGATTGGAGGTGTTTAGTAGTAAATAGACTTCAATTTATACATATGCAACTCTCATAGGCATATTATCAAACACCTACACATGTATTGAGCAATCGCCATTAAAACAAGAAGAACATAGCATATGTATATACATTAAGCCATTGAATCCCATAATATAGAAGCAAAGAATCAACCCATTACACAAGTGTCATCACCCTAAACAAATCTACTCAAACATAGTATAATAGAGGATGAAAAAGAAAAGAGAAAACTCCCTTTCCATCCTAGCAATTGTTGCACAAAATCCTTGAGTGGCCTTTGATCCAAGTGTTTGAATCTCTCCAAATGAACTTAAGACCAGGTGAAAAGTGTGTGAATGTGTGTATGTGTTAGAGGTTGGTAAAAGAGGAATTAGGACTTAATTCCTTACAAAAATGACCAAAAGTGGGCTTATATAGCTAATTTTTATGACTACCGAACACTCTACTGGAGCTCCAGTACCAAGGGGTCTCTATTCCGGTAGTAGAAGCTTGCTCTCTGTTTTTGGCAGAATAGTGAACCGATGCACTGGTACCAAAGGCCCTCTATCCCGGTAGTAGAAGCATGCTTTCTATTTTTGGCGGAATAGTGAGTCGGTACATCGGTACTTTGAAGCCAGTGTTCTGGTAGTGTCTCTTTGCTCTCTTTTGGCTTCGTTTTAGCTCCGTTTTGCTTCCAATTGTCTTGACCTTTGTCTGGAAGCCTCCAAACTTCATTTTCTTCCACTTTTCATCTTCAATTATGCTTCCAATCCTTACTCAAATCATCTCCATCTTCGTTGATCTTCAAACAATACTTAATCTCACCTATAACATCCAAAACAAGCCATTAATGTAGCATTTACCTTTTAAACTCAACTATGTACAGTTGTATACACTTAAGCCTATACCTGGCATAAGTACTACATTAATGCAACTATGAAGCTCAATACACTTGCAAAATATAGACAAATAACAATTCAAACACATACAAGAACACAACACATCAACTGATAATGATGAATTGAAGGAGCTTGAGGCTATGTTAGATCGTTTTTGCTTAAGATCATTTGTGAGAGAACTTAAGGCCTTTCCTTCTTATTTAGTTAAGTCCATACCTTGCAGTCATTTGAAGTTAATACTTTTGATCCTCTTGATTTTTCTAGTACCACTCCTTCTGTTGAGTCTTCTCTGGTCTTAGAGCTCAAATCTCTTCCTGATCATTTAAAATATGTATTCTTTGGACCAGATGAGACCTTTCCTATCATTATAGACTTTGATTTGTCTAGCAAGGGGGATGAGCATCTGCTAGGTGTTCTTAAAACCTATTGGAAGGTGATAGGGTGGACGATCAATGATTTGAAAGGTATAGATCCCTCTATATATATGCATAGGATTCATCTTGAGGAGGGGGCGGTGCCTTCTAGAGAGATGCAGTTGAGACTAAACTATAACATGTGTGAAGTAGTGAAAAAAAAGGTCATTAAGTTATTAGATGCTGGAATGATCTACCCAATCTCTAGCAGTGAATCGATTAGTCCTGTATAGGTAGTTCTGAAGAAGACTAGGATTATAGTTGTAAAGAATGAAAGGGGTGAGCAGATTCCTACCCATACTCTTTTGGGTTGGAGAGTTTGTATTGACTATAAAAAGCTTGACTTAAAGTCAAGGAAGGATTATTTACCATTACATTTCTTAGACCAGATTTTAGATAGGGTAGGCCATGGCATCTATTGTTTTTTAGATGGGTATTCTAGGTACAACCATATCCCTTTGTATTCTAAAGATCGAGAAAAGACCACGTTCACATGTCCCTATGGCACTTTTACCTATAGGAGAATGCCTTTTGGTCTTTGTAATGCTTCAACACATTTCAAAGATGCACAATGGCCATCTTTAGTGATATGATTAAGAAATATTTGGAGATCTTCATGGATGATTTCTTAGTTTTTGGAGCAAGTTTCTTTTGGATTGATGTGTAGAGAAAAATTTGGTACTTAGTTAGGAGAAATCTCATTTTATGGTTCAGAGAGATATAGTTTTGGGGCACATTATTTCTACTAAAGGTATTCGAGTAAACCCTGCTAAGGATGAGCTTATAGAAAAACTGCCAGTTCTAAAGCATGTCAAAGACATTAGATCTTTTCTCGGGCATGTGAGTTTCTATAGGCGCTTTATTAAGGATTTCAACCATATAACTCGTCCTCTGTCTAGGCTTCTTGTGTAAGATATTCATTTCGTTTTTGATGATGAGTGCAACAAAGCCTTTAAGAGCTTGAAATCCTTATTATCTTCATCTTTAATCATTCAGCCTCCCAACTATAGTCTGCCAATTGAGATCATGTGTGATTTTTTAGATTTTGTGATAGGTGCGGTGTTAGGGTAAAGAAAGTAGAAGTTGCCCTATGTGATTTATTACACTAGCAAGACTCTGGATAACGCCCAGAAAAATTACACTACTACTGAGGAGTTGCTAGCCGTAGTGTTTGCTTTGGATAAATTCTGTTTTTACATCCTCAATTCCCAAGTCATAGTCAATTCTGATCATGCATCTTTACACTATCTTCTTTCGAAGCGTGACTTGAAACCCCATCTGATTCGTTGGATAATGCTTTTTCAAGAGTTTGATGTAGAAATACAGCATGAGAAAGGTAAGGAGAACTATATAGCTAATTATCTTTCCCGATTAGTTCATTATTCCTCTAATGATCCTATTCCGTTCTGTGACTCGTTTCCAAATGAGCAATTATTTTCCCTTTCTCATATCACACCGCGGTTTGCCTACATTGTGAATTTCCTTGTTATTGGTCAATTTCCTCCCCATTGGGAGAAGAAAGAGAAGGATAGGTTCCATGCTTAGGCTTGACACTTCTTTTGGGAGGACCTTTATCTCTTTAAGATTTGTGCTGACTAGGTAATTCGGCGATGTCTTCCTGAGAATGAGTTCGAGATTGTTCTTAACATGTGTCATGGTGAGAGGTCTGGGGGACACTTTAGTGGGAAGAAAATAGCTCATAAAGTCCTTTAAAGTGGCTGTTTTTTAGCCAACTCTTTTCTAAGATGCTCAAGAATTCTGTAGGAGGTGTGTTAGATGTTAACAGTTTGGGTCTATTTCGAGGAGAGATATGATGTCTCTTTCCTCAATTTTAGTTTGTAAACTATTTGATATTTAGGGCATAGATTTCAAAGGCCCTTTTCCACTATCTTTTGGCTATTTGTATATTTTAGTGGCAATAGACTATGTGTCAAAAAGAGTTGAGGCGATTCCCACATGTACAAATGACCATATAATTGTGGTCAAGTTCATTAGAGAGAACATTTTCTCTAGGTTTGGGGTCGCTCGTGTTTGATTAATGATGGTGGTTAGCATTTCTGTCATAGGACACTTGAGGCACAACTTAGGAAGTATTCAGTCACACATAAGATAGCCACACCTTATCACCCATAAACTTGGAGGTAGGTGAAAGTTTCTAATTGGGAGATAAAGTCCATTGTGGAGAAAACTGTTAGGCTTGATCGTAGGGATTGGTTATATAGATTGAGTGATACATTATGGGCCTACTGCATAGCATTTAAGACTCCTATTGGCATGCCTTCATATAGATTAATGTATGGTAAGGCGTGCCATTTGCCTGTTGAGCTGGAGCATAGAGCTTATTGGCCTACCAAAGCCCTAAATTTTGATTTGTCTAGGATAGGTAAGAGGAGAAAGCTTGATTTAGCTGAGTTGGAAGAGATTAGGTTCGAGGCATATGAGAATGCCAAGCTTTACAAAGATAGGATGAAGAAAATCCATGATAGGCATATCCTTAGGAAAACTTTCTCTCTTACTAACAGCATTTGGTTGTTTAATTCTAGAGTTTAGTTTTTTCCAGGTAAACTTAAGACTCAGTGGGAAGGCCCATTTAAAGTCATTGAAGCATACCTATCCGGGCCAATGAAGATTAGGGATATGAAAGATAGCTGTGAAGTAACCATGAATGGCCAACGATTGAAACATGCATTTAAGCCAGGTTCATTGATGACTGGTGTGGAATCTATAAAGCTTCAAGACCCTATTTATGAAGAGTAATTGTTGATGATCGCCTGGCAAACGGCGTTATGGTTAGCACTACCAGGAGGCAACCTTGGGTTATTTCGATATTTTCATTCCTTTTGGTCCTATGTTTTCTTTACTTCTGTTCTCTTTTTGAAGTCTGAGTGCATGTTCCCCATCATCTTTGACTCCCTACTATTTATACACCTTATTACCATTTGACAATGGTAATGCCGAAATGCTTGGCCTGGCTACTAATTTTGTGTCTTATGAGTGTTTACGATTTGTTTTAAATAGGATTGGTAGCTAAATGACTGATCATTGGCATTGAAGGACTTCAAGAGCAAACAAGGGAGTATCTTTTCCTATCTCCACTAGTTCCTTATTTTTATCCCTTTCCTGTCTCCTGTATTTGCTTCATATTTGTTTCATTGTTTCTGTTCCATGTGCTTGGGGGCAAGAAGCAGGTTTTGGGGTGTGGGAGTCCTATTATGCCTCATGACCATAGGTAGTACGAGTTTTGTGCATTGTGGGCATGCTTAGAATCATTTATCTCCATCATGTTCTATGTGTTGGCTTTTGTTGTTCGTTTGTTGTGAATGGCAACAAAGGGGTTGTGGTGTAGGTAATGAACTGAAAAAATGAAGGACATAGTTCTTGGAGGGCAAAACCTTTAGAACATCTATTGGGAAATGAATTCCATAAGACTTTTCATTGCCGTCACTCCTTTTTGGTTAGAAAAGGATGAAAATTAAGGGTTTTTTTATGTGAGTGTCCAATCCTTGAATGGCTTTATTACTGTATTTTAGCCCATTTTTTAATTTATCTACTGTACTATTTCATTTGTATAGAAAAGTGAGAAAAAAATGAAAAAAAGGAAAAAAATTGAAAAATAAGAGAGAGGGACTACGTCGGACAAATGTCAAGGGACACAATGTCAACTTGTTGAGCATATAGTTTTAATGTTTCGTCATTGAAGATGGTTGGTGAAACCCAAATTAGTAGGTCCAAGGGGGGTTTTTCCCCTTGTACACTAAGCTTCAAGTGGTTGGGATGTGCTAACTCGAAAGCTTGCTACAAAAGGGCCTTGATCATTAAGAATGGCAACATGTTTTCTTTTTAGTGTTTGTACATAAGGCTCTTCACATTACAATACAAGCCATAGTGATGTGTTTTTCTTTGCTGTACTTTTTTTTGGGCTAAAGTGCATGTTCTGGAGACTATTGGAGTTGATAGGACATGGAATATCAACATCTCAAGGGTGTAAGTTAGAATCCTGAGGGGTGTGGTGGCTTAAATGAGCTTGACCCCTTCTACACCTTCGAGGCAAAAGGATGACAACTTAATGCATTTGGCAACCCTAGTGAACAATTTCGAGATGAACTATAGGACAAACTTGTTTAGGGAGAAGCAAGGAGAAGGTTTGGGGATGTTGATGCACTTTGATCTATACGGGTGCATTAACCTCGTTAGCTTGCGTTTTAGATGGATTTTGGAGCTTTACAAGTACATTTGCATGGTATTTTGTGCACTAATGTTAATAGTGGTTGCTTGATAAGGTTTGCATGCTTTAGTATTCATTGAGCCATTTTGAATACGTAAAGTGAGTGTTGGCAAATTCTGAGTGCCTGGGAATGATAGGTGAGTGCCGAGATTGAGTTTGAGCAAAGTTTGGTGCATATGCATGTTTTGAGATTCAATTTCATGTTTGGAAGGATATTTGGGTGCATACTCTGTACGTGATTGGCTATTTGATGGACAAGTATGCATTGCTTGTGTGAAGTCTTTAAAGCCCTTGTTTGTAGTTTTCTTATAAGTTGTTTTTATTTTAATATTATCAGCTAGACTATCTTTTAGTATTAGATTGGATTCTAGAAATAACGTATTTTAGTAGATTAAGTAATTGTGTAGGATAAAATAGGTTATTAGTAATATATATAGTAGTTTATTAGCTTATTATATACATATATATATATATATATATATATATATATAAGGCTTTAGTATATAAATTTAGTACAGCTCATTGGTTTATATAAGCATAATAGGTTTTAGTAATTTAGTATATGTATTGTATCAATATTAGTTATTATAATTGCAACGTATTATATTATGTTATTCGCATTGCTTAAGCCTACTTCACATGAATTGTACTTGCACAAATAAGCAAAGCAGCAACCACCCGAAAAGCCAATTACTTCCTTCATTCCTCACATTCACGTGCACACTAATCAAGCCCTGCATGCACGACTAATTCTCTTTTAGCCTTAACTTAAAAGCCGGCTTTTATCTTAGCTTCACTTACAGGTTTGAATTCAAAAAAAGAGCAACAACTTATGGATTGATTCTTAGCAACAAGAAGTGTTAAAAATCAAGGAAAAAGAAGAAAAAAAGGGGCTGGACTCTGAGGATGAGGTCGTTGAGATATTTCAGCAAATGGTTGGCACCTCCGCGGAGAGTTCTTCCTTGTTTTACATAGTTGGCTGAAATGATTCTTGAGGAGAGTAGTGCTCGAGCATAATTTCATTCAACTAGCTGTCAATGTGTAGTCAACTGCTCAAGCTCAACCAAAGAAAGAAAAAAACAAACTACTCTATTCCTATCTCGTTGACACCAAGACTATATAGGGATAATTAGAAAGGAGAATTAAGCTGCAGCAGCCAGTGACGTTTCCTGTGGGCTTCTGGTGGGTCAAGGACGTGATGAGCGAAGAGAGCATTCCCTGAACTACGTCCGTGGCTTGTAGTAGAGACAACTGCGAAGCTGTGCTTGTTAGCTCTCCATCGACGACGATTGCAAGTGCAGGTAGCCGAACTAAAAGAATAGCCAGCCAAGGTTACTTTGCACAGCTGAGAGGAAAGCATTATATGATTTGCATCATCTTGCAGTTATGATTGCTTAAAATCTATAAGGTGAAACATGCTTGACTCACAGTGGAATTGAATACCTTGTCTTATAAAGGTTTTGAATTGTATTTGCTTTAGATTTTGTAACTAGAATGGTTTGTAGTAAGTGTTACTGAATACATGTCAAATATTAGAACCATTATCTCTTAAAAATAAATACTCAGAGTGTGTATGACTAGCATTTTGAAATCTTTGGATTCATTTTAGACAAGATGGCATGAGTAAATTAAATTTGAATGTATGAATGGAGCGGGTTAGGATGCATGAGTGCGATGGGTTTTAGTGTGCACAATAAAAATTGAGATTCTCAATCTCTTTCGACCTTATCCATGGAAGAGATTAGGAATGAAGTTTGCTCAAGCCTCTTGCTTAAAGGATTGATCATTGGTTTGTAATCTTGTGTTTAAACTTTCGCTAGCACCGTTAGCTTTAAATCCAGTTAAAAGGTAACCGACGTAGTCTAATCAAACTTAGGTAGGTGATTCTTAGCTTCAAATTCAGTTAATGAGTTAACCACTAAGTTAGATTGACATCAATCCTACTTAGGAATCTCAAAAAGTAATCTAGAATCCCTATTAACCATTAGGACCACGCTATGCTCTAGGAGGGCCTGCCTAGGGATAGTTTCGCCTCGAGGTTTCTATGGTAATTTGTTGACTACTTTGATTTCTAGTGTGAGGGCATGAACATTACCTAAGACTCTAGTTTGAGCCTTAAAGGAAGTGTGAAATTAAGCTATAAGAAAGTATGAGTCACCTTATTTCCTCAGTAAATGTTTAGTCCTCCTAGTCAATTTGAGTAATAGCACCATTTTCTACTTGTTTAGGGTTTGTTTGATTGTGAAATGCTTTACTACCTAAGTGGGTTCTAGTATAAATTCCTCAAATAGAATTTAAGTTGCATTTTCGACTTTAGAGCACATTAAGTCATAGGGCTTGACCCAAGTTTACCCTCCTTGTGGAAGAATGACCTTGTACTTGCACATTGCATTACGTACAATATGTGCAATTGTGGGTAACGCTAGGGTCCATACCTTAGGGAACGATCAGTTAGTCTAATGATGCCATGCAATCTCATAGTAAATGCTAAAGGGACTTTAAATTTAATGAACCTTAAAGAAACAAAGACTTAACTTGAGATCTTCATATGTCAACCTAAGGGTCAATAAACCCGGACTCACGTACAAAATCTATTATAGTACTGCAACAGTTTAGAAACATAAAGGGGATTTGCAAAAATCAAATGCGTTTTGAATCCAAAGTGTGTTTAGATGTAAAACAAATCAAGGTACCAAAATAGAGGATAAAAACCCTTGTGTTAAAATATTGAGTTGGAGAGGGGACTAGAAATACCCCATGGCTTTCAATATCTGATTCACACCAATGGTAAACATTATTAATTCCCCATCAAAGGGTGATGCTTGACCTAGATTTAGCAAGGTGAATTTAAAATGTTTATTTAAAAGGGTATTAGTGTGTTTGACCATCCTTTCGATGGAGTTCTTCACTGAAGATTGTCTCATACAACATTGATTAGAGTCACTACCCTATCAAAGGGCTCTAATCAAGAATGCTATGGGGAATAACATAAGGATTGAGTATACACACAATTTAAATGCTAAGATCAGCTATCGAATTCATAGAGTTCTTATCACATTTAAGAGGCCAAATCGAACAGTGATTGGATTGTCAATTGGATCTTATCTAGATAATTGGCAATTCAAATAAGTAAGGCTTAACTTAGCGTTCATGAAGTTCAACCATCCCATCTGCGAAGGTCTTATGAAGGCATTAAGACACTGTTACATCAAGTAGTTTAAGGTTAATCTACTCAAAGGCAAATGATATACAAAAGGTACTTGTATGTTTTTATTTCCAAAGATAAACATGCATATTATGCATGCATCAAATTCAATACCAATGTATTAATTATGATTCATAAGCTCATTAGACTGAATTTTGTGGATAAGAAATGAAATTTGGATATAGTACTCATGAAAGAAGTGTACAATTATTTCTTAACTATTCCTCATCCTATTGTGAGGGCAGATTCTTCAAATGCCACTCATGATACTGAGGCAAAATGGCAAAAAGCTAATAGTATGGCCAAGAGCTATATGTTGGCATTTATGTCAAATATTTTGTAGGGCCAACATCAAAACATGGTGACTGCCAAGTAAAACATGACTTCATTGATTCTTTTGTTTGCTAACA
Source organism: Cordia subcordata (assembly GCA_028554755.1). Classification (NCBI taxonomy): domain Eukaryota; kingdom Viridiplantae; phylum Streptophyta; class Magnoliopsida; order Boraginales; family Cordiaceae; genus Cordia; species Cordia subcordata. Next base: position 3,770,024 of record JAPTOF010000028.1, on the reverse strand, counting down.
AGTGTAGGCCTGTTAGGCAAGAAAAATTATGAATCAAAGGATAGCTAACAGAGCATATGTCAAAGTGAAGGATTGCTTCAACACTGCCGAGATTCTTGAGGCAAACATAAACAAGCAACCAAAGGAAGACATGATTTTAAAGACTCTTGCATCATCATATGACTAGTACAAGCTCAATTATTACACGGGCAAGTTGAACATATATATGATAGAATTAATAAAAGAGTTCCAGGCAGCGAAAACCATTGTGAGATCGAAGGGCCACATGAATATAACCCAGGTGTCCTCTTTTGAACTTAACCCAAAAGGGAAAAATTCAAGGGAAAGAGGAAGTAGAAATGTGGTCAGGGGCATGAAAAGAAAAAATGTGATAAACAACCCAAACAATTAATAAGTAAAAAGCCCAAAGGTAAATGTCTTAAGTGCAACCTAAAAGGGCATTTAAGAAAGGATTTCCTTAAGCACTTGGATTAAGGCCAGACATGTTTAGTGGTTGACTCTATGGATTCTTGGATCATAGACTCAGGGGCCACTAATTGTTAGGATATCTAATGCAATACATAATGTATTAGAACAGCCACTAGAGAAGTTAGTTAGGCAGTACAACTAGCAGTTAGCAAAGTTAGTTATAAAGCACATGTAATGCCCCAGTGACATTTTAGAGATGTATGATGGCCATTTTTGGTGACTTGATAGAAACGCATTTAGAGATTTTCATGGATGACTTCTCAGTCTTTGGAGATAGTTTTGATGAGTGCTTGAGTCATCTCTATTTAGTCTTAGACCGATATGTGGAGAAAAATCTAGTGTTGAGTTGGGAGAAATCCTACTTCATGGTGCAATGAGGGATAGTGTTGGGTCATGTTGTCTCATCTTGTGGAATTCAAGTTGACCTGGCTAAGGTAGAATTAATTGAAAAGTTGCCTGTCCCTAAGTGTGTCAAGGATGTTAGATCTTTTCTAGGGCATGGAGTATTCTACCGTAGGTACATTAAGGATTTAAGCCATATAGAGCGCCCTTTATCTAGGCTCTTAGCACAAGATGTCTCTTTTGAATTTGATGATGAGTGTGTTAAACCTTTCGTTAGGCTTAAATCCTTATTGTCTACGTCCACAATCATTTAACCGCCTGACTACAGTCTTCCATTTGAGGTTATGTGTGACGCATCTGATTATGTAATAGGAGCTGTTTTAGGTTAACGGCGAGATAAGTTGCCCCATGTAGTGTACTATAATAGCAAGACTCTTGATGAAGCTCAAAAGAACTATACCACCACCGAAAAAAAGCTTCTAGTAGTAGTCTTCTCCCGTAGTTAGTTTAGGTCATACATCTTAGGGTTTAAAGTGATTGTATACACCAATCATGCGGCATTTGAGGTATTTGTTAGCTAAGAAAGAATCTAATCCCCGCGTGATTAGGTGGTTGCTCCTTCTTTAATAATTCGATGTTGAGATCTAGGATAAAAAGGGTAGAGAAAATTTTGTTACGGATCATCTTTCCTGTCTTATTAGCGAGTCTTCTAGTGATCCATCCCCTTCTTGTGATTCATTTCCTGATGAGAAATTGTTTGCCATTTCTCATCACATACTTTGGTTTGCTCACGTAGTTAAGTGTCTTGCCACGGGGCAATTTCCCTTCCATTTGGAGAAGAGAGAGAGAGAGAGATAGGTTCCTAGCACAAGTTAGACATTTCTTTTTGGAGGATCCCTATCTTTTCAAAGTGTGTGCGGATCAAATGATTCGTCGGTATGTGCCCGAGGATGAGATTGAGAGCGTGTTGAGTATGTGTCACGATGAGGGATGTAGAGGTCATTTTAGTAGGAAGAAGACCACTGCAAAGGTTTTGCAATGTGGATTATTTTGGCCCATTCTCTTTTAGGATGCCCAAGAGTTTTGCAAAAAGTGTTGTAGATGTCAACAATCTGGGTCTATCTCTAAGAGAAACATGATGCCTTTATCCCCTATTCTTCCATGTGAATTATTTGATGTTTGGGGTGCAGATTTCATGGTCCATTTCCACCTTTCTTTAGGTACCAATACATTTAGTGGCCATTGATTATACGTCCAAATAGGTTTAGGCTATTCCCACACGCACTAATGACCATAGGGTAGTGGTTAAGTTCATTAAGGAGAACATTTTCTCTAGATTTGGAGTCCTTAAGGTCTTGATTAGTGATAAGGGTTTGCATTTTTGCCATAGGACTTTAGAGCCCTTATTGAGAAAATATTCGGTTACCCATAAGGTAGCTACTCCTTATCACCCACAAACTAGTGGACAAGTTGAGCTATCCAATAGGGAGATCAAGTAGATTTTAGAGAAAACGGTCAGGCCCGATAGGAAAGGTTGGTCTATTAGGCTAAATGATGCTTTGTGCACCTACCATGCCACTTTTAAGACTCATATTGATATGTCTCCGTATAGATCGATTTATGGGAAAGCTTTACACTTGCCAATAGAACTAGAGTATAGGGCTTATTGGGCAATCAAGGCCTTAAATTTTGATTTGGCAAGAGCGAGTGAGAAAAGGAAGCTTGACCTAGCGGAATTGGAGGAGCTTAGGTTTGAGGCATATGAGAACACCAAACTTTATAAGGATAGGATGAAGAGAATTCATGAAAAACATATTTTTAAGAAATGATTCTCTCCCTCCAATAAAGTTTGGTTGTTCAACTCATGTTTGAAGCTCTTTCCAGCCAAGCTCAAGTCAAGATAGGATGGTCCGTATGAGGTGTTGGTTGCCTACCCTTCCAGAGAGGCCAAGATCAAAGACTTGAATGATATACAAGATTTGACTGTGAATAGGCAACGATTGAAGCATGCATTTGATCCAAGCATGGCTCATGTGGAAGTTTAATGCTTCAGGATCCCATATATGGTGGTTGAAGAAGAATTGGTGTTTCCCTGGCTGACAGCATGATGGTTAGTGCTACAAGAAGGTAACCTAGGTTTAATTTTGCGATTTTGCACTTCTTTTATTTTCCTTTCTTTTATCTTTCTTGCACCTACAACAAAGTGTTCAATCGCGATCCTTTGTCCATTAAGATACACCATTGCTCATTATTTCACATGTTAATGCAAGCATGCATAGGCAATGCTACTAACCTTGTCTTCTTTGAGTGCTTTTGGATTGTGAGTTACAGGGTTTGTAGTATGGTGATTTATCATTGGCATGGAGAGCTTTGACAAAAACACAAGGCTGTGTTTATCCTTTCTCCATATGTTCCCCATGTTTTTACCCCATCCCTACCACCCTTAATTGCTTTGTAATGCCAATTTGCTTGTTTTTGTGCTTTGCCCTATTTGCTCGAGGATAAGCAAAGTTTAGGTTTAGGAGTGTGGGGATTTGGTCTTATTATTTTATACTTTGTATAGGGTAGATTGCATTATGTGCTTAAAATTGGTGAAAATTTTTTCAAATTTTAATGCTTATAGAAATGTTTATTTCATGGTTCACTCATTGTGTTGGCTATTGTGGTTGACTCAATTGATTAGTGAATATGAGTAGCATTGTGGGGAAGTGTGGGGCCTTTGATGAAGCTATAACCGTCATGAGCTTTGTTTTTTATCACGAACAAGGCCACTAAAAATTTACTATAAGGGTGTCGCAAAAGGCAACTCCCTAGTCTTCTTCCCTATGACTGAAAAGACTTATCTTGAGAGAATAGCCTCTTGTGTGGGAAGAAGCAACGTAATATGCTCCTAAAAAACTAGAGCAAAAATCACACAATAAGTGTGTACTATGTGTTGTACTACTTTCTTACTAAAGAGGAAGAAATCAAGTACAAAATGGATTGCATAAAAGGTGTAGGATCTTGTCTATTTATAGAGAGAACCCTGGCACCTAAAGTTGCTAATCTTTCCATGTGGGAGAAAATTTCCATGTAGTAATTTCCTTTTTGCAACTTGTCCATTTGTTTTGAAAGACTTATGCAAGTTGTCCACTTGTCTTGCAAGACTTATGCAAGTTGTCCACTTGTTTTTATAATCTTTTGCAAGTTGTCCACTTTTGTTGGAAGACTTGGGCCAAGCCCACCATCCATGCCCAACACATAGTCCATAATCCATGTAGAGGTCCAAGGCCAACAATAAACCATCCTAGCCCAATTAAGTTATCTTGGACTTTGAAGAAAGCACAACCTAATTCCAAGCTTTGGCCCAATATGGCCACTACTACAATATGGAATTTGCTCTTTCAAGATTACTCTCTCAAAGTCATTTCAACTAGGGAAGGGACAAAGAAGACACAATTAACCTTAGCTTCCAAAAATAATTAAAAATGTCCTTGCCCGATCTAGGTGACATAATAATTATTTTTAACTCCCATCTATTCCACCGTAAGATCAAAATTGCACACTAAGAATAATTGCTATTACCCAGAAGCGTATCACAAAAGAATGTTAACTTTGTATTTGACCTACTAAATAAATGACCATAATGCCCCTCTATGTATACCTACTACTAAGACCGGTCCTTTGGCCTGCGTACTATCACCTCCTTAGCTGTATCTTTTTCAGTTGGGTTTCTTGTCCTATTGCCAACCATTCTTGCTTATGAAATCTCTTGATCTTGGGAGCGACCCTCAAGCCATATGACCGACACACCTATATGTAGGATCAATAATATTACATGCGGTCTATCCTAGTCCATATTTTCAAAAATACTACCAAGAAAACATGCTAGGAAAATAAAATAACCACATAACACACACAACAACATGCTTAAAAACATATAAAACATAACTAGTATTTGCAAAAATATGTAAAGCTAACCTCTTGAAGCGTGGGACCTTTCATGAAGCTAAAATCGTCACGAGCTTTGTTCCCACTTACGAACAAGGCCACAAAAAAATTTTACTATAAGGGTGTCGCAATATGCAACTCCCTAATCTTCTTCCCTATGGTTAAATAGACATTTCTTGAGAGAATAGTCTCTTGTATGGGAAGAAGCAAAGTAATATGCTCTTGAAAATCTAGAGCAAAAAACCACACAATAAGTGTGTACTATGTGATGTAGTATTCTCTTGCCAAAATGGAAGAGATCAATTACAAAATTTTTGGATGCTAGAAATGGTTTAAGGTCCTGCCTATTTATAAAAAAAGTTTGGCACCTAAACCTTGTAAACTTTCTATGTGGGAAACTTTTTCCTAGTAGTAAATGTTTGCCATATGTCATGAAAGTTACTTGTACAATTTGAATTCTTCATGTAGTAACTTTCTAGCACATGTCTTGGAAGATTGGGCCAAGCCCGCAATCCAAGCCCAACACATAGTCCATAATCCATGTGGAGGCCCAAGCCCAATAAGAAACCATCCAAGCCCAATTAGGTTATCTTGGACTCTGAAGAAAGCCCAAATCCAATTCCAAGATTTGGCCCAATAAGGCTACTACCACAATATGGAATTTGCTCTTTCAAGATTACTCTCTCAAAGTCATTTCAACTATGGAAGGGACCAAGAAGACACAATTAACCTTGGCTTCCAAAAATAATAAAAAATGTTCTTGCCCGATCTAGGCGACATAATAATAATTATTTGTAACTCCGATCTATTCCACCATAAGATCAAAGTTGCACTCTAAGAATAATTGCTATTACCCAAAAGCTTATCATAAAAGAATGTGAACTCTATCTTTGACCTACTAAATAACCGACAATAATGCCTCTTTATGTATACCCATAGCTAAGACCGGTCCTTTGGCTTGTGTACTTTCACCTCCTTAGCTATATCTTTTCCGTTGTGTTTTTTGTCCTATTGCCAACCATCCTTGGTCATGAAATCTCTTGATCTCAGGAGCGGCTCTCAAGCCGTATGACCGATACACCCATTAAGGTAGTATCACTACATCTAGATTCGGATGATAAATATGGATAATCCCAGAGGTGGCACACAGATTTCATATTGCACATGTATGCTCCAATTAATTAGAACTTTGCACTCAATGCACAAGGTTGTTGATCCTAATAAAGTAAGATCTCACCCACAGTGAATCAAAGTACCAAACCCTAACTTCATTAGTTCATCCACATATGCTCACGATTAAGAGCAATGATCATTTAGTAGCAGTGAGTATCTTGTTTTCTTTCTTTGATAGTACGTCTCTAGAAAACATATTCACAGTGGTCCTATCAAATACATAACACACGTACTATAGAGACAAATCTGGAAAGTCCTCCAATGACCTAGGTAGATCACCCTCAACGAGGAGACGTGCTCAAAATAACCTTGTCCCGGTAAAGTGCCCAACACTACCATTTGGTTACGGACTCAATTTATGACGTAACTAAATCTAGACTTGGACCTACTGTGTGTCTAGCTGCACTGCACACCTAAGTCATTTGTTCAAGTCAAAGGACCTTTATATATAGATCAATAAAATATACCAGAGATAATTTGTAAAGAACTCATAATGCCATTTAACAAAATGATTATATATATTGTTGAACATCCAAAATGTTATATACAAGTGAGCTTTAGAGCATACTAATCCTAACAATTTCCCACTTGTACTAAAGATCACTTTTGCATAACCTAATACCCATAGACTCCAAATATGTGGTAAACCTTTTCTCTAGAAGAGTCTTTGTAAATAGGCCTGCCAGGTTTTCCGTTGAAGCTATCTTTTCAACTATAACATCTTCTCTCTGGATAAACTCACGGATCAAATGATATTTTCATTCAATATGTTTACCCATTTTGTGATTCCTGGGCTCTTTGCACTTTGAAACAGCACCGTTGTTGTTGCAATACAATGTTATCGATCTGTAAACCACCGACACAACCTCTAGGTTTAAAAGGAACTTTCTTAGCCATGCTGCCTATTTCGCAGCCTCAGATGCTGCTACATACTCAGCCTTCATGGTAGAGTCAACAATACAATTTTCCTTCACACTTCTCCATGAAATAGCTCCTCTTGACAGAGTGAAAATATATCCAGAAGTAGACTTCCTAGAATCTCTGTCGGACTAGAAATCCAAGTATGTATAGGCTAATGGCGTTAGATCATCTACACAGTATTCCAGCACATAATCCTTAGTTCCTTGCAGGAATTTGAATATATGCTTAACTGCGACCCAATGTGTCGGTCCAGGGTTTGACTAATATCTATTAACCATGCCAACAACAAAGCAAATATCTGGTCTTGTACATAACATGGCATACGTGAGGCTTCTAACCGCCAAAGCATAAGGAACTCGTTTCATGCTCTCTATCTCCTCAAGTGTTTTAGGACATTGATCCCGAGACAGATAAACTCCATGTCGAGAAGGTAATAAGGCCTTCTTAGAGTTTTGCATGTTAAACTTGACCAATATTTTCTCAATAAATGAAGCTTGAGATAGGGCTAGCCTTCTGTTCTTACGATCTCGCATAAGCTTAATGCCTAGAACATTACTAGCTTCTCTTAAATCCTTCAATTGAAATTAAGTAGAAAGCCAAACCTTGATGGATGATAACATCCCCATGTCATTTCCAATAAGTAGGATATCATCCACATCCAGAGCCAAAAAAGCTACAGCATTTCCATTACGCCTCTTATACACACAAGGTTCATCAATATTTTGATCAAAACCCTAAGATTTAATTGCACAATCAAATTTGATGTTCCATGCTCTAGATGCTTGCTTTAATCCACAAATGGATTTTTTTAACTTACAAACCATATGGTCTTCGCCTTTGGTAACATATCCATCTGGTTGTGTCATGTAAATGGTCTCGTTAAGCTCTCCATTAAGAAAAGCTGTCTTGGCGTCCATTTGTCATATCTCATAGTCATAATGACATATGATGGCAAGAAGTATCCTGATGGATTTAAGCATGGCTACTGGTGAGAAAGTTTTCTCATAATCGATCCCTTCTTTCTGAGTATAACCTTTCACTACCAACCTTGCTTTAAAGGTTTCAACTTTTCCATCAACTCCTCTTTTGCTCTTGTAGACCCATTTGCACCCTCTAGGTTTTACCCCTTTAAGTGCAATTACAAGATCCTAGACTTTCTTAGAATAGATTCTAACTCTAAATCCATTGCCTTATGCCATTGGTTGGCATCTATGTCAAAAACTGCTTCATCATAACTTGTGGGGTCCACCACTTGATCCTCTGAAGAAGTCCGAAAGAACTCTCCATAGTATTTATCAAGAGGCCTGGATATCCTCCCACTACAACGAGGCTCCGATATATTAGGTGTAATATGCTGTTCCTTTTCATTTACAGTTACCACAGGTGCTACTGGAGATTCTTGTGAAATCTCTTCTAGAACAACTTCAAAATCTTGTGTTTTGTCGATCATTTCACCATTCTCTAAGTATCTAGCATGGGTGTTTATAAACACCTTTTGCTCCTTAGGATTATAAAAGATCCCACCTCTGGTTCCCTTAGGATACCCAATAAAATAGCACAACTCGGATCTTGATTCCAACTTTGAAGCATTACTATTAAGTACATAAGCTGGACAACCCCAAATGTGGAGTTGATTTAAACTAGGCTTACGCCTGGTCTATATTTCTTCTCTCTGCTACACCATTTTGTTGGGGAGTCCCTGGTGTAGTCAATTGAGACACAATCCCTTCTTGTGTAAGATAGTCTCTGAACTCACCCGAGAGGTATTCGCCACCTCGATCAGACCAAAAGGCTTTGATATGTTTATCTAATTTTTGCTCTGCTTCAGCCTTGAACTCTTTGAATTTCTGAAGGGATTCAGACTTGCGTCGCTTCAAATATACATATCCATACCTAGAGTAATCACCAGTAAAAGTAATGAAATACTCATAACCTCCTCGTGCTAGTTTGCTTATAGGACCACACATATCAGTGTGAACCAATTTCGATACTTCTTTGGCCCTTTCTCTTTTAGAAGAAAATGACCATTTGGTCATCTTTCCTTTGAGGCAAGATTCACACGGAGGTAGATCTTCGAGATCTAATGAGCTAAGATGCCCATCCTCGACTAATCTCCGAATTTGCTTTAGACTAATATGTCCTAAGCGTAGATGCCAAAGATAAGTGTCATTGGTCAAAGAAACCTTCCTTTTTCGGGACTTAGTTTGTTTTATATTATGCAGTGAGTCTGTAATATGTTTTATATAGAACAAGTTATCATGCATGCTACCAGAACAAATAATATTTCCATCTCTACTGATATCAACACCAGAATGGAAATTAATGCAAAACTATCTAATATTAATTGTGAAATATAAATAAGGTTTTTACGTACATTCGGAACATAAGAAATGTTGTTAAAAAATAACTTCCTATTACATGGAAAATTTAAGCACATTCCTCCCACTGCAGCAGCCCATACTTTTGCTCTGTTACCCATCCTCAGAGCAAATTCCCCTTTAACTAGTTCCTTCATTTCCTAAAACCAATGCAAAGAATTGCAAATATGGTTAGTGGCTCCAGAGTCTACAATCCAAGAATTAGTAGAATCAACCACTAAACAGGTTTTAATGTAGAACAAAAGAGGTATACCTATCTGGCCTCATGCCAAGTACTTCGGGCAATCCCTTTTCTAGTGCCTTTTCTAGCCACACTTAAAGCATTTGCCCTTGGGCTTTTTATCTGTTAATTGTTTGGGCTATTCACCATTTTTCTTCTTTTTCCCGTGATCACGTTTTGGCTTCCCCTTTCCTTTGAACTTTTTCCCTTTTGGGTTAAGTCTAGAAGTGGATACTTGAACTATGTTTACTTGGCCCTTATTTTTCATTATGGCTTTTACAGCTAGGAGCTCTTTCATTAATTCCATCATATCCATGTTCATCTTGCCCATATTATAATTAAGTTTGAACTGGGTGTAAGAAGATCGTAGAGTCTCCAAAATCATGTCTACCTTTGACTGTTCATCTATGTTTGCCCCTAGGATCTCGGCAGTATTGAAGTAATCCATCATTTTGAGCATATGCTCTCTGACAGAGGCACCTTCTGCCATTCTTTTATTCATAATTTCTCTAAGAGCACCTTGCCTTGCAGGCTTACTCTTATCGGCAAATGTACGAGACACTGAGGTCATGATTTCTTTTGCAGTTTCCATATGAGGATGCTTGCTCTGCAAAATATTTGACATAGAAGCCATCATATAGCACTTGGCCATACTATTGGCCTTCTGCTATTTTGCCTCAGCATCTTTTTGGGCTTCAGAAGAGTTTGCCCTCACAATAGGACAAGGAGTTGTTAGGACATACTTGTACTCTTCTGCAGTGAGTACTATGTCCAAGTTTTGTTCCCAGTCCACAAAATTCAGTCCAGTGAGCTTGTGCTCTTTGAGAATTGTAGCTAGTGGACTGAACAAAGACTTTTTTCTGGATATACAATAATATAATCATAATTATTTTATGAGTATGAAATTGATGCATGTATAATATGTATGCTATCTTTGGAAATAAAACATACAAGTACTTTTATATCGTTTGCCTTTGAGTAGATTAGCCCTTAAACTACTCGATGTAATCGTGTCTCAACGTTCTCACAAGAACTCCACCGATGGGATGGCCGAACTTATGAACGTTAAGTTAAGCACCACTGCTTATTTGAATTGACAATTATCTGGATATGTTCCAATTTGAAAAATTCAATCACTGTTTCATTTGGCTTTTTAAATCTGATAGCGAACTCTATCGATGGGATAGCCGAACCTACCATTTAAGTTAAGTGTATACCTATTCCTTATGTTCATTCGCCATAACATTCTTGATTTAAGCCCTCCAATTGGGTAGTGACTTTAATCAATGCTGTGTGAGGTGATCTTTAGTGAAGAATTCCACCGATAGGATGGCCAAACTTACTAACACCTTTTTTGAATAAACATTTTAAATTCACCTTGCTAAATCTTGATAAAGTGTCACCCTCCGATAGGGAAGTTAATGACATTTACCATTAGCGTGAATCGGATATGGAAAGCCGTAGGGTATTTTCAGTCCCCTCTCCCAATCAATATTGTAACATAAGAGTTTTCTCTATTTTTGGTGTTCTCGCTTTTTGTTTTAGATCTAACACACTTTGGATTTGCAAAACACTTTCGTTTTTGCGTATCCCCTTTGTATTACCAAAACGTTGCAATACCATAATAGATTACTTACCTAAATCTGGGTGTATGGACCCTTAGGTTGTCATATTTTAAATCTCAATTTAAGTTTTTCATTTTTGTCATGAGATTGCATGGCATCTTTAGACGTAATTGCTTACAATTATCTTGTCTAAGCCAATCTCTTTTAAATGAGCTTAACTATCTCTGAGAAACTAACACATAGGATTGGCCAATTTTAAAAACCTAATGAGTGGGCATATTTCTAGGTGGTAATCATGTTTATGCTTATGCAAATATGTTAGAACATATGTCAATGCATTATAAATGTCCACCAAAATACGTTAAAAATCCCTCTTTGATGGCTCCCTGCAATCTTCAACAAAACAACACACTTAATAGCTTTTTCTGCCTCAGCCTGTCGTCCGTTAGTAGGAGCTAGTCGACGGAGCCAATCGACCAGCAAGCTCACCCAGCAGAGTGTTTCTCCATGTTGTTTTCTTGCTTTTCTCCTTGGTCTTTAAAGATTACAATAATACACTTTGCTATTGCTAATACAAACTTCATAAAGAAACATTACAAGGATATCAAAATATCCTATGCTTCTTTAAATGAAACTACAAGCAATAACCATAAATATTTCTACATGAAATCGCCTATGGCCAAACTATGTTGACCGTACACGAGAATCTATCATGCATACATATGAACCATCAGGGGGATTTTTATATTACCTGCACATACAAGCATAAAACTAACAATATATGCAATACAAGATTTCTTAATCTTGCCACTCATATGATGACTAACATATTTATGCAAATACAATATTCTTTGCATAGTCTAAGCATGTTGTGTGTAAGCCTAAACTTTGATACCAATTGTAGGATTGATAATATTACATGTCATCTATCCAAGTCCATATTTTAAAAAATACTATCAAGAAAACATGCTAGGAATATAAAATAACCACATAACACACACAGGAACATGCTTAAGAACATATAAAATATGACGAGTATTTGCAAAAAAATGTAAAGCTAACCTCTTGAAGCATGGGACCTTTGATGAAGCTAAAACTGTCCTTGCCCGATTTAGGCAACATAATAATAATTATTTTTAACTCCGATCTATTCCACCATAAGATCACAGTTGCACTCCAAGAATAATTGCTATTACCCAAAAGCTTATCACAAAAGAATGTGAACTTTATCTTTGACCTACTAAATAACCGACCATAATGCCCCTTTATGTACACCTATAGCTAAGACCGGTCCTTTGGCCAGTATAATATCACATCCTTAGCTATATCTTTTTTTGTTGGATTTCTTGTCCTATTGCCAACCATCCTTGGTCATGGAATCTATTGATCTCGAGAGTGACCCTAAAGCTATATGATCGATACACCCATAGAGGTAGTATCACTAAATCTAGATTTGGATGATAAATAAGGACGATCCCAAAAGGGGCACACAGATTCCATATTGCATATGCATGTTCCAATTAATTAGAACTTAACACTCAATGCACAAGGCCGTTGATCCTAATAAAGTAAGATCTCACCTACAATGAATCAAAGTACCAAACTCTAACTTCATTAGTTCATCCACATATGCTCAAGATTAAGAGCAATGATCATTTAGTAGCAGTGAGTATCTTGTTTTCTTTCTTTGATAGTACGTCTCTAGAAAACACATTCACAGTGGTCCTGTCAAATACGTGACACACGTACTATAGAGACAAATCCGGAAAGTCCTCAAATGACCTAGGTAGATCACCCTCAATGAGGAGACTTGCTCAATATAACTTTATCTCGGTAGAGTGCCTAACACTACCATTCGGTTACTGATTCAATTTATGGCATGACTAAATCTAGACTTGTACCTACTATACGTCTAGCCTCACTGCACACCCAAGTCATTAGTTCAAGTCAAGGGACATTTATACATACATCAACAAAACATACCAGAGATAATATGCAAGAAAATCATAATGCCTTTTAACAAAATGATTATATATATTGTTTAACATCCAAAATGTTATATACAAGTGAGCTTTAGGGCATACTAATCCTAACACTATAAAGGTAGTATCACTAGATCTAGATTCGGATGATAAATTTGGACAATCCCAAAAGGGGCACATAGATTCCATATTGCATATGCATGTTCCAATTAATTAGAACTTAGCACTCAATGCACAAGACGGTTGATCTTAATAGAGTAAGATCTCACCTACAGTGAATCAAAGTACCAAACCCTAACTTCATCAGTTTATCCTCATAGACTCAAGATTACGAGCAATGATCGTTTAGTAGCAGTGAGTATCTTGTTTTTCTTTCTTTGATAGTATGTCTCTAGAAAACATATTCACAGTGGTCCTGTCAAATACGTGACACACGTACTATAGAGACAAATCAGGAAAGTCCTCAAACGACCTAGGTAGATCACCCTCAACGAGGAGACTTGCTCAATTCAACCTTATCTCGATAGAGTGCCCAAAACTACCATTTGGTTACGGACTCAATTTATGGCGTGACTAAATCTAGACTTGGACCTACTATGCATCCAGCCTCACTACACACCCAAGTTATTAGTTCAAGTCATGGGACATTTATGCATATATCAACAAAACATACCAGAGATAATATGCAAGAAAATCATAATGCCATTTAACATGATGATTATATATATTGTTTAACATCCAAAATGTTATATACAAGTGAGCTTTAAGGCATACTAATCCTAACACTATAAAGGTAGTATCACTAGATCTATATTTGGATGATAAATTTGGACAATCCCAAAAGGGGCACATAGATTCCATATTGCATATGCATGTTCCAATTAATTAGAACTTAGCACTCAATGCACAAGGCTATTGATCTTAATAGAGTAAGATCTCACCTACAGTGAATCAAAGTACCAAACCCTAACTTCATCAGTTTATCCTCATAGACTTAAGATTACGAGCAATAGTAGCAGTGAGTGTCTTGTTTTTCTTTGTTTGATAGTACGTCTCTAGAAAACATACTCACAATGGTTCTGTCTAATACATGACACACGTACAATTGAGGCAAATCTGGAAACTCCTCCAATGACCTAGGTAGATCACCCTCAAAGAGAAGCCTTGCTTAATATAACCTTATCCCAGTAGAGTGTCCAACACTACTATTCGATTATGGATTCAATTTTTGATGTGACTAAATCTAGACTTGGACCTACTGTGTGTCCAATCTCACTTCGCACCCAAGTTATTAGTTTAAGTCAAAGGACCTTTATACATGCATTAATAAAACATAACAGAGATAATATGCAAGAAACTCATGATGCCATTTAACAAAAAAAGATTATACATTGTTTAACATCCAAAATGTCATGTACAAATGAGCTTTAGGGCATACTAATCCTAACAATCTCCTACTTGCACTAAAGATCACTTCTACACAACCTAATACCCATGGACTCAAAATGTGTGGTAAAAATTTTCTCTAGAAGATTCTTTGTTAATGGGTCTGCCAGGCTTTCCGCTGAAGCTATCTTTTCAACTACTACTTCTCCACTCTGGATAAACTCATGGATCAAATGATATTTTCGCTCAATGTGTTTACCCTTTTTGTGATTCTTGGGCTTTTTGCACTGTGGAACATCACCGTTGTTATCGTAACACAACGTTCTTGGTCTGTGAGCTGCTGGCACAACCTCTAGATCTAAAAGGAACTTTCTTAGCCGTATTGCTTCTTTCACAGCCTCAGATGCTCCTACATACTCGGCCTCTATGGTAGAGTCAGCAATATAGTTTTGCTTCACACTTGTCCATGAAATAGCTTCTTCTGACAGAGTAAAAACATATCCAGAATCTCTGTTGGACTAGAAATTCGAGTTTGTATAGGCTAATGGTGGTAGATCATCTGCACGGTATTCCAGCACATAATCCTTAGTTCCTTGCAAGAACTTGAATATATGCTTAATCGTGACCTAATGTGCCGGTCCAGGGTTTGACTAATATTTACTAACCATGCCAATAGCAAAGCAAATATCTAGTCTAGTACACAACATGGCATACATAAGGCTTTCAACTACCGAAGCATAAGGAATTCACTTCATGCTCTTTATTTCCTCAAGTGTTTTAGGACATTGATCTTGAGATAGATAAACTCCATGTTGAGAAGGTAATGAAGCCTTCTTAGAGTTTTGCATGTTAAACTTGACCAATATCTTCTCAATAAATGAAGCTTGAGATAGAGCTAGCCTTCTGTTCTTACGATCTCACATAAGCTTGATACCTAGAACATAACTAGCTTCTTCTAAATCCTTCATTTGAAATTGAGTAGAAAGTCAAACCTTGATGGATGATCACATCCCCACATCATTACTAATTAGTAGGATACCATCCATATACAGAACCAAAAAAGCTACAACATTTCCATTACGCCTCTTATACACGCAAGATTCATCAATATTTTGATCAAAACCATAAGATTTAATTGTCCAATCAAATTTGACGTTTCATGCTCTAGATGCTTGCTTTAATCCATAAATGAATTTTTTTAACTTACAAACCATATGTTCCTGGGCTTTGGCAACATACCCATCTAGTTGTGTCATGTAAATGGTCTCGTCAGGCCCTCCATTAAGAAAAGCTATCTTGACATCCATTTGCCATATCTCATAGTTATAATGACATACGATGGCAAGAAGTATCCTGTTGGATTTAAGCATGGCTAATGGTGAAAAAGTTTCCTCATAATTGATCCCTGGTTTCTGAATATAACATTTCGCCACCAACCTTGCTTTAAAGGTTTTGACTTTTTCATCAACTCCTCTTTTCCTCTTGTAGACCCATTTGCACCCTATAGGTTTTATCCCTTCAGGTGCAATTACAAGATCCCAGACTTTGTTAGAATACATAGATTCTAACTCTGAATCCATTGCCTTATGCCATTGGTCGGCATCTATGTCGAAAACTGCTTCATCATAACTTGTGGGATCCACCACCTGATTCTTTGAAAAAGTCTAGAAGGACTCTCCATAGTATCTATCAGGAGGCCTGGATATCCTCCCACTACGATGAGGCTCTGATATATTAGGTGTAATATGTTGTTCTTTTCCAATTACAGTTACCACAGGTGTTATTGAAGATTCTTGTGAAATCTCATCTAGAACAACTTCAGAATTTGGTGTTTTTTGGACCATTTCATCATTCTCTAAGTATCTAGTGTGGGTGCTTATAGACACATTTTTCTCCTTAGGATTATAAAAGATCCCACCTCTAGTTCCCTTAAGATATCTAATAAAATAGTATAACTCAGATCTTCGTTCCAATTTTGAAGCATTATTATTAAGTACATAAGCTGGATAGCCCCAAATATGGAGATGATTTAAACTGGGCTTATGCCCAGTCCACATTTCTTGAAGTGTCATCGGTACTGATTTAGAAGGTACCAAGTTCAAGATGTATGCTACTGTTTCAAGGGCATACCCCCAAAAAGATAAAGGTAATGATGCATGACTCATCATTGTCCTAACCATATCTAATAGGGTACAATTTCTTCTCTCTGCTACACCATTTTGCTGAGGAGTCCCTGGTGCAGTTAACTGAGACACTATCCCTTCTCGTGTAAGATAGTCTTTGAACTCACCCGAGAGGTATTTCCCACCTCGATCAGACCGAAAGGCTTTGATATGTTTATCTAATTTCCCTTCTACCTGAACTTTGAACTCTTTGAATATCTCAAAGGATTCAGACTTGTGTCGCATCAAATATACATATCCATACCTAGAGCAATCATTAGTAAAAGTAATGAAATACTCATAACCTTCTCGTGCTGGTTTGCTCATAGAACCACACATATCGGTATGAACCAATTCCAATACTTCTTTGGCCCTTTCTCCTTTAGATGAAAATGACCGTTTAGTCATCATCCCTTTGAGACAAGATTCACATGGAGGTAGATCGTTGAGATCTAATGAGCTAAGATGCCTATCCTCGACTAATCTCTGAATTTGCTTTAGACTAATATGTCATAAATGTAGATGCCAAAGATAAGTATCATTGGTCAAAGAAACCTTTCTTTTTCAGGAATCAGTTTGTTCTATATTATGCAGTGAGTTTGTAATAGGTTTTATATAGAACAAGTTATCATTTATGCTACCGAAACAAATAATATTTCTATCTCTACTGATATCAACACTAGAATGGAAATTAATTCAAAACAAATAATATTTCCATCTCATATTAATTGCAAAATAGAAATAAGGTTTTTACGTACATCCGAAACATAATAAACGTTGTTAAAAAATAACTTCCTATTACATGGAAAATTTAAACACATTCCTCGCACTGGAGCAGTCTATACTTTTGCTCCATTACCCAACTTCAGAGCAAACTCCCCTTTAGCTAGTTCCTTCATTACCTAAAACCAATGCAAATAATTGCAAATGTGGTTAGTGGCTCCAGAGTCTACAATTTGGGAATCAATAGAATCAACCACTAAGCAGGTTTCTATATAGAACAAAAAAGGTGTACCTATCTGGCCTCGTGCCAAGTACTTTGGGCAATCTTTTTTCTAGTGTCTTTTTAGGCCACATTTAAAGCATTTGCCCTTGGGCTTTTCACCTGTTAACTGCCTGGGCTATTCACCATTTTTTTTCTTTTTTCCTTGACCACGTTTTTGCTTCCCCTTTCCTTTAAACTTTCTGCCTTTCGGGTTAAGTCCAAAAGTGGATGCTTGAATTATATTTCGTGGCCTTTATTTTTTCTTATGGCTTCTAAAACTAGGATCTCTTTCATTAATTCTGTTATATCCATGTTCATCTTGCTCATATTATAATTGAGCTTGTACTAGGTATATGATGACGGCAGAATCTCCAAAATCATGTCTACCTTTGACTATTTATCTATGTTTGCTCCTAAGATCTCGGTAGTATTGAAGTAATTCATCATTTTGAGTGTATGCTCCCTGACAGATGCTCCTTCTACCATCTTTTGATTCATAATTTCTCTAAGAGCACATTGCCTCGCGGGCCTGCTCTTATCAGCAAACATACGAGACAGTGAGGTCATGATTTCTTGTGCAGTTTCCATATGATGATGCTTGCTCTGCAAAATATCTGACATAGAAGCCATCATATAGCACTTGGTTATATTATTGGCTTTCTGCCATTTTGCCTCAGTATCTTTCTGGGCTTTAGAAGAGTTAGCCCTCATAACAGGACAAGGAGTTGTTAGGACATACTTGTACTCTTCTGCGGTGAGTACAATGTCGAAGTTTCGCTCCCAGTCTACAAAATTCGGTCCAGTGAGCTTGTGCTCCTTGAGAATTGTAGCTCGTGGATTGAACAAAGACATTTTTCTGGAAACAACAATATAATCATAATTAATTTATGAGTATGGAATTGATGCATGTATAATATATATGCTATCTTTGGAAATAAAACATACAAGTACTTTTTACATTATTTTCTTTTGAGTCAATCAACCCTTTAAACTACTTGATGTAATAGTGTGTTAACGTCCTCACAAGAACTCGACTGATGGGATGGCCAAAATTATGAATACTATGTTAAGCGTCACCCCTTATTTTAATTAACAATTATCTAGATATGATCCAATTGAATAATTCAATCACTGTTTTGTTTGGCTTCTTAAATCTGGTAGCAAAATCTATTGATAAGATAGCTGAACCTACCATTTAAGTTCAGTGTACACCCATTCCTAATGTTTATTCCCCGTAACATTCTTGATTTAAGCGCTTCGATGGGGTAGTGACTTTAATCAATGTTGCGTAAAGCGATCTTTAGTGAAGAACTCCACCGATGGGACGACCAAACTTACTAACACCCTTTTAAATAAACATTTTATGTTTCACCCTGTTAAATCTAGATAAAGTGTCACCTTCCAATGAGGAAGTTAATGACATTTATCATTAATGTGAATTGAATATGGAAAGCTGTGGGGTATTTCCAGTCCCCTCTCCTACTCAATATTTTAACATAAGGGCTTTCTCTATTTTTTGCATTCTTGCTTTTGTTTTAGATCTAAACGTGCTTTGGATTTGTGAAACCCTTTGGTTTTTGCAAATCCCCTTTGTGTTACTAAAGCATTGTAATACCATAATAGATTACTTACCTAAATCTGAGTGCATAGACCCTTAGGTTGATATATATTTGTAAATCTCAAGTTAAGTATTTTTAATGTTGTCATGAGATTGCATGGCATCTTTAGGCATAGCCGCTTACAATTATCTTGTCTAAGCCATTCTCATAAACTTAACTATCTTTGAGAATCAGCTCATAGGTTTGACTAATTTTTATGAACTCTAGTGAGTGGACATATTTCTAGGTGGCAGTCATGCTTATGCAAATATGTTAAAACATATATCAATACACTATAAACATTCACCAAAATACGTTAAAAAGCCCTCTTTGATGGCTCCCTGCAATCTTCAACAAAACAGCACACTTAATAGCTTTTTCTGCCTCAGCCGGTCGTTCGTCAGTAAGAGCCAATCAACTAAGCTGGTAGACTGGCAAGCTCACTTGGCAGAGTGTTCCTCCATGCTGTTTCTTGTTTTTCCCCTTGGTCTTTAAAGATTACAATAATACACTTTGCTATTGCTAATACAAGCTTCATAAAGAAACATTATAAGGATATCAAAATATCCTATACTTCTTTTAATGAAACTACAAGCAATAACCATAAATATTTATACATGAAATCGCCTATGGCCAAGCTTTGTTGACAGTACACAAAAATCTATCATGCATACATATGAACCATCAAGGGGAATTTATATTACTTGCACATAAAAACATAAAACCACAAGTATATGCAACACAAGATTTCCTAATCTTGCCACTCATAAGATGACTAACATATTTATGCAAATACAATATTCTTGTATAGTCTAAGCATGTTGTGTATGAGTCTAAGCTCTAATACCAATTGTAGGATCGATATTATTAAGTGTGGTGTATCCTTGTTCATATTTTCAAAATTTAAATAAGAAAACATGTGAAGAAAACAATATTTCCATATGAAACACACAAGAACATGCTTAAGAACATATAGAATATAACTAGTATTTGCAAAATATATAAAGCTAAACTCTTGAAGCATAGGGCCTTTGATGAAGCTATAACCATTACAAGCTTTGTTTTTACTCACAAACAAGGCCACCAAATATTTACTAAGAGGGTGTCATAGTAGGCAACTCCCTAGTCTTCTTCCCTGTGATTGAAGAGACTTATCTTGAGAGAATAGCCACTTGTGTGGGAAGAATATGCTCTTAAAAAACTAGAGCAAAAATCACACAATAAGTGCGTACTATGTATTATAGCATTTTCTTACCAAAGAAGAAGAAATCAACTACAAAGTGGATTGCATAAAAGGTGTAGGATCTTGTCTATTTATAGAGAGAACCTTGGCACCCAAAGTTGCTAATCTTGCCATGTAGGAGAAAATTTCCATGTAGTAATTTCCTTTATGCAACTTGTCCACTTGCCTTGGAAGACTTATGCAAGTTGTCCACTTGTCTTGCAAGACTTATGCAAGTTGTCCACATGTTTTTGTAGTCTTTCACAAGTTGTCCACTTGTATTGGAAGACTTAGGCCAAGCCCACCATCCAAGCCCAGCACATAGTTTGTAATCCATGTAGAGCCCCAGGAACAATAAGAAACCATCCTAGCCCAATTAGGTTATCTTGGACTTTAAAGAAAGCCCAACCCAATTCCAAGCTTTGGCCTAATAAGGCTACTACCACAATATAGAATTTTCTCTTTCAAGATTACACTCTGAAAGTCATTTCAACTAAGGAAGGGACCAAGAAGACCTAATTAACCTTGGATTCCAAAAATTAATTAAAAATGTCCTATTGCCAACCATCCTTGCTTTTGGAATCTTTTGATCTCAGGAACAATCCTCAAGCCATATGACTGATACACCTATAAAGGTAGTATCACTAGATCTAGATTTAGATGATAAATTTGGACAATCCTAAAGGAAGCACATAGATTCCATATTGCATATGCATGTTCCAATTAATTAGAACTTAGCACTCAATGCACAAGGCTGTTGATCTTAATTGAGGAAGATCTCACCTGTAATGAATCAAAGTACCAAACCCTAACTTCATCAGTTCATCCACATATACTCAAGATTAAGAGCAATGATCATTTAGTAGCAGTAAGTGTCTTGTTTTTCGTTCTTTGCTAGTATGTCTCTAAAAACCATACTCACAATGTTCCTGTCCAATAAGTTACACACGTATTATTGAGACAAATTTGGAAAGTCCTCCAATGACCTAGGTAGATCACCCTCAAATATGAGACTTGCTCAATATAACCTTATCCTAGTAAAGTGCCCAACACTACTATTCAGTTATGGATTCAATTTTTACTTGACTAAATCTAGACTTGGACCTACTGTGCGTCCAGCCTCACTGTGCACCCAAGTCATTAGTTCAAGTTAAAGGACCTTTATACCCTTTATACATGCATCAATAAAACATAACAGAGATAATACATAAAAAACTCATAATGCCATTTAACAAAAAAAAGATTATACATTGTTTAACATCCGCAATGTCACATACAAGTAAGCTTTAAGGCATACTAATCCTAACATGAGGACCTTTAAGAATGACTTTTGTAGCCATCCCATAGCTTGGTAAGAAAGAATGTTGAAAGAAAGAGTTGTTGATGTGAATGCCTCTTCCTTGATTGGTTCTTTTCTATGTGTCAAAGCCTTTCTTTTTCTTTTCTTTTTGTGTGAATACAATGCAAAGCATGAAAAATCCCAAAAAAATATTGAAAAAGGCAAAAAGGTACAAAAATAAAAAAAAAGAGATAAAAAGATTGAAAAAAGAGAAAAAAGCCAATGGCACCAAAACATTTTGTGAATAAGTGCATAAGTGACACAATGTCAACTTAGCACATGCTATCATCTTTGTAGATATGTGAATAAGGCTTTATCAGCCATAACATTTGTATATCCTCTCATCTTGTCTTTAAGGCTTTGTTCTTATTGAGGGGGCCATGTTCATTGAGGCGGCACGAAATATCAAAATCCTGAGTGTGTGAGTTAGAATCCTAGGCTTATGGTGGATTGGCTACTTGGGAAATTTTCACAAGGACGAGACCCTCTATGAGTAGAGGGAAGATCTAAAGAGGCTTGGGGATCTCTCCATAATAGAAATGCCCCCTTCATGTTTCTTGGATTAACTTTGATAGCGAGTCAATCCTTTAGGCAATCTATTACATCGGGTTTAGAAATAAACTTGAGATTGGGCTTGCTTGAGGAGAAGAAAGGAGAAGGTTTGGGGTGTTGATGTGTCATGCTTTTGTGTGTGTTTATGTTGTTCTTTGCCCATGTTTAAGAGGTGTTTAGTGCTCATGAAGATGCATTAGTGTAGTACTTTTGTTAAGAATAGGCTTAAGCATAAACAATTGTACATATTGAGTTTAAGAGACAGTTGCGACACTAATTGCTTGTTTTCAATGATTGAGGTGAACTTTGGGTTAAGATCGAGCCTGAACGATGATGGATGATGAAAATGGAAGATGCGTGGGTCTAGGGGAGAAGATCAAAAGCCAAAAAGACAAAGAATGGAGGAAGAAAAATTAGTCGGACTGATGTGTTGTGTTTTTATGTGTGTTTGAATTGTTATTTGTCTATATTTTAGAGATGTATTGAGCTTAATAGTTGCATTAATGTGGTACTTGTGCTAGGTATAGGCTTAAGTGTATACAACTACACATAGTTGAGTTTAAAAGGTAAATGCTACATTAATGGCTTGTTTTAGATGTTATAAGTGAGATTGAGGATTGTTTGAAGATCAACGAAGATGGAGATGGTTTGAGCAAGGATTGGAAGCATAATGGAATATGAAAAGTGGAAGAAAATCGAGTTTGAAGGCTTCCAGACAAAGGTCAAGATAATTGGAAGCAAAACAGAGCTAAAACGAAGCCAAAAGAGAGCAAAGAGACATTACCGAAACACTGGCTTCAAAGTACCGGTGTACTGGCTCACTATGCCGCCAAAAACAGAAAGCAAGTGTCTATTACCGGAATAGAGGGCCTTTGGTACCCATACACCAGTTCACTATTCCTCCAAGAATAGAGAGCAAGCTTCTACTATCGGAATAGAGACGCTTTGGTACTGGTGCTCTGGTAGAGTGTTCCGGTAGTCGCAGAAATTAGCTATATAAGCCCGCTTTTGGTTATTTTGTAATTAATTAAGTCATATTCTTTCACACCCATCTTCCAAACCCTAATTCCTCTTTCACCAACCTCCAATACACACACACACACACTCTCTCACACACTTTTCACCTAGTCTTAAGTTCATTTAAAGAGATTCAAACACTTGGATCAAACGCTACTCAAAGATTTTGTGCAAGAATTGCTAGGATAGAAGGGGAGTTTTCTCTTTCATCCTCTATTATATTATGTTTGAGTAGATTTGTTTAGGGTGATGACATTTGTGTAATGGGTTGATTCTTTACTTCTATAGTATGAGATTCAATGGCTTAATGTATATACATATGCTATGTTTTTCTTGCTTCAATGGCTATTGTTCAACAAATGTCTAAGTGTTTGATAATATGCCTATGAGAGTTGCATATGTATAAATTGAAGTCTAGTTGCTATTAAACACCTCTAGTCCATTCTATAATCATGTCTATGTGTTCATGTGTGGATCTTATGAAGTGGGTAATGCTTATATTCATGTCTATGTGTATGTTTGCATGCCTAGTAGTAAATATGACATCAATACTTCATGCATGTTGGTTCAAAAGTGTTTTTAATGGTGTAATCCGACACGACGACGTTTGGTAGTCGAATAGATCCCTTTATTCACGAACACCTTGGCTTAAAACATGTATGAATGCATTAATAGATCAAATCTCGCTATTGTGACCCTAGAATCACGAAGCATAATTAAAGGCTAGTCTAAATTGAGTCTTCTTTGGCTTTAAATCTAGCCAATAGGTTTCCGGGTAGATTTAGTCGACTCTAGCGACACTAGGTCTTGGCTTTAAATCTAGCCACTGATTTAGGGACTAGGGTAGGTTTCTTCTAGGTCACCTAGAAAGCCAGTTAGTCACTCTTAAGGCCTTCGGTCATAAGGACCACGCTATAGTTTTAGGAGACGTTGTCTAGGGATGGACCCGCACTGAGTCCTAAGGGGAAATTAGCATATTAACTAAGCAACCTAGTAAAAGAACAATTAATGATTAAGCCATTCCATGTAATCCCATAGTATTGGAATCTAGGATAACCCATTAACAAGTAGATGTCACCCTAATCCTTTCCATTTGTTAGTTCTCTCTAGATAGCTTGTCTCCACATTTCCCCTTTCCATTTGCTAGAGCTCCCGACCATCCAAAAACACTAAAAATAGTCAGTTTAAGTTTCCTTTTTGGCATTCTCTAGAACACATATATAGAATCCATCCCACAACATAGCCTCCTTGTGGTACGACACCCGTTCTCGCACACACTACACTGCATTGATCCGTTCGCTTGCAGGTCTTTAGAGCTTGCACTCGAGAGATAACACATCATGGACGACCAAGAGGAAAAGGCGGTCAACCGGCCACTCCAGAAAGCAATAAAAAATTGCCAGTTGAGTTCCTCCTTGTCGATTGGCCATTCCAGAGAGCTACCAATAAAAGTCGATCGACTACCCCTTTAGAGCCGGTCAATTGGCGCAAAGTTGCTAATATAAAAAGCTCGATTTTTAGACTTAAAAAGGGGGAATTTTTTTGAAGGAAGATTTTTAGACCTATTACACACTTCACACCTACATCTCACACACTTAACCCTAGTTTTCAATCGCCTCACATACACTCTTTCACACATTTATCACCTTCAAGCAAGTGGATTTAGAGGGTTTCAGACATTTGATTCAAGTTTGCTCAAGAGCTTTGCACAAGATTAGCTAGGATGAATGGGAAGCTTCCCAATCTCTTTTTCATTCTATTTCCTATTATGATTGAGTAGACTTGTGTAGGATGATTTTGCTTATATAATGGGTTAACTACACACTCTTTTGATATGGGATTTGATGGCTAGATATATATATGTTTTAATTTTTTTATTCAAATGGTTATTTTCTCATTCATGTCTAAGCGTTAGATAAAATGCCTAGATGAGCAGCATGTATATAAATTGAATTAATCCATGCTATAATCATGTCTATGTGCGTATATGTGGATGCTATGAAGTGGGTAATGCTTATATTCATGTCTATATGTATATTTGCATACCTAGTAATGAGTATGACTTCAATAACGCATACATATTGGTTGTTAATTGCTTCTAATGGTGTAATCTTGGCATGATGATGTTTGATAGTTGAATAGATCCCATTATTCACGAACACCTTGGCCAAGAACATGTATGAATGTTCTAGCAAGTCAAATATAGTGACCATAGAATGACAGCAAGTAATTTAGGGTAGCCTAGGCCGAGTCTCTTTTGGCTTTAAATCCAACCAATAGGTTTCAGGATAAGTTTAGTCGACCTTAGCGACACTAGGTCTTGGCTTTAAATCCTATCAATGGTTTAGGTACTAGGGCAAGTTCATTCTAAGTCACCTACGAAGCTAATTGTTCACTCTTAAGGCCTTAGGTCATAAAGACCGCGTCGTAGCTCTAGGAGGCGAAACCTAGGGATGGATTTGCACCGGGTCCTAGGGGGAAATTAGGACACTAATTTAGCAACCTGGTTAAGAGAAATTTCTGAAGTAAGCCATCATCCTTTAATCCCATAGCATCTGAGTATAGAATTACCCATTCATAAGTTGAAGTCACACTAATTTTGCATTTGTTAGTTTCCTTTAGATTAGCTTATTTCCCCACTTTCTATTCCCATAGTTTAGTTTAATTTTTTTTAGCTAGAGTTCCCAATCATCCAAAACACCAAAAAATAATTAGTTTAGGTTTCTTTTTTAGGCATTCTCTAGGACACACACATGTAGAATCCATCCCACAACATCGCCTCTCTATGGCTCGACACCCATTCTCGCACACACTACACTGCATTGATCCGTGCACTTGTGGGTCTTTAGAGCTTGCACTGAAAAAGGACACGATTATGCATATTGTTTGATTTAGATCTCATTAGTCTTCTAGCTTGCAACAAGAGATCTCTCCTTGAGCCTATTATTCAATCTCATCAAATTCTTCTCAATTGTCCTAGTTTTGTAAATGTGAAGCCATAATTAGCTTCCTCTATTTCTTGTGATTCAAATCAATCCAAATATTATCACTTCTCTTAAAGTTTTCTGGCAGCGTCAACATTTTCCTGCTCTAGTCAACGTCAAACTAGACAATACCAATTATTCAACTTGGAGACTTCAATTTCAATCATTGCTGAGGGCCAACAAGCTTCAAAATCATGTTCTAGGTAGAGCTCCTTATCTATCTTCTGTGATTCATCAACATGCTGGTATAACAATCCCTAATCTAGAGTGAACCTCTTGGGCTACCATTGATGAGTACTTGAAAACATGCTTTTATGGCTCTTGGGCCACCATTATGAGCTTTCCACTACTTTTAAGATTTGGAAAGTTTTGGAGCAAGATTTAAGTCAGGCAGTAGATCACATATATATCAATTGAGAAAGAAATTGCTCAATGTAACAAAAGGATCAAGGTCAATGCAACAATATTTGGATGAAATCAAGGTCCTTACTGATCATCTAGCTATACCTAGGAAGAAGAAAGGGTGTTTTATATTCTCAAAGGTTTACCCTCTTCCTATGATTCTCTTGTCTCCTCTTTAAAGGTCAAAGAGATGTCTATCACTTTTCCTGCTCTTATTAATCTTCTTCTAAGTGAAGAACTAAACCTTTCCTTCAAAAACACCTTGAATATCATTTTTCCACTCAGCCTTCTTTCTCTGACCAACGTATTGCTCTCTATGCTGCAAACAACAATCATAGAGGAAGGGAAGGGGGTAAAAATTCAAATAGGGGGGGGAAGAACTCAAAGAGAAGGTCCAATAAGGGATGGTTTTCAACAAATGCAAGGCAACAATGCTTCTTAGTCTACTAAGAAAACATCTCCACCTAATGGAAACTACCTTATCTCTTTTAAACTACAGTAAACTACTTTCAAATTATTGGTTGGAAGCTTTGGCCACTGCAAACTGCTTGATTAACAGACTACTTACTCCAGTGCTTCCAAATCACTCACCCTATCAATATTTATACCATATACAACTAGATTACAATGCTCTAAAGCTATTTGGTTGCCTTTGTTTCTAGATCATAAACTATAAAACAAATCCATTCCTTGTGTCTTCTTAGGCTACTCTTCTACTACTAAAGGGTATAGATGCCTAGACATGACTACTAATAGGGTTTATTTATCTAGGCATGTGAAACATGTTGAAATAACTTTCTCTTTTGCATCATCTACCTTCTCTCCTCACTTTATTTCCCACTTTTCAGCTCCTTTTTCACAGTAGATATCACTCTGCAGTATCATTAGAGTTAGACACACTCAATATTCATCCTGCACTTGTATCTTAAATCCCTGCATCTGTTGTGCCTACTTTCAATCCTTCTACATTATCACCAATTCCTATTCCTAGCATTGATCATCATCTAACTCCACAATCTTCAGAAAATTCTACCACTCCACCCATATCTTCTATTCTCAACTCATCTCCCATCACTATGTAATGCAGTAAATATTTGGAGAACATAAACAAGAAAGTAGAAGAATCAAGGAGCTTAATTTCAAGGCTAAAATTAACCAAGAAATCCCATATATAATAAACCCTAAGAGAGGGAATAAATATATTAATGAATAATTTTGGAAGAGTTCATCTAACAATGAGAACTTTCACCCTTATATATAGCTATTTTAGGAATCCAAAACTAAATAGAATTTGACTCTACCAGTACTTTCCATATAAAAATAGCTAATAAACTAATTCTAATATAACTAGGACTCAATAACAGATAATAAATCCAAATCCTAATATAACTAGAATTGGGTTGCATCAGTCTCCCAAGGTGCAAAAAGAACTCATCCTCGAGTTTTCCACCACCATGGTCCACTAAATCACCCTGATATGGAACGAGATGCTTGACTTGAAGACATCTCTTCCTTGACTCATCATGGTCGTCATCATGAGTTAGAGTTTCTAATTACGCAAAGCGCTGGGATAAGGCTTCAACTTGTCTTCTCAACTCTTGTAATTCTCTATGTCGTTGTTGTTGATCAGGGAAGAAAAACTCCAGATACCAACTAACGCCTCCATCTCATTGTTGTTGATCAAGGGAAAAACCTTGCTCTAATACCAGCTAACACAACGAAAAATTTGGAGAACATAAACAAGAAAGTAGAAGAATCGAGGAGCTTAATTTCAAGGCTAAAAATAGCCAAGAAATCCCATAGATAATAAACCCTAAGAAAGGGAATAAATATGTTAATGAAAATTTTGGAAAAGTTCATATAACAATGAGAACTTTCACCCTTATATATAGCTATTTTTGGAATCCAAAACTAAATAGAATTTGACTCTACCAATATTTTTCATATAAAAATAGCTAATAAACTAATTCTAATATAACTAGGACTCAATAACAAATAACAGTAGGACTCAATAATAGATAACAAATCCAAATCCTAATATAAATAGAATTAGGTTGCATCACTATGGCTGATAATAGTGGATCTAGTTCTGTTCATACTCATCATTAACCTGCTAGTTCTTCTTCTGCATGTTTATCTTATCCCTCTACCTCTGCTCCAGTCAACACATATCCTACGTTGACTAGGAGTAAAATTGGTTCTTTACCTCCTCCTCTATACAATTTGCATAGTATATCTCTTGTTTCCTCAAAAACTAAACCTACTACCTATAAAGAGTCTAACCAGTATGCCTTTTAGGAGCAAGCAATGATGGAAGAATACAGTGCTTTACAAGCACAGGGGACTTGGTCATTAGTTCCTTTTCCCCTTGGCAGGCAACCAGTTGGGTGCAAGTAGGTTTACAAGATAAAAAGAAATGCAAATGGTAGTATCACTAGGTTCAAAGCTAGATTGATGGCTAAGGTTTCATGAGGAACAGGGTATTGATTACTCATAGATTTTTAGCACTATCATTGAGCCCTATACTATTAGAATTGTTCTATCTTTGGCCTTACATTATGGGTGGGCATTACATCAGATGGATGTGTCAAATGCTTTTCTGCATGTTGATTTATAGGAGATCGTGTTTATGACTCAGCCTCCAGGATTCACTAATCAGGCTCATCCTAAGTTTGTTTGCAAACTTCATAAGTCTTTCTATGGTCTTAAATAGGCCCCAAGGGCCTAATATTCCAGATTATCTTCCTTTTAATTGGCAAAGGGTTTCTGTAATAGAGCTGTAGATACTTCTCTCTTTATGCATATATCTATCAATCACATTCTAATTCTCCTAGTGTATGTTGATGATATCATCCTAATTGGGAGTATTGAGATTGGTATTCAATCTTTTATTTCAGAGATGCAGCTGCACTTTGCTATGAAATATCTTAGAATTTTATCTTACTTGTTAGGTATTGAAGTCAAGGAAAATTCTGCTAGGTTTTTGTTAACTCAAACTAAATATGCAAAAGATATATTGGAGAAAATAGGATTGTCCACTTGCAAGCCTGAGTGACTCCAGTAGCATCTAAGCATGATTCCAAAGATACTGCAGTTGTTGTATCCTTTTCAAATCCTACTTTATTTAGGAGTCTTGTGGGTGTACTCTAGTACATGACTATGACCAGATCTGATTTATAATATGCTATGAGTGTTGTCTCTCAAACGATGCATGCTCCAACAGACCAAGACTACACTGTACTCAAGAGGATTCTAAGGTTTATCAAAAGGACTTTGACTCAAGGACTTTAGTTCATACCTGGCTCACTTACTTTGCATTTCTTTTCAAATAGTGATTGGGCTTCTGATGTTATAGACGAAAGATTAATGACTTGCTACTGTACTTTTCTAGGGCCTAATCTTATAACTTGGAGTTTCAAAAAGCAGCCTACTATTTCTAGAAATTCTACAGGGTTGAGTATAGGGCAATAGCATAAACTATAGCTGACAAAACTTGGCTAACTTATATTCTCAGAGCTTTGCATATTCTAGTTCAACCTCTTATATTGGCCTGTGATAATCTTTCTACAATAGTGACACGCTATTTGAGCACAAGCCTAAATAGCCCGCAAGGGCACGGGACGTGTGTAGTACAGTGTGTGCAAGTGCGGGGTCGAATCCACAGAGAGGCTACCTTAGTTTAGTCTCTATGTGCTCGGGTGCCTTAAACTAGCCACGTGCGTGTGTGTACTTACTTTGGGATGGAAGGGAGCTCGGAAAAAGGAAAATAAAAACTAATCAATGGAGGAACTTAAAGGAGCCAAACTAAGGAAGGAAACACTAATAAAGAAGAGGGGGACCTAGGGCGATTGCATTGCAACAAGACTTGGGCTATGATAACAGATGATGTCTATCTAAAGCTCGGGACTTCTATTGCCGTTGTGTTGATCGAGGGTTCTCCTAACCAATACTAGTAGTTTAACCCGTTAGCTGGATTTAAAGCTAAGGGCCAATCCCTCCTAGCCTACGCAATCCGTGCTTAGAACTTATCCTTTTGGCTGGATTTAAAGCCAAGGACTAGCACCTAAACACTACATGACATTAAGGCTCAATTAACCAACACTAACGTGGGTGAGGGATACTCTAGTCTAGGTTAACTTATCCGCTTGGCTGGATTTGAAGCTAAGGACTAGCACCTAAACTCGACTAAGCATAGCATGTAACCTATTAGCTGGATTTAAAGCTAAAGCCTACTCTACTAAGCAAAGCCATGAGATTAAACACAATCACATCACCCAAATAAGTAGATAAGAGCATTTTAAGCACAAATAACACAAGCATATTCACTTAGGCATTTTAACAAACGCATAGACATGTTTGATTTCCAATACATAGACATATTGAATCATGCCATAAATTTATGTAAATAAACATGTATTAAGAGCCAAAGATCTACACAAATCCATTATTCAAAGCCCTAATCTAATATACAACAACAATCAACCCTAAATCTAGTTTAGTCTAGCAATATATTTACAAGAAATAGAGAAAGAACAAGAAGAACTTCCCTAAATTCTTGCTTCCAAATCCGTACAAATCCTTCAAATCTTTGTTTAATGCTTCAATCCTAGTTTGGTGTGGGGTTTAGATGGTGGTTTAGGGTGTTTTGTGTAGTGGGTAAAGGGTTAGGGTTTATTAGATTTAAGAAATAAAAGTTCCTCCCCTGAAAATGAGCTGAAACGAGCTTTTTATGGATTTCTTCAGCGTACAACCGGTCGACCGGCTTCTTGAGGAACTCGACCGGCTTCAAATCTTTTATTCTCTGGAGCGGCCGGTCGACCTAAACGGTCGACGGGCTCTTCTTCTAAGTCGACCGGCTGGATCAGAATGATCTCTTCTTTATTCCTTTTCTTCCGGTCTTCATCCGTTAGCTCATTTCTTCCTCGCATAAGCTTGAACCCTTCCAAAACACTCCTAAAACATGGAATATAACACTTAATATAGTATTTATGCACCTAAATACATTATGTACAAATATTAACAAATATGCATAAACTTTGTGCTAAGTGCACTCAATTATACTGTAAACACCCTTAAATATGCATGCAAAAACTAGATGCAAACATGCACAAATGACACACATCAACACCCCCAAACCTTCCCCTTGCTTGTCCTCAAGCAAGCCCAAATGAAGTCTATCCTCATGCTTTTCAAAGAGTTGCCAATTGCATTGACTTGCTATCTTTTCGCATCCAAGGGGTACAAGGAGTCATTCTTTTCATGTAAGGGCTTCCTTAGTCTTTTTCGGATCCTCCCTTTGATCACAAGGGGTCTCACACCTCTTTGAAATTTACCAAATGGCTAGAACCGCCACAACTTAGGATTCCAACTCACGCACTCGGGATGTTGATACTTTATGCCCTATCTACAAACATGGCCTCCCAATATGGACTTAGCCCCAAAGATACAAGGAAGAGAAGATACATCACAATGGCTCACATTGACGTAAGAGCCTTATCCACAATACATAAAAATAAACAAAAGAAATACTTGTGTCAAATTGACATTATGCCACTTGACACTTATTCAACATACTTCACTTTTCAATCTTTTTGTTGCCTTTTGGCTTTTCTCTTTTTTTCTCATTTTTTTTTTCATTTTTGTTTGTTTGTTGCTTTTTTTTTTTTCAATACATAAATAGAACAAAAAGAAAGGAAAAAGAAGAGGCTAAGGCAAACTAAAAGAACCAATCAAGGAATGGGCACTCATATCAACAACCCTTTAAAAACACTTTTTCCAACCAAGTTGTGGGGAAGCTACAAGGTGCATTCTTAGAAATACTCACTCCCCACAGTTTTCAAAAGGATTCTCTTCGAAGTCTAGGTCATACCCTACACTCCATTTACTCCCCACAATACATCCTCATCTTCTCCAATCAATTAAGTCAATAACAAAAGCCAACTCTCCAACCAACGTGGAGATAAACTAACTCAAAATATACAAAAAATTGAAAAATTTGAACACATTTTAAGCAAAAATAAGATATGGCAAGCGAATCTATCCCATATATGATATAAACAATAAATGAGCAACCACACCCCCAAACCTAAACTTTGCTCGTCCTTAAGCAAAAATCACAAAGCCACACGACAAGCAATCAACATGAAACACATATGGGGAATGCGGAGAGGGATAGAGAAGGACAAGTAAAAGATGGATAGATACAACCTCATTTCCATGTAGTCCGCAAATGCCAAAGACAATCCAATGATCTACTAGCCTCTATCTTTTGTGGAAAGCACTAATGCTCAAAAAAACAAAGAAGAGATTAGAAGATATGCTATGCAAGCTCACATTGACATTTGAAATAATAAACAAGGATGTAAACACGGGGTAAGGGATTGATGCACAAATGAAGAAAATGAGCAAGAACAAGTAAGGGAGTAAAAATCTAACCCACTAAGAATGAAAATAAACAAAAGAAATCCTAAAATATAAAAAGGTAAGATAAACAAAAGCAATCTAATCTATTATGTATAAAGCAAGAATAAGTACAAGAAAACTAATCTACTATATACAAAGGCAAAGGCAAATAAATACAAAAAAAGCAAGAAAAATATGAACAAGCCAAGGGTGCCTCCTAGTAACGCTAGATTTAACGCCTCCAGCCGGGCGCCAATGTTAGAGTAAAATATGTTTAAAGTTGCGTGGCACAAATTGCCGGATAATCATCAAAGCACAGAATATAGAAGGAAAGGGTCATACACTAAGGGTTGGGCCGATGAATGCATGGTGCACCCCTTTTCAAGATCCCACCCTAAAATATCAAATGAATGCGCAAGTGTGGAATGAAGCATGCTCAAACGTGAAGAATCATGTCCCGCTTGCTCTTTAATTAGCCACCCCAATGCCTTCTTCTCATAATCAAGGGCTAAGAACACACTTTCCCCATAGGTCAAAGATAAGTCTAATGCATGCAACATGGGAAACGTGCTTTCTAACCCTAGATGGAAATGTTCTATGCATGAAGGCACAAACGTGAGCTCCAAAAAGAAAGACTCAATGGAATGGGAAAGGGGGGTTGGAACGACATTTGGAGAAGAAGGAGCAACGATATAGGAAGTGGATGTACTACACTCTTCTTCTCCATAAGATATAACATGATCAAGCCTAGGTCGTTCTAACTTCTCATGAAGGGTGGATTCGATCTTAATGGGCTTTATTTCCATCAATGAATCATCAAACATCCAAAGAGACCCATAGATCATTCTTCCAAGCACATCAATTTCTTTCTTATGTGTCTTCTTAGAGTTGCTATTCTCTTCAACATCATGATTCTTAACTCCAAGAAACTTATCATCTAAAATCTCTGAAATTGATGTCTTGTTTTCCCTAGTGGATGACTTTAAACCTTCACTAGCTAGAGTCTCTTTAAATTCATCAATACATTCATCACTAGTGGGTGTCATCTCGCCATCATGCTTTTCACATGGGGTAGACACTAATGGAGGGGGCAATGGGGACTCAACGAATTCCTCATCATGTATGCATGAATGCTCAAGGGGAGAATGCGCGCTAAACTCCCTAAATGCCGACTTGGAATGCAATTGAGTACTATCGACACAGCACTCAACTTCCATGTGTACGAAATGTGTGGGATGAGGAGAAATAAAAAGCTCATGTGACTCAATAGGAGACGTTGAAAGCTTAAGAGGATAAGGTACTACTTTCTCTAAAACATAATCACAAGAGTCATCAAGAACCAAGTTATCATTAAGCTCATCTTCATCCTCACTACAAGATGTTATCTCTCCATCAACCTCTCTTTCTAGCTGTCTCTCCCATACATCATCATTTCCACCCTTAATCACCTCATCGTTAGGTCTCATCTCTATCCCATCAACTCGTTCTAAAGGTATCTCAAAAGTCTCACTAATGAGTTGCATACTCTCAGCCATTCTCTTCAAGCACTCTCCTAGAGATTTGGATTCTCACTTAAAACTTTCTAGTTCCTCTTGATTAGATTGGAGGAGAGATTGGGATTGCTCAAGCATTTGATCTAATTGCTTCGAGAGTGTAGACATAACGGAAGAGGGTTCAACCGAGTGAAAAGGGTAGTCATGTTGAAAATCATTTTGCACATAACCATCAAAAAACTCGGGAGAGGAATGGGTGGAAAAAGAAGGTGTTGGAGGTGGACAATCGAAACTAGAAGGTGAATGGAATAAAGAGTCATCTTGACCCCATTGTGAAAATGCATGATGTTGCTCCCTAGAATCATGATAGCTAGATGTAGATGCATGCATGGGCATATGATTGCTAGAGGCATAGGGCATTGCATGCAATCGGGGATAGGGGTGGAAGGTGGGACAAGCACTAGAAAAGCAAGCACGGCTTCCACAATGATTGCAATAACAAGAATATGCATCCCTATAGTCATGATTACTAAATGAAAATGCATGAGATGTTGCATGACTATAGGGGTCATTAGTAGCACTAGCCCTAGGTAGAGATTTCTCGTAGGGACAGAAAACAGTAAGATGCATGAAACTTCCACACAAGCGACATGCATAAGGGACACGTTCGGGTGGTGGGGAAGAGGATACAAGTGACCACCAAGAAGTATTAGGATCAGTCATATTCAATGAATCACAAGTAAAACCCCTTCACAGTCAATTTTTTTTAATTTTTTTTTTTGAAATATTTTTTTTTCAAGAGAAAATTTTTTTTCTAATTTTTTTTTTCAAAAGATGGAAAGCAATAAAGATAGTGCACACGCAAGCAACCAATCGCAAAACACAAAAGCACAGAAAGAACCAATACCGTGCCTCCCGGCAACGGTGCCAAAAACTTGACATGCTATTTGAGCACAAGCCTAAATAGCCCGTAAGTGCACGGGACGTGTGTAGTACAGTGTGTGCAAGTGCGGGGTCGAATCCACAGGGAGGCTACATTAGTTTAGTCTCTATGTGCTCGGGTGCCTTAAACTAGCCACGTGCGTATGTGTACTTACTTTGGGATGGAAGGGAGCTCGGAAAACTAATCTATGGAGGAACTTAAAGGAGCCAAACTAAGGAAGGAAACACTAATAAAGAAGAGGGGGACCTAGGGCGATTGCATTGCAACAAGACTTGGGCTATGATAACAGATGATGTCTATCTAAGGCTCGGGACTTCTATTGCCATTGTGTTGATCGGGGGTTCTCCTAACCAATACTAGTGGTTTAACCCGTTAGTTGGATTTAAAGCTAAGGGCCAATCCCTCCTAGCCTATGCAATCCGTGCTTAGAACTTATCCTCTTGGCTGGATTTAAAGCCAAGGACTAGCACCTAAACATTACGTGACATTAAGGCTCAATTAACCAACACTAACGTGGGTGAGGCATACTCTAGTCTAGGTTAACTTATCCGCTTGGCTGGATTTGAAGCTAAGGACTAGCACCTAAACTCGACTAAGCATAGCATGTAACCTATTAGCTGGATTTAAAGCTAAAGCCTACTCTATTAAGCAAAGCCATGAGATTAAACACAATCACATCACCCAAATAAGTAGATAAGAGCATTTTAAGCACAAATAACACAAGCATATTCACTTAGGCATTTTAACAAACACATAGACATGTTTGATTTCCAATACATAGACATATTGAATCACGCCATAAATTTATGTAAATAAACATGTATTAAGAGCCAAAGATCTACACAAATCCATTATTCAAAGCCCTAATCTAATATACAGCAACAATTAACCCTAAATCTAGTCTAATCTAGCAACATATT
The DNA here is from genome assembly GCA_028554755.1 of Cordia subcordata. Lineage (NCBI taxonomy): Eukaryota > Viridiplantae > Streptophyta > Magnoliopsida > Boraginales > Cordiaceae > Cordia > Cordia subcordata. The sequence continues at coordinate 3,733,640 of JAPTOF010000028.1, read as the reverse complement.
TACAAGAAATAGAGAAAGAACAAGAAGAACTTTCCTAAATTCTTGCTTCCAAATCCGTACAAATCCTTCAAATCTTTGTTTAATGCTTCAATCGTAGCTTGGTGTGGGGTTTAGATGGTGGTTTAGGGTGTTTTGTGAAGTGGGCAAAGGGTTAGGGTTTATTAGGATTTAAGAAATAAAAGTTCCTCCCTTGAAAATGAGCTGAAACGAGCTTTTTATGGATTTCTTCAGCGCACAGCTGGTCGACCGGCTCCTCTTTCTTGCTCGACCAGCTTCAATCATGATGCTCTCTGGAATGGTCGGTCGACTGGCTTCTTGAGGGACTCGACCGGCTTTAAATCTTTTGTTCTCTGGAGCGGCCGGTCGACCTCTCTTCTTCTATGTCGACCGGCTGGATCAGAATGATCTCTTCTTTATTCCTTTTCTTCCGGTCTTCATCCGTTAGCTCATTTCTTCCTCGCATAAGCTAGAACCCTTCCAAAAACACTCCTAAAACATGGAATATAACACTTAGTATAGTATTTATTCACCTAAATACATTATGTACAAATATTAACAAATATGCATAAACTTTGTACTAAGTGCACTCAATTATACTCTAAACACCCTTAAATATGCATGCAAAAACTAGATGCAAACATGCACAAATGACACACATCAAATAGCACTGGCTTTTAATTTTGATTTCCATGGCAGGTCTAACACATTAAATTGGATTACCATTATGTTAGAGAAGTAGTGGTGGCAAAGAAGTTACTGATCTCTTATCTTCCCTCTACAGAATAAGTGGCGGACCTTTTCACAAAGTCTCTTCTAACTGCTCAGTTTCACTACCTAAAATCCAAGCTTTCACTGGTCAGCCAGTTTCTACTTGAAAGGGGATGTTAGCATATCCGATGCAATACAGAATGTATTAGAACTGTCGCTAGAGAAGTTAGTTAGGCAATACAGCTAGGAGTTGGGAGAGATAGTTATAAAGCACATGTGCTAGCTAGTTATAAGTATCCAAATGGTTCCATTGTAATTGATGTCTATAAATAGATGTCCTTGTAATCATTTCACAATAATCGAAAAAATCTTCTCTTTCATTCATTTCTAAGTTTCTTCACTAATCATATTTCCTATTCTTTGCATTAGTTTCATGAGATGAAAGAGCTAGTTAAAGAAATTTTTTTAAAGGAAATTTTGTTCCAAGCTTGGGAAATAGAGAAAGAGTATGGGCTACTGTAGTGGGATGAATATGCTTAAATTTTGCATGTAATAGGAAGTCATTTTTTAATAATGTTATTATGTTCTGAATCTACGTAAAAACCCTATTTCTATTTCACAATCAATATTAGATGATTTAAGCATTAATTTCCATTCTAATCTGACATTAGTGGAGATGGAAATGTTATTTGTTCCGATAGCATGCGTGATAACTTGTTCAATATGAAACCTATTACAAACTCACTATATAGTATAAGACAATTTAATTCCCAGAAATGGAAGGTTTTTTTGACCAATTATACTTATCTTTGGCACCTATGCTTAGGACTTGTTAATCTACAATGAATTCGGGGATTAGTCAAGGATGGGCATCTAAGCTCATTAGATCTTGAAGATCTATCTCGATGTGAACCTTGCTCAAAGGGAAGATGACCAAACAGTCATTTTCTTTTAAGCCGCACTGAGGCTTAGGGTACCAATTAGGAGGCTAATTATGGGTCTAGATTAGAGCACTCAGTGTAATCCATCAAGTAACCCTAGAAAGATGTAGCAACCACCATAAACAAGATGTAATCACCTTAGTCACCCATTCTGACGCTTGAATCCCCTTAGACATAAATTTGTTATTTTCTCGCCTTTAGATTAGGTTTATCTTTTCTAAACTCCCTTAAAACCAAAAGTCCCTAAAAGCATTTGTAGTTAGGACCTCAACACATAGCTTTTAGGACACACTTAGCTTAGAACACTGCTTATGTTAGGCCTCCCCATGGATTCGACCCCGCACTCACACACACTGTGCTACACACAACCTGTTCGCTTGCTGGCTATTTAGGTTTGTGCCGCAAGATAGCGATTAAGTTCTTGGCGCCATTGCCAAGGATGCAATGGTTGTTCGGTTTCTTAATTTTTGTGTGTCTTAGCTTGTTACATGTTTTTTTATCTTTTCTTTTCATGTTTTTATTGTTTTGATTAATAAAACAAAAATTCAAAAAGAAAAATTTGTTGAGCATTGTGAAGAGGTTTACTTGTGTCAATTAATCATGAATGATCCTAATGCATCATGGTGGTCACTTGTATCCTCTTCCCTACCAGCCGAACGTATTCCCCTGGCATGTCGCATTTGTGGAAGTTTTGGGCATCCAACTATTTTCTATCCCCATGAAAATTCCTTGCCTAAGGCTAGTGCTAACTATGACCCCTATAGTCATGCATCATCTCATGTATCTTCATTTAGAAATCATGACTATTGGGATTCATATTCTTATTATTGCAATCTATGGATGCATATTCTTATTATTGCAATCTATGTGGAAGTCGTTCTCATGATTCCAGTACTTTCCCTACCTTCTACCTTTATCCTCGATTGTATGCTACGCCCTATGCCCCTAGCAATCATATGCCCATGCATGCATCTTCATTCTATTTTCATGATTCTAGAGAGCAACATCATGCATCTTTATACTGGGGTCAGGATGACTCTTTTTATCATTCACCTCCATGTCTCGAGAATTCACCTCCCATACCATCGTTTCCCATCCACCCATCCTCTGAGTACGATAATGGTTGTGCTTATAGTGACCCCAATCAAGATATCTACCATTTTCACTTGGTTAAACCCTTTTCCGTTATGTCTACATTCTTGGAGCAATTAGATCAATTGCTTGAGCAATCCCAATCTCTCCTCTGATCCAATCAAGAGGAACTAGAGAGTTTGAAGCAAGACACCAATCTCTAGGTGAGCACTTAAAGAGAATGGTTAAGAGTGTGCAACTCATGAGCGAGAATGTTGAAATACCTTTACAACGAGTTGACAGGATAGAGAAGAGACCTAACGATGAGATGACTAGGGGTGAAAATGATGATCTGTCGGAGAGACAATTAGAAAGAGAGGTTGATAGAGAGATAACATCTTGTAGTGAGGATGAGGATAAGCTTAATGACAATTTGATTCTTGATGATTCTTATAGGTATGTTTTAGAGGAAATGGTACCCTATTCTCCTAAGCTTTCAATGACTTCCATTGAGTCACGTGAGCCTTTTCTTTATCCTCATCCTACACATTCCGTACACTTGGAGGTTGAAACTCATGATCATAGCACTTATTTGCATTTTGAGTCCTTAATTAGGGAGTCTAAGGTACATATCTCCCTTGAGCATTTATGCATCCATGACCCGGAATCCTTTGAGTCCCCATTGTACTCTCTATGTGTGTCTTTCCCATGTAAAAAGCATGATGGTGAGATGACACCCACTAGCGATGAATACATAGATGGATTTAAAGAGACTTTAGCTAGTGAAGGTGTAAAGCCATCCCTTAGGGAAAATAAGCCATCAATTTCAGAGGTTTTAGATGATAAGTCTCTTGGAGTTGAGAATCATGGTGTTAAGGAGAATAGCAACTCTAAGAAGACATATAAGAAAGAAATTGGTGTGCTTGGAAGAATGATCTATGGGCCTTTTTCGATGTTTGATGATTCATTGATAGGAATAGAGCCCATTAAGATCGAATCCACCCTTCGTGAGGAGTTAGAACGACCTAGGCTTGAACATGTTTTATGTTGTGGAGAAGAAGAGTGTGGTACTTCATCATCTATCATCCTTGCCCTTTCTTCTCCAAATGTCATTCACACTCCCCTTTCCCATTATGATAAGTCTCCCTCTTTGGAGCTCACGTTTATACCTTCTAGTTTAGAACATTTTCCTCTAGGCTTAGAAAGCACGTTTCCCATGTTGCATGCATTTGACTTATCTTTGACCCATAGTGAGAGTGTGTTCCTAGCCCTTGATTATGAAAAGAAAGCCATAAGGTGGTTAGTTAGAGAGCAAGTAGGGTATGATCTTTCACATTGATGCATGACACCTTTCACACATTATTATTTGATGTTTCGGGGTGGGATCTTGAAAAGGGGTGTATTATACATTCATTGCCCCATCATTTATTGCATGACCCTTTTCTTGCTACTGTCTATGTATGGTTGAATATCCGACAATTTGTGCTTCGCAATTTTAAACATGTATTGCTCTAACACTAGCACCTGGTTAAAGGCGCTAAATCCAACGCTACTAGGAGGTATCCTAGACATGTTTATAGTTCATTTGCTTTCCTTATTTTTCCTTTTCTTTTATTTTCTTTTAGTATTATTGTTCTTTCATTTTCAATTGTTTTCTATTTTTCTTTTTCACCCTCCCAAGTGTTAATCCTCACTTCTATCATTTCCCATTCTTTATATATTTTGTTTGTCATTTGATGATGCCAATGCAAGCTCGCACGGTAATGCTACTAATCATGTGCTTTGAGTATTTGTAATTGTTGAGACAGGGATTAGTAGTTGAATCATTATCCAGTGGCATCAAAAAATTTTCAAAAGGAACACAAAGTTGTATCTATCCTTTCTCTACTTAACCCCTTGTATCTACCCCATCCCCACCACCCTAACTTGCTTTGTGTTGTTGATTTGCTTGTTGAGTAGTATTGTTCTATTAGCTTGAGAATGATCAAAGTTTAAGTTTGGGGGTGTGGGAGTTTGGTTTTCTCGTTATATGCTTTATGTAGGATAGATGTGCATTATATGCTTAAAATGGTGAAAATTTTTCAATTTTGATACATGTAGAGTCATTTGTCTCTTGGTTGATTAGAGTGTTGGCTTTTGTGATTGATTTAATTGATTGGTGAATATGAGTTGCATTGTGGGGAATGAATAGAGTGGATTGAAAATCGAGTCTTGGAAAGGATGCCCTGGAAGTTGTGGGGAGTGAGGGCCGTTAAGAATAACCCTTGTAGCCACCCCATAGCTTGGTAGGAAAGAATGTTGAAAAAAGGTTGTTAATATGAGTGCCCTTCCTTGATTGGTTCGTTTTGATGTGCCAAAGCCTTTCTTTTTCTTTTCTTCTTGTGCGAATATAATGCAAAGCATGAAAAATTCAAAAAAAATTGAAAAAGGCAAAAGGGTGCAAAAATATAAAAAAAAAAGTGAAAAAGAGAAAAAAGCCAAAGACACCAAAAAGTTTTTTGAATAAGTTCATAAGTGATACAATGCTAACTTAGCACAAGCTATCTTCTATGTAGATATGTGAGTAATGCTTTTTATGAGCCATTGTTTATGTATATTCTCTCTTATCTTGTCTTTAAGGCTTTGTGTACATTGGGGAGGTTATGTTAGTTGAAGGGGCATGAAATCTCAACATCTCGAGTGCGTGAGTTAGAATCCTAAGCTTGTGGTGGTTTGGCTACACGGGAACTTCCTACGAGGTTTGAGGCCCTTTATGAGGAGAGGGAGGATCCAAAGAGACTTGAGGATCTCTCCACAATAGGAATGCCCCCTTCATGCTTCTTAGGCCAACTGTGATAGCAAGTCAATTCCTTAAACTTAGGTTTGGGCTTGCTTGGGGACAAAAAAGGAGAAGATTTGTGGGTGTTAATGTGTTCACTTTGTGCATTTATATATTACAAGTGTGTAGTTGTTTTGATGTGTTTTGTGCTTCATTTGGTGTATTAGTATAGCATTTAGGTCATACTTGTTCATATTAGGATTTACATGTTCTTAGTTAAAGTTAAGACTTAAATGCTACATTAATGCGCATTTATTGCTTGTTTTAGGTGAGATTCGGGAAGATAACTGGAGCTTAATTGAGGGTACTCGGTGTGTGAAACAAAGCCAAGTGTGTTTTGGACGTAAAGGAATGAAGAAAAGTGCATTTGGAAGTGGTCGGGCGAAGGAATGAGCCACCGAGGCAAAACCGAGCATAGCGTGAGCCAAATTCAGAGCTTGCAACCTAAAAAGGACTTGGAAAAATTTTGTACATGTTCTAGGGTGCAAGGAGATCCCCCACAGTGATACGAACCCATAGAAAAAATGGTGCACTAATCGAGCTAAAACGTGCAAGATATGGACATTTTACTGTCAAGACCGATCGACCGGCCTGATCAGAATCTGGGCCAATTTTGGCTAGTCAACTTAGCCCCAAAGCCGATCGACCGGCTGGGGCCCCAGCCAGACCCGTTAACTGCTCTTTTTAAGCCACTTTTTAGCTATTTTTTAGGGAGAACAACACCAAATCAAGCACCCATTTCCTTAAACCCAAAATCCACCAAAAACTCACCTCATACACTCACTTCTAAACACATTTAACACTTTGAATCAAGGATCCAAGAGGATCAAACACTAGGATTTGAGGCATAGCTCATGGATTGTAAAGCTTGGCTATAGATCAAAGGGTATCTCTCTTTTATCTTAAGTCTAATTATGTATGATTAGAGCTATGTAGGATGATTATATCTTGTATTTATGGATTGATTACTACTTTTTATTAAGGGTAACTTGATGGATTTATGTATACACACTTTATGCTTAAGGTTTCAAAGGCTATTTTACAAGCATGTCTATATGTTTGTTGAAATGCCTCAATGATGTAGCATATGTATATTGAAGTCTATTATGCTATTAACCATCTCTAAAACATTATGCTAGCATGTTTATGTGTTTGTCTGATGATTACATGAAGTGGGTATGCTTGTATACATGTCTATGTGTGTGCTAGCATACTTAATAGTATAAATAGCTTCCATTGCTTACATGTCGGGTGCAATTGCTTAAATTGGTGTAATCTAAGCATGTCTATGTGTTTAGTAGTAGAATATACCAGTGTATTTTCAAATGCCATACCCTAGATGTGTTTGCTACGCACTTTAATGTCAATTTCCTCTATTGTGATGCGATCGATGGTGCACAACTAGTAACTAGCATAGGTTGAGTCCCCTTTGTCTTTAAATCCAGGCAATAAGAGTCCAGATAGGTTTAGTTGACCTTAGCTCACTTAGGAAGGCTAGTTAGCCTACCCTATACCCTAGGTTCATAAGGACCACGCTGTAGATTTAAGTGGGGCGAAGCTTTGGGACGAAATTGCACCGCGTCCTAGGGCCAGATTAAGGAACTAATTAGTGGACTAAGTGTTGGGGTTAGATCGATCGACACTCACCTAGAACCTTATTGGCTAGCCCTAATTCATAAGTCATAAAGACCATGCCTTACTACTAAGCATTGCTACCCAGGGATAGACCCGCACTGAGGCTTAGGGTACCAATTAGAAGGCTAATTATAAGTCTAGAATAGAGCACTTAGTGTAATCCATCAAGTAACCTTAGAAAGACGTAGTAATCACCATAAATAAGATGTAATCACCTTAGTCCTGCATTTTCGACGCTTTAATCCCCTTAGATCACTTTATTCCTCCATCACACATTCATCTTTTATTTTCTTGCCTTTAGATTAGGTTTATCTATTCTGAACTCCTTTTAAACCAAAAATCCCCAAAAGCATTTGTAGTTAGGACCTTAACACGTAGCTTTTAGGATGCACTTAGCTTAGAACACTACTCACTTTAGGCCTCCCCATAGATTTGACCCCGTACTTGCACACACCGTGCTACATGCGACCCGTGCACTTGTGGGCTATTTAGGCTTGTGCCATGAGATAGTGATCACTTACCCACCTCACACACACCCACCTAAACACATTTAACACTAGAAATCAAAGATCTAAGAGGATCAAGCAAAAGATTGGGGCTTATGCTCATGGGTTGTAAAGGATTAGCTTTGGATAAAAGAGTATATTCCTTATCTCCATCTTATCCCTAGTTAATATATGTATAAGTGATGTTACTTATATATATTGAAGTCTATTATGCTATTAACCATCTCAAAATCATCATGCTAGCATGTCTATGTCATTGTAAGGTGATTAAATGAAGTAGGCATGCTTATGTACATGTCCATGTATGTGTTTGCATACTTAATACCATAAACTTCTATTGCTTATATGTCGAGTGCTATAGCTTAAATTGATGTAATCTAAGTATGTCTATGTACTTAGTAGTAGAATGTTTTGGAATATTCTTGAATTACACGCCCTAGATGTGTATGCCTTGCACTCAAACATTAATTTTTGCTATTATGATGAGATCGATGGTGTGCAACTAATAACTAGCCTAGATCAAGTCTCCTTTGGCTTTAATTCTAGCTAATAGGTGCTTGGGTAGGTTTAGTTGACTTTAGTTCACTTAGGAAGCTAGTTAGTCCACCCTGTGGCCCTAGGTTCATAACGACCAAAATGGAAGAGATTAACTATAAAATTTTTTTATCCTAGAAATGGTTTAGGGTCTTGCCTATTTATAGAAAAATTTTGGCACCTAAACCTTATAAACTTTCCATGTGGAAAACTTTTTTCTAGTAGTAAATGTTTGCCATATGTCATGGAAGTTACTTGTACAATTTGAATTCTTGTTGTAGTAACTTTCTAGCACATGTCTTGGAAGATTGGGCCAAGCCCACAAGCCAAGCCCAACACGTAGTCCATAATCCATTTAGAGGCCCAAGCCCAAAAAGAAACCATCTAAGCCCAATTAGGTTATCTTGGACTCTAAAGAAAGCCCAAACCCAATTACAAACTTTGGCCCAATAAGGCTACTACCATAATATGGAATTTTCTCTTTCAAGATTACTCTCTCAAAGTGATTTCAACAAGGGAAGGGACTAAGAAGACACAATTAACCTTGGCTTCCAAAAATAATAAAAAATGTCCTTGCCCGATATAGGCGACATAATAATTATTTTTAACTCTGATCTATTCCACCATAAGATCAAAGTTGCACTCCAAGAATAATTACTGTTACCCAAAATCTTATCCTAAAGAATGTGAACTTTGTCTTTGACCTAGTAAATAACTGACCATAATGCCCCTCTTTGTATACCCAGAACTAAGGCGGGTCCTTTGACCTATGTACCATCACCTACTTAGTTGTATCTTTTTTTGTTGGGTTTCTTGTCCTATTGCCAACCATCCTTGGTAATGGAATCTCTTAATCTAGGAAGCGACCCTCAAGTCATATGACTGATACACCCATAAATGTAGTATCACTAGATCAAGATTTGGATGATAAATTTGGATAAACCTAAATGGCGCACATAGATTCCATATTACATATGCATGTTCTAATTAATTAAAACTTGGCACTGAATTTACAAGGCTGTTGATCCTAATAAAGTAAGATCGAACCCACAGTGAATCAAAGTACCAAACCTTAACTTCATTAGTTCATCCATATATGCTCAAGAATAAGAGCAATGATCATTTAGTAGTAGTGTGCTTTCTTTCATTGATAGTACATGCTGTGACTTGGTTTTATGTGTGTTTGCATTACTTGTTCCTATGTTTTTAGAGGTGTATTATGCTATATAAAGTGCATTAGTGTAGCTTTACATTAAATTTGTGCACACTAGGATGCTATTGTGCATAATTGAGCTGAAAAATTAAACACTAAACTAAAGTGCATTTATCTTATGTTTTAGGAGAGTTTGAGGATTGTTTGGAGATTAATGAAGATGGAGATGGCTTGGGCAAGAATTGAAGAAGATTTTGAGGATGAAAAGTTGAAGGAAAGCAAGATTGGGCTTTCGAACAAAGGTCAAAGCTAACGAAAGCAAAATGGAGCGAAAATGAAGCCAAAAGAGAGCAAATGGGCACTACTGGAACACTAGCTTCAGAGTACTTGTGCACCTCCTCTCTATTTTGCCAAAAATAGAGAGCAATCTTCTATTACCAAAATAGAGGCCCCTTGGCACCAGTGCACTAGTTAGGTGTTCCAGTAGTCGCAGAAAATTGGGTATATAAGTCCCCTTTAGTCATTTTTAAAAGAACAAGTAAAATTTTCTTTCACATCCATCTCCTAAAACCCTAATCCTCTCATCTCCCACCTTTCACACACTATTCCATACACAAAACACTTGGAATCAGGCATTTAAGAAGATCAAACACAAGGATTTGGGCATAGCTAATGGATTGTAAAGTATGGATTTGGATAGAAGGGTATCTCTCTTTTGTCCCAAATTTAAATCTGTATTATTAGAGCTATGTAAGATGATTATTCTTGTATTTATGGATTGGTTATTACTCTTTTGTAAAGGGTACTTGATGGATTTATTTATATGTACTTGTACTTAGGGTATCAAAAGCTATTTTACGTACATGTCTATATGTTTGTTGAAATGCCTCAATGAAGTTGCATATGTATATTGAAGTCTGTTTTGCTATTAACCATCTCTAAATCATTATGCTAGAATGTCTATGTGCTTGTGTGGTGATTACATCAAGTGGCTTTGCTTATATACATGTCTATGTATGTGCTTACATACTTAATAGCATTAATAAGTTCTATTGCATACATGTCGGGTGCCATTGCTTAAATTGGTGTAATCCAAGTATGTCTATGTGCTTTGTAGTAGAATACTTCAGAATATTCTCGAATGCCATGCCTTATATGTTTTTGCTTTGTGCTTAAATGTTAATACACGCTATTGTGATGATGATCAGTGGTGCATAACTAATGGCTAGCCTAGGTCGAGTCTCCCTTATCTTTAAATCTAGCTAATTGGTTTCAAAGTAGGTTATTTGACCTTAGACGGACTAGGTCTTGGCTTTAAATCTAGCCAACGGTTCAGGCATTAGGGTTAGATTGATCTAAGTCAACTAGATTCCTACCTAGCTAGCCCTATGGCCCTAAGTCATAAAGACCATATGCCGTGGCTCTAGGGGTCGACACCTAGGGACGAATTTGCACTTACGAAGTAGTAATCACCCATTTGCAAGCCGTAATCACCTTATTCCTTATTTCCATGTGTTTGACTTCCTTAGATCACTTGATTCCCCTATCACGCATACGCACACCTTTTATTTTCTTGTCTTAGCTTAGATTTGGCTTTCCTAAGCTCTCCTCAATCCTGAAAACACCAAAAACATTGTAGTTTAGGGACCCAACATGTAGCTTTTAGGACACGTTTAGTTAGGACACCACACATATTAGGCCTCCCCAAGGATTTGAGCCCATACTCACATACACTGTGTTACATATGACCTGTGCACTTGCAAGTTATTTAGGCTTATGCTGCGAGATAGCGATCCAGTTCTTGGCACCGTATCTGGAGAGGCAATGGTTGTTTGGTTTGTTTGTTTTTGTGTGTCTTAGTTTGTTGTGTGTTGTTTTATCTTTTCTTTTCATGTTTTCTTTATTTTGATTAATAAAAGAAAAATTTAAAAAAAAAAGTTGTTGAGCTTTGTGAAGAGGATTACTTATGCTTGATTGAATATGAGTGACCTAAATGCTTCTTGATGGTCCTTAGTATCCTCTTCGCCATCACCCGAACGTGTTCCCATTGCATGTAGCATGTGTGGAAGTTATCAGCATCAAACTTTCTTTTACACCCATGACAGTCCCAAACCTAAGGCTAGTGCTAACTATGACCGCTATAGTAATGCTTCATTATCTCATGCACCTTCATTTAGTAATTATGAATATAGGGATGCATATTCTTGTTATTGCAATCTATGTGGAAGCCATGCTCATAATCCCAATACATGCCCTACCTTCCACCCTTATCCCCGATTGCATGTAGCGCCCTATACCCCTAGGAATCATATGCCTATGTATGCATCTTCATCCTATTATCATGATTCTAGGGAGGAATATCATGCATTTTCATATTGGGGTCAAGATGACTCTTCATTCGATACACCTCTTTACATTGAGAGTTCATCCTTTACACTGTCTTTGCCCACCCACCCATTCTTTAAGTCCTATAATGGTTGTGCTTATAGTGACCCCAATTAAGATATTTACAATTTTCACTTGGTTGGAACCTCTTCCATTTTGTCTACACTCTTGAAGCAATTAGATCAAATGCTTGAGCAATCCCAATCTCTCCTTTGATATAATCAAGAGGAACTAGAGAGCTTTAAGTAAGAATCCAAATCTCTAGAAGAACACTTTAAGAGAATGGTTGATAGTGTTCAACTCAAGTGAGAATTTTGAGATACCCTTAAAGCAAGTTGAAGGAATAGAGGTGAGACCTAACGATAAAGTGACTAGGGTGAAAAAGATGATGTGATAGGGAGACAATTAGAAAAAGAGGTTGATGGAGAGATAACATCATGTATTAAGGATGAGAATGGGCTTGATGATAGCTTGGTTCTTGATGACTCTTATGGATATGTTTTAGAGGAAGCAGTACCCCATCATTTTAAGCTTTCAACATCTTCCATTGAGTTGCATGAGCACATCCTTTCTTCTCATCCCATACTTCACACGGACTTGGAGGTTGAAACTTATGATCATAGCACTCATTTGTATTTCGAGTCCTCATTTAGGGAGTCTAGGGTATACACCTCCCTTGAGCGTTTATGCATGCATGACCTAGAATCCTTTGAGTCCCTGTTTTTCCCTCCATGTGTGAACACCCCTTGTGAGAAGCATGATAGTGAGATGACATCCACTAGTAATGAACGTGTAGATGGATTTGATGAGACTTTAGCTAGTGAAGGTTAGAGTCATCCATTGGGGAAAACAAGACATCAATTTTGGAGTTTTGATATGATAAGTGTCTTGGAGTTAAGAATAATGGTGTTGAAGAGAATAGCAACTCTAATAGGACACATAAGAAAGAAATTAGTGTGCTTGGAAGAATGATCTATGGGTCTCTTTAGATGTTTGATGATTTGTTGATGTGTCTTGGTTTTACGTGCTTCTGCATTACTTGTTCCTATGTTTTTAGAGGTGTATTATGCTATATAAAGTGCATTTGTGTAGCTTTATGTTACATTTGTGCATACTAGGATGCTATTGTGCATAATTAAGCTTAAAGAGTCAACACTACAATAAAGTGCATTTTTTTAATGTTTTAGGTGAGTTTGAGGATTGTTTGGAGATTAGTGAAGATGGAGATGGATTGGGAAAGAATTGAAGAAGATTTGGAGGATGAAAAGTGGAAGAAAAGCAAGATTGGAGGCTTTTGGACAAAGGTCGAAGCGACTGGAAGCAAAACGGAGAGAAAACGAATCCAAAAGAGAGCAAATGGGCACTATCAAAACACTAGCTTTGTAGTACTTGTGCATCCCTTCTCTATTCCATCAAAAATAGAGAGCAATCTTCCATTACCAGAATAGAGGCCCCTTGGTATCGGTGCACTGGTTAGGTGTTCCAGTAGTTGCGAAAAATTGGCTATATCAACCCTCTCTTGGTCATTTTAAGAGAACAAGTCATATATTCTTTTACACCTATCTCCCAAAACCCTAATCCTCTCATCTTCCACCTCTCACACACTCTTCCATACTCAAAAACACTTTGGAATCAAGCATTTAATAGGATCAAACAGAAGGATTTGGGCATAGCTAATGGATTGTAAAGCATGGATTTGGATAGAAGGGTATCTCTCTTTTGTCCCAAATTTAAATATGTAAGTTTAGAGCTATGTAGGGTGATTATTCTTGTATTTATGGATTGATTATTACTCTTTTGGAAAGGATACTTGATGGATTTGTATATATATATGCTTGTACTTGGGGTTTCAAAGTTCATTTTACATACATGTCTATGTGTTTGTTGAAATGCCTCAAAGAAGTTGCATATGTGTATTGAAGTCTATTATGCTATTAACCATCTCTAAACCATTATGCTACCATGTCTATGTGTTTGTGCAGTGATTACATGAGGTGGGTTTGCTTATATACATGTCTATGTGTGTGTTCGCATACTTAATAGCATTAATAGCTTCTATTGCATCCATGTCGGGTGCCATTGCTTAAATTGGTGTGATCTAAGTATGTCCATGTGCTTAGTGGTAGAATACTTCAGAATATTCTTAAACGCCATGCCCTAGATGTGTTTGCTTTGCACTTAAATGTTAATACCCAAATTGTGATGATGATCGGTGGTGCATAACTAATAGCTAGCCTAGGTCACGTCTCCCTTAGCTTTAAATCCAACTAATAGGTTTCAAGGTAGGTTAGTCGACCTTAGACGGACTAGGTCTTGGCTTTAAATCTAGCCAACGGTTTAGACGCTAGGGTTAGATTGAGAACAACCAAATTTAATCCATCAAGCAACCTTGTTAAGAAGTAGTAATCGCCCATTTGCAAGTCATAATCACCTTATTCCCCATTTCCACATGTTTGACTCCCTTAGATCACTTGATTCCCCCGTCACACACACACATTTTATTTTCTTGTCTTAGTTTAGATTTAGCTTTCTCGAGCTCTCCTTAATCCCCAAAACACCAAAAACATTGTAGTTTAAGGACCCAGCACGTAGCTTTTAGGACGCGCTTAGCTTAGGACACCACACACGTTAGGCCTCCCCGTGGATTCGACCTTGCACTTACACACACTGTGCTACACATGACCCATGCACTTGTGGGCTATTTTCACTTGTACTGTGAGATAGCATATCAGTACATCTCTAGAAAACATACTCATAATGGTCTTGTCCAATACGTGACACGTATTATCGAGACAAATCCAAAAAGTCCTCCAATGACCTAGGTAGATCACCGTCAATGACGAGACTTGGTCTATATAACCTTATCCCAGTAGAGTGCCAAACATTACCATTTGGTTACAAACTTCGTTTATAACATGACTAAATCTAGACTTGGACCTGCTACACGTCCAGCCACACTACTCACCCAAGTCATTAGTTCAAGTTAAGAGACCTTTATCCATACATCAATAAAACATGCCTAAGATAAAATGTAAGAAACTCATAATGCCATTTAACAAAATGATTATACATTGTTTATCATCTAAAATGTCATATAAAAGTGAACTTTGGGGTATACTAATCCTAACATAGGGTTCATCTCTAGCAGAGAAGGCAACTTCCTAGGGTTTCTAGTGCTTAACTGACTGGTCAACTGCCCTAACTGTGCCTCAATCCTAGCCATATGCTGCCTATTTTCTACTTGTTTCCACTGCTCATTCTGAATAAATTGCATTATCTTCATCATGTCATTTCTAGGAGGTCGGGTACTAGAAGAAGCAAGTAAAGCCTGAGGTTAAGGAGCACTAGTGAGATGGGGTTGATTAAGACTATAGAAACTGGGGGGATATTGAAGACAGGGTCACTATTGGAGTGTGGCCTGGGGATATGACCTAGACTTATGCTGACCTTGTCTCAAAGAAAATTTTGGGTTGTCCCTCCAACCCAGATTGTACGTGTTTAAGTACGAATTGTACTCACGAGAATAACCTTGAGTAGCACACACTTGTTCCTTCATAAATTCAAGAAACTAGGATGCTAAAGGGTAAGCTATGGTCACATGACACATCTTAGAACATAAAGCACACACTTCAACTTTTAGAGGGGAGGAGGACGATCCTATGGAACTAGTCCTACAACTGTGAGATGAAAAAGACAAAGAAATGAATTGATCTAACTTATTTGTTAAGGCCTTTACCTTAGCGGGCAAATCTAAAGAAACTCCCACCTCACTAACACCTTTCGTAATACCTCCCTGACTAGACCTATCCATGGCAAAGTTTTGGAAAGAATTTTCAGCCATCAACTCTATTTTCTCCCATGCCCCAGTCTGTCTCAAGGAATAAAAGCTACCACTGGAGGCGACATTGACCATCATCCTATTTTGTTTATTTAAACCTCGAAAGAAGTACTAGGATAAGTCATCAATACCATACCCATCGTGTGGACGCTATCTAAGAAGATCTTTGAACCTTTCCCAAGCCTCATAAAAAGATTTTGGATCATGCTGAGAGAAAGCCATAATAGTTGTCCTAAGGTCAACCGTCTTGGCCATGGGATAGAATTTCTGAAAGAACTTAGATTGATGCTCGGCCCATAAAGTGATGCAACCATTAGGTAAGGAATGTAACCAAGCCTTAGCCTTGCTCTTAAGAGAGAAAAGGAACAATCTTAGACATATGACCTCTTGGGAGACATTCGGAACATGGAGGGTGGAACTCATCTCAACAATATTGGTAATATGCTCTAGAGGACTCTCATTGCTTCTCCCATAGAAGGAAGGAAGCATGGCCAACATATTAGGCTTGATTTCAAAGTTCGTCTCCCCTAAACCTGGAATTTGAATAGCAAAATTAGGCTCGAAGGCTTCAGGGAGAAAGAATCGCCTAAGAGTGGGCTCCTTATCTATAGGTAGGTCTGGTCCAAGAGGCTTTTGTCTAAAATGATCTTGGGTTTGATGTCCACGGTGATCATGACGTAGAATAAGATTCATTGGGGGAATGGGAGGATTAGGAGGATGATTGGGATTGGCCATCTCCTCAAAAAGATCTTCTAAATTCCTACAATGCCTTGCAATCCTATCGGGTTTGGGATTAAGGGGAATTAGGAGATTTCCAAGGGATCTCCTACCAAGCATTCAAAAACTATCCTAACTCCAGCCACTTTAACCTCCAAAAACTTCAGCGGTCTTAAAACTACAACAAATATGCCACAATCCTAGAAAGTCTACAAAAGAAACAAAACAAAAACAAAAGAAACCAAGAGAGATAAGCAAGGACTGAAGCAAAATAATATAAACAGGAAGTAAGATAAGCAAAAACCAAACAAACTAAAAAGATAAAGCAAGAAAAACAAATAAAGCAACTACCAAAACACAAAAGCTAAGAATGCAAACCACCATTCGTTCCTAACAACGGCGACAAGAACTTGATATGCCCTTGAAGGTGCAAGCCCTAAAAGGTCCCGCAAGCATATGGACCATGCAATATAAGGGGTACTAATGTGGGTGGCAAACCACAGGGAGGCTCAAAGTGTGGAAAAATCCTAAGCTGGTGCGTTCTAGTGGAAGCACGAAACGAAACCTAAATTAATCATCTTTTTGGGTGGTTTGGATTTTAAGGAGCTAAAGAGGAAAGATAAAAGAACTACACTATGAATGCTAGAAAGGAAAATTGAGAACTAAGCTAATCTAGGAGGATTAAACCTATGGGAAGGTGATAGGGTGATCGACACTTGCGAATGGCTAACTTTCTACCTCTTTGTTATGGGATTCATGGATTGGCTTATCTAAGGGAATGGGTATAATACTAGGCCACTAGGTAGTATTCTAATTACATCCTAGGACTCAGTACGAGTCCATTTGTAAGCATGCACACTTAGAGCTACGACATGGTCCTTATGTACCTAAGGCCATAGTAGGGGCTAGTAAGCTACCTGGGTGTCCTAGAACGAACCCACCCCAACTCTTAAACTATTAGTTGGATTTAAAGTTAAGACCTAGGATTACTAGGGTTAACTAAACCTACCTGGATTTCTATTAGCTAGATTTAAAGCTAAAAGGGACTTGATCTAGGCTAGTCCTAACTTGTGCGCCGTTGTTCTAGGGACACTATAGTAGAGTGATGACTAATAGGTGCAATCTTACATATTCTAAGGCAAGGCATTGTGAATATGACATCCTATCCATGATACAAACACTATCACATTTGATTTACACCATTGGAAACATTTAAGCATCGACATGTAGTAATATTTGAGCATGTATTCTTTATAAGGCATGTTTTATACCAACAGAGACATGCATAGAACCAACCCACTTCATGTCATCTATAATCACATACATAACCATGCATAATCTAAGGATTTGAAGTGTTCTATAGTAAATAAAACTCAATCTATATACATACAACTCATTGAAGCATTAGATCCAACACATAAATATGAAATGATATAAAGCTTTTCAAAATAAGAACAAAGTATGCATATAATAAGCCAATAGAATCCCATAACAAATAATTTGAAAATTAACCCATTTCCCAAGTTTAGTCACCCTAATCTATCTACTCAAGCATAAAATAAAAGAAGATGAAAGAGGATTAAGAAAACTCCCCTTCCATCCTTGTTTGTTCTTCTACAATCTTGAGCAAATCCTCACCAAAAGTTGTTGTAATGCCCCAAAATAGGCTTATATCTAAGTGGTTGTGTGTTAGTTTATGTGTTGGAAATGCGTGATGTGAGGATTAGGGTTTTTGGGAGAAGGTGTGAAAGAATACATCTTATTGTTACATAAAATGGCCAAAAGAGGGGTTATATAGCCAATTTTCTGTGACTAACTGAACATCTAACCGGTAAACTGGTACCATAAAGCCACTCAGCCACCTCAAGGATGTAGCTTCTAGTTTTAGTGGCTTAGAGACTGTTTGGCCCAGCTTTTGGAGACTCAAAAGTGCTTTTTGTGAGTTTAGAAGCTAAAATTGACCTGTTTGGCCCATTTTTAAAGGAGCTTCTAAATAAAAGTTAAAGCTGAAAAAAACTAAAAAACCAAAAGCTCCAAATTAGAGCTTTTCAGAAAAAGCTTTTGAAAAGCTATTTTTATGTCATGTCAAAAATTGTTTTTCATCATTTTTTCTCAAAAATACTATTTTATATTTTTTAAAGTCAATATTACCCTCAAAACAACTAAAAGCTTAACTTCTAAAATACTGGCCAAACAATCAACTGGTTTTATTCAATAGCACTTCTACCTAAAGCTCTATTGCTAAAGCTCTACAGCTCAACAGCTGAAATCACATAGCTAGGTCAAACAGAGCCTTAATGAGCCAGTCGACTGGTTATCTAAAGGCACTAGGCCAGTAGTCCAATTGTTCCTCTCTTTCGGCTTCGTTTTAGCTCCGTTTTGCTTCCAATAGCTTTGGCCTTTGTCCAGAAGCTTCCCAACATGATTTTCTTCCACTTTTCATCTTTAATTATGCTTTCAATCCTTGCCCAAACTATCTCCATCTTCGTTGATCTCTAAACAGTCCTCAATGTCACCTATAATATCCAAAACAAGCCATTAGAATAGCATTTATCTCTTAAACTCAACTATGTATAGTTGAATACACTTAAGCCTATATCCACCATAA
This sequence comes from Cordia subcordata, assembly GCA_028554755.1. NCBI lineage: Eukaryota > Viridiplantae > Streptophyta > Magnoliopsida > Boraginales > Cordiaceae > Cordia > Cordia subcordata. The sequence continues at coordinate 3,714,726 of JAPTOF010000028.1, read as the reverse complement.
GTACTACACTAATGCAACTATTTAAGCTCAATACACCACCAAAATATAGACAACTAACAATGCAAACACAGAAAAATACAACGCATCAAGATCATTCATCTACTTGCTTTGAAAATTCACCTCCCGCACTATTGTTTCCTACCCACACTACCTCCGACTCTTTTGATGATAGTTGTTTTAGTGTTCCCAATCAAAATGTTTTCCATCTTGGTTTGTATGAACTTTCTTCTTTTAGGTCTCTTTCACGTAGGCAAAATCATGAATATCTCATATACCTCATCCAATCTAACAAAAAGTGCCTAGTTAGTTTGAGGGAACAAGTTGATTATCGAGATAAGTGCTTTGGGAAAGAGATTAAGAGTGAGCAACTTGTGGTTAGAAGTCTCGAGACACCATTAGACCAGGATGAAGTGATAGGAGAAAGACCTAGAGAAGAGTGGACTAGTGGAGAATTTGATGATATGTTGGACTGAAAGTTAGAAAGAGTGGTCGATAGAGAGTTCACATATTATAGTGAGGATAAGGATAAGCTTGACAATATGTTGGTTCTTGATGATTCTTATGGATATGTTATTGAGAAAATAGTATCATATCCTCCTAACTTTCAATGCCTTTTATCAAGTCACGCGAGCCTTTCCTTCCTTTTCATTATACACTTTCCACACACTTGGAAGTCATGTTTGATGATCATATCACTCATTAGCATTTCAATTCCACATTTAGGGAGTCTAGGGTATACCTCTCCCTTGAGCATTTATGCTTGCATGACCCAAAATCCATTGAGTCCTCTTTATCCCTTCCATTTGTGCCTATCTCATGTGAAAAAGCATGATGGTAAGATGACCCCCACTAGTAATGAATTGGTGGATGAATGTGAAGGGACTTTAGCTAGTGAGGAGCTAGAGTCATCTATTAAGGAGAGTAAGACATCAATTTCAGAGTTTTCAGATGACAAGTCTCTTAGAGTTAAGGATTATAATGTTAAGGAGAATAGCCACTCCAAGAACACACGTTAGAAAGAAATTAGTGGACTTGAAAGAATGATCTATGGGTCTTTTTGGATGACTAATGAATCATCGTTGGAGAAAGAACCCATTAAGATGGAATCCACCTCTCTAGAGAGGTTAAAGCAGCCCAGGCTTAGTCATGACATATCTTGCAAAGAGCAAGAGTCTAGCACTTCCGCGTCCCTTTCCATTGACCTGTTTTCTTTGAGTGTTGTTCCTATTCCCCTTTCCCATTTTGTTGAGCCTCCTTCTTTTGAGCTCACATTTGTGCCTTCATGCATAAAAAACTTTCATCTCAAGTTATAAAACATTTCTCCCATGTTGCATGCATTAGACCTATCTTTGACACACAGCGAGGGTGTGTTCTTAGCCCTTGTTTATGAGAAAAAGCCCATGGGGTGCTTAGTAAAAGAGTAAAATGTGCATGATTTTTCACGTTTGTGTATGACACCTTCCATACTTCTTTCTCATTTGTTAGTTTAGGGTGGGATGTAGAAAAAGGGCCCATTATGCATACATTTCCCTAGCATTTGTTGCATGACCCTTTTCCTTCTATTGTCTGTGCTTGGTTGAATATCTGGCAATTTGTACCTCGTAATTTTAAACATAGCTTGCCCTAACATTAACGTTCGGCTAGATGCGCTAATTCCTGCGTTACTAGGAGACACCCTAGACATGTTTATATTTCCTTTTGTTTTCTTTATCTTTTACCTGCTTTTCATATTATCATTTTATCATCATGATTCTAGGGAGTAACATCATGCGTTTTCATATTGAGGTCAAGATGACTCTTCGTATCATTCACCTCCTTGCTTTGAAAATCCATCACCCACATCATCATTTCCCACCCACACTTCTTCTGAGTCTTATGATGGTAGTGCTTTTAGTGTTCCCAACCAAGATTTTTTCCATCTTGATTCATAAGAACATTCTTCTTTTATGTCTTTTTCACATAGGCAAAATCTTGACTATTACATATACCTCATCTAATCTAACCAAGAGCGCCTAGTTAGTTTGAGGCAACAAGTTGATTATCGAGATGAGTGTTTTGGAAAAGAGATTGAGAGTGAGCAGCCTGTGGTTGGAAGTCTTGAGATACCATTAAACCATGATGAAGTGATAAGAGAGAGACCTAGAGAAGAGTGGACTACTGGTGAATTTGACGATGTGTTGGAGAAAAAATTAGAAAGAGAGGTCGATGGAGAGTTCACATTTGGTAGTGAGGATGAGGATGAGCTTGACGATACTTTCATTCTTGATTATTCTTAAGGATATGTTTTAGAGGAAATAGTACCCTGTCCTCCTAATCTTTCAATACCTTTCATCAAGTCACGTGAGCCTTTCTTTCCTTCTTATCCTACACTTTCCACACACTTGGATGTTAAATCTCATGATTAAAGCACTCATTTGCATTTCGAGTCCACATTTAGAAAGTCTAGAGCATGCCTCTCCCTTTAGCATTAATGCATACATGATCTAAAATCTAATGAGTCCTTTTTATCCCCTCCATTTGAGCCTACCCCGTGTGAAAGGCATGATGGTAAGATTATGCCCATTGGTGATGAATTGATGGATAAATTTGAAGAGATTTATCTAGTGAGGATTTAGAGTCATCCATTGGGGAGAATAAGACATCAATTTTAGAGTTTTAAGATGACAAATCTCTTGTAGTTAAGGATTATAATGTTGAGGAGCATAGCCACTCCAAGAAGACATGTAAGAAAGAAATTGGTGAGCTTAGAAGAATGATCTATGGTTCTCTTTGGATGTTAGATGAATCATTATTGGAGAAAGAACCTATTAGGATCTAATCCATCCCTCTAGAGGAGTTAGAGCAATCTAGGCTTGATCATGACATATCTTATGAAGAGGAAGAGTCTAGAACTTCCACGTCTCTTTCCATTTAGCTTCCTTCTTTGAGTTCTATTTCTACTCCCCTTTCCTATTCCGTTGAGCCTCTCTTTGGAGTCACATTTGTGCCTTCATGCATAGAACACATTCATCTAGGGTTAGAAAACACTTATCCCATGTTGCATGCATTAACCTATCTTTGACCCATAATGAGAGTGCGTTCTTAGCCCTTGATTATGAGAAGAAGGCCATGAGTTCGTTAGTTAAAAAACAAAAGAGGAATGAACTTTCATGCTTGTGCATGACATCTTCCACACTTGTCCACACTTTCTCCTTTGCTAGTTCGGGGTGGGATTTAGAAAAGGGATCTATTCTACATACATTGCCCTGGCATTTGTTGCATGACCCTTTTCCTCCTATTGTTTGTGCTTGGTTAAATATCCGGAAATTTATTCCTTGTAATTTTAAACATAGCATGCTCTAACATTAACGCCCCACTAGACATATTAAATCCAGTGCTACTAGGAAGCACCCTAGATGTGTTTATATTTCCTTTTGTTTTCCTTATCTTTTACTTGCTTTTGTTTTCTATTATTTTAGTTCTTTAAATTTTCATTTGCTTTTTTTTTATTTTCTTTTTCCACTCGCCCAAGTGTTGATCCTCATTTCTATTGTTTCCTATCTTTATACACTTTATTTATCATTTGTCGATGCCAATGCAAGCTTGCATGGCAAATGCTACTAATCTTGTGCTTTGTGAGTGTTGTGGTTTATTAAGGAATAGGATTAGTAGATGAACCATTAAACCATTGGCATCGAAGAGCTTCCAAAGAACACAAGGTTGTATCTATCCTTTCTCTATTTGTTCCCTTTATATCTACCTTAGCCCTATCACTCTTACATGCTTTGTGATGCTTATTTGCTTGTTGCGTAGTATTGTTCTATTCGTATGAGGACAAGACCAACTTAGTATAATCCATCAAGCAACCTTAGAAAGATGTAGTAATCACCTATAGGCAAATTGTAATCACCTTAGTCCCCATTCCAATGTTTGACTCCTCTCAAATTGCTTGATCCCCTATCACACGAACACACACTGCATTTATTTTTGTTGCCCTTAGCTTAGGTTTACTTTTCCCACACTCCATTCTATCCTAAAACTCAAAAATATTGTCTATTAGAGACCCAACACGTAGCCTTTTAGGACACACTTAGCTTAGGACACCACACATGTTTAGCCTCCCTGTGGATTCGACCCCGCATTTGCTGACACCGTATTACACATGACCCATGCCCTCACGAGCTATTTACGCTTGTGCTCACGAATAGTGATTAATAGGATCACACGTAACTAGTATAGGACGCACTTTCACTTAGAACCATATACATTCTAGCCTTTCTATGGACATGACCTCGCATTTGTACATGCTATACTATTGCAACCAATGTGTTACAGGTAACACTTTTAATGCTTACATCAAGTTCCTGGCGCCATTGCCGGGGAGGCATATTTTTTGGTTTTATTGTTTTTGTGTGTTTTTCATTAGTTATGTGTTTTACCCATTTCTTGTTTGTTTATCATGTATATGCCTATTTTCATTAGTTTTTGCTTTTACGTATCTTGCTATTGCTAGTTTAGTTAACTTCCTGTGTTTATGTTTTCTTTTGTGTTTTTCTTAGGATATAGGTGTTGTGGTAAGTAGTGTCTTGTTGAATTGAAGTTCGGAGGTTGAAGTGTGGAAGAAAAATTAGGTTATTTTGCATTCTTGAATAGATGACTAATCCTAGTCTCGATCCTCTACCTAGAGCTAAGACCTTAAGGCAATATCTCAAGCCTGACACTTACCAACCCCATATGCTTATTCAACTACTGATCTTAGAAGATGTGACCTTTAATATTAGGCCTGAGACCTTGCAAATGCTTCCATCATTCTATGGCCGTAATAATGAGAATCCCCTTGCGCATATGGATACATTTCTTGAGATATGCTCTATCATCATTTGAGGGATGCCTTTTCCGAGAACGTTAGTCTTATATTGTTCTCATTCTCTTTGAAAGATAAAGCAAAGCAATGGTTCAAGTCCTTACCCCAGAAGTCTATCACAAGCTGGGATAAGCTTCAAGTTAAGTTTCTTCAAATATTTTGTTCCATAGCTAGGACGACCACTCTTAGGGCCAAGATCATGACATTTTCACAACAGGAGTTAGAACCCTTTCACAAAGCTTGGGAGAGATTCAATAAGCTTTGTCGCCAATGCCAACATCATAGGTGTTATTTGAATGAATTACTCCAATTTTTCTATGTAGGCTTGACTTTACCTCATAGGCTAATAGTTAGTGCTTCGAGTGGTAGAGGGTTCTTAGATTTGACATCTGAGGAGGCATGGTCAAAACTAGAGAATATGGTGAAGGACTTGTTCCAGAATCCTAATTTCAAGAGAGTTGGGCAGGTTACTAGGATTCACCACTCTTAGTAGTGTGTCTGGGGTCAATTCGAATTATGATTTAGCTACAGAAGTAAGAGCTCTCACTAGGAAGTTTGACTAGTTTGTGTCATTAGGTATTATATCCACTAATAGGTCTACTCCTAATGAATCTTCCTTATGCCCCAAGTCTTGCAGAGGTGTATGCTTTGTGCTCCAAGTCTAGTCATACAACTATAGCATGGCATCTTGACCCTCAATTCCCTGAGTTTATACAAGAACACGTTCTCACTAATCAAGGTTGTTTATCCATTCTTGCACACCCACCCAAACTCGAGTGGCGTGATCATTCTAAGACAGTATAGTCTCACAACAACACAACTTCTTCTTCTTCATTCCAGAATCATCCTAGTCCATCACTTCCTATTCCTCTAGGTTTTCATCAAGTAGTTTCTAAGCCTAGGTATCCTAGTCCTTCATAGCAGTCAATTCAATTTACTTCCATCAGTTCAACTCTATCTATTCAGCTTGTAGTTAATGGTAGGTTAGACTTACTTACTGAGATGATACATGCCTAACGGTAGATGTTTCAAAGTGTGATAGGAGATTTAAAGAATCAAATAGGATATCTTGCTGAACAAGTCTATCGTAAAGACCAAGAAAAGCTACCTGTTTATCCGGAGCTAAGTCCTAGATATCCTTGTGGTACTTCTAGCCCTTCTCTGAGTGTTTATACACAAGCTAAGGCCATCATGACCTTGAAAAGTGGTAGAATTATAGACAATCAAGTGGGGGAGTCCATGAGAAGAGCTAGGCTTGAAACGACGTGTGTTGATAGAAAGATTAGTGTGCCTAAGGAAAAGGCTAGAGAGTCTAAAAAGAGACAGAGAGGAATAACATTGAGCTAAGTGTTAATCCACCATGTAGAGAAGGTAAATAGGTTGTTGCATCTCATGAAATCATTCCTAGAGCTCTGTTTCCCTTAGCATTAGAGAGGCCCAAGAAAATTACGGATGACAAAGAATTAGGGATTTTAGAGCCTCCTAAGGATATCACGTCGCTTTGCCTTTAGTTGAGGCCATTACAAAGATACCGACTTATGTCTAATTTGTACATTAGGAAGAGCCAGACCACCCGCCTACCTGAGAAGGTGAAGCTTACAGAGAATGTTAGTAGCATATGTACTACGGGCGTTCCGCCTAAGCTTAGCAATCCTGGAGCTTTTACCATTTCTTGTGCTATTAATGGTCACCTGGTAGCCCATGCCTTGATTTAGATTCTAGTGTCAATCTTTTTCATTTTTTGGTGTCTAGATATTTAGGTTTGGTGGTTTTGAAGTCTACTAGTGTGGTTTTACAGTTAGTCGATAGGAGTGAGAGGACACCTTAAGGGATAGTTGAGGATGACATTGTTAAAGTTGAAGAGTTCTATTATCCCATGCATTTCATTGTTTTAGACATATATCCAGGTCATGATATTAGGAATACGACACCTGTCCTTTTGGGGAGATCATTTTTAGCGACTGCTAATGCATTAATTCATTGTAGGATAGGGATAATTGAGTTTACCTTTGGGAATTTGAAAGATAAGGTTAACGGTGACATGTCTGCCACTAAGGATAGAGAGGGTGATCAGAAGAATTGTTTGTTCATAGATTCTATTGCTTCTAGTGATGTTGATTCCCGTGATTCTTTCTTGTCCACAGAAGATAGAGCTATACTTGACACAACCATTGAGCAGCTGAATTTAGAGGCTTTTAGTAAGACTCGCTTAGAAAGTGATGTGCTTTCCTTAGTAGACACTCTTGATTCCCATGTCAAGGAATCTTTTGACTCACTTATAGCCTCAAGCAATATTGGTGAGCTTGATGAGTTTATTGCTCTGATTAACTATGGCATCTCTCTTTCTAAATTGAATACCTCTTCCATTCTCTCATCTAGTTTTAGATCCAATGAGACCATTATTGTTGATCCTCGCTTAGCTAAGAGTAGTCCTGAGCTCCCACCAAGTGTGCTTTCTTTTGGAGTCCACACCTGTGCCCATTGTTTCTTATCATATAGAAGATAATGCTTCATTTTCTGCCTGGATTCTATTAAAGTTTAAGTTAGCCATTAATGAGTTAAATTTGACAGAAGAGATTCAAATGTTTGACCTAGGCCTAGAATATTGTGTTGTTGCACCATTTGTTTCATCCTGTCCCATGAGATGCATATTTTATGACCCATTTCTTTTATCTGAGAATGCCCAGCATGACCCTATGTACACATTCTTAGGGCGTGAGTTCAAATCTTTGAGGCATTGAATATGTGGTGTTGATTGCATTTTTCATTTGCTGCATCCATTTGCTACTTTCTTTTATGCTAATTCACTTATCTGACAGTACGTGCCCAAGGATTTTAAGCACCATTGGCCCTAACATTACTACCCAGCTAGGGGTGTAAAATCCAACTATACTAGGAGGCACCTTTGAAATTTTGATAGTTAGAGTTTTGTTGATGAGTTCCTTACTTTTGCTTTTTTTAGTACCTTTTTTATTTTCATTTCTTTTTCTTTTCATTTTCATTTACCTCATCTCCATTACTTTCCATCCATAACGTCTTATCATTTACACTTGCCATTATGATTTTTTAATGTTGTATGTATGTTGATTTCCATTTTAGATCTTTTTAGTTGAGTGGAAATTGGGTGCAAAGGAAGTTAATGGACACAATCATTAAAACATGGCATGTGCAGCTTAAAGCTAGACAAGGTTGTATCTATCCATCCTCTACTTGTCCATTCTTATCTGCCCTTGCCCTACTTCCCCTATGTGCTTTGTGATGATTCATTTGCTTGTTGTGTGGTTTTGGTCTATTTTCTTAAGGATAAATAATATTTAGGTTTGGGGGTATGCGAGTTTAGTTCTCTTGCTTTATGCTTCATTAGTGTAGATTTGCATCATATTCATAAAAATGGTGAATTTTTTTTCAATTTTTTATGCATTTAAAACTGTTTGTCTCTTGGTTGATTGGAGTGTTGGCTCTTGATATTGATTTAATTAATTAGAGAAGCTAAGTTTGTATTGTGGGGAGCGAATAGTGTAGAGAGAGAATAAGATTTTGAGGAGACACCATTCAAAAGTTGTAGGGAGTGAGCACCTCGAAGAATGTACCTTGTAGCTATCCCATGGCTTGGTTGGAAAAAAAAGGTTTGAAAGGGGTGTTGATTTGAGTGCCCGTTCATTGATTGGTTCTTTTTTATGCGGTTTAACTTGTCTTTTTCCTTTCTTTTTGCTTACGTTATGTAATGATGGAAAATGCAAAAAAATAGAAAAAGGCAAAAAGCTAGAAAAAGGCAGAAAAATGAAAGATGCAAAAAGACAAAAGGCAACAAAAATATGAAAAAGAGAAGTTAATTGAATAAGTGCTTAAGTGACACAATGTCAACTTGGCACGAGTTTATCTTTTCATTCTATCATGTAATGTGAATAAGGCTCTTATGTCAGTTGTGAACCAATGTGTTTGTACATTCTTTCTCTCTTTATCTTTGAGGCTACATGCATGTTGGGGAGGCCATGTTACATGAGAGGGTGCAAAATACCAACATCCCGTGATGCATTACAATCCAAAGTTTGTAGTGGTATAGCTACTTAGGAACTTGTTGTGAGGTACAAGACCTCTTGTGAGCAAAGTTGACGATCTAATAAGGCTTGGGGACCCTTCTATAAAGGAATGACCCCTTCAAACTATTTTGATTCACTAAGATAGCGAGTCAATACTTCAAGCAACCCTTTTTACCAACTTTGAGATAAACTTAGTTTCCAAGGCCTTTAGTGTTGATGTGCTAGTTTTGTCAGTGATTGTTCATTGCATGTCTATACTTGTTTAGAGGTGTTGTGTGCTCTAAGAGGTGTATTAGTATAGCATTCATACCATACTTATTTATATTAGGCTTTAAATGTCCATAGTTGAGCTTAAAGCATAAATGCTACACTAACATGCACTTAACTTGTGTTTTAGGTAAGTTTGGAGCAATGCTTGCAGCATGATGAAAGATGTTGATGGAATATACAAGCTTGCAAAAGGGTTTTAAGGATGAAAAGAGCAAGGACAACACGTTTGGAAGCATGAGGATGAAGCTTGGAGGAATCGGGAATGACGAGGGCAAAGATCGGCAAACTTAGAGAGCATGCAGCCCCTACCAGTCACCCTTGCTGGTCAACCGGTTAGAGTGGTTGGTAGAGGTAGAGACTAACTTATTTTACCTGTCACCCTACCTCTTAATTTGTGATTAGATGCTAATAGTAATGGCTTCACCTTAGCCTTAATCCATGCTAATGGTATGAGCCCTACTTGCAACTACATTTGTGTTGATTACTTGTGCTTTTAATGCCTTAATATAGTAGGTAATCACCTCTAGCATGAAACATAGCTAAAAGGGTACCACTATCACTTGTTTGACCTAGGGTACTTAATCTCTAGTTTGAAACAAAGCTAAAAGGTTAGACTCCTTATTAGTAAATTAATCAACACTAAAGTCCTTAAAAACTAAACCCAAAAGCCCTAGCTAGTTAAGACAAACCTATACTTTTAATTGGGCCTGATTAGGGATAAGTTTGCATTAATAGTTAGAGGCAATAAGTGCAGTAAACTAAGCCTGCAACTAGAGTAAACAAACCATCAATAACCTTAAAACAAGGATAGCAATCACCCCTAATTTCCCCTAAAACCTTGTAGATTCTCACATCCATAGCTTATTTATACCTCCATTCTTGCTATTTAGGTTTAAATTTGAGTTCCACTCAATCCAAAAATTCAAAAAAGAGTAGGAAGGATCCCACGTAACTAATGCAGGACGCACTTTCACTTAGAACCATACACATTCTAGCCTCCCTATGGACACGACCCCATACTCGTACGCACTATACTACCACAACATGTGCACTTGCGGTTAACACTTTTAAAGCTCACACCACCTAGAACCCCTAACTAGCTAGCCCTAATGCCAAGGTCATAAGGACCACACCGTAGCTTTAGGTAGTCAACACCTAGGGACAGATTCACAATGAGTCCTAGGGTACCATTAGGAGGTTAATTAGAGGTGTAGACAAGAGCAACTTAAACAATCCATTAAGCAACCCTAGCAAGAACATAGTAATCACCCATAAGTAAGTCATAATCACCCTAGTCCCCATTTTTTATGTTTGATTCCCCTTAAATCACTTTATTCCCCCATCACACACATACTCCCTCTTTTATTTTCCTTGCCTTAGGTTAGATTTAGTTTTTCAAGCTCTCTTTAAACCAAAAATCCCAAAAAACAAACAATGTAGTTTAGGGACACGTAGCCTTTTAGGACACACTTAGCTTAGGACACCACACATGTTTGGCCTCCCCATGGATTCAACCCTGTATTCGAACACAACAGTAAATGCGACCCATGCACTTACAGGCTATTTAGGCTTGTGAAAGAAAATAGCATCACAAGATAATAAAGAAAAAGAGCTAAATGATAAACTACCTAGCCTAAGGTGTATTTTCCGTTTAGGCATACAAATCTGATCCTAAATGCAAAGATGACTTTTGCCTATTTTGATAAACCAGTTATAGTTGTTGACACAGCCTAACAACCTCATTTTTCTTTTCAATGTTGATAATGGCTTAAACTTCCTATGATTTTTCCCCACTATCATTTTGCATACTAAACGGTCTAATCCCCGGAGATGCTGTATGGTCTATCTAAAGGTAGCATTATAGCTCTAGAAGGACCCAATTCAAAAAGTCGATTCTCTCATAAACAATTGTTCAATTAGATTGTGTGTTTACACAAGAGACCTGGTTGCCATTTTTATTAGATTAACTAAATTACTCTATTTGGCTACCTATTGACCATATCATTGTATGGCCAAATAATAACAATTAAACCAAGCAATGACAAAATCACAAAATTTATCCTCTTTATCACACGAAGCCAACTCGAGGGTCGAACCACGGACATTCGAGATTGCTGTTAAGAGTTAAAAAATAATAATAACTAAAAAAACTAAAACTAAGAATTTAAAATAACTAAACTAAATACTATGAGTGAAACGGTTTTTAGATTAAATGAAATGGAAAAAGAAAATAAATTAAATTAACTAAAAGAAAAATAATTGAAAAAATCAACCAAGAAAATTGCGAGACTTAAGTTTAAGGGAAATGCGATTGAGGGTGACAGCTAGGAAATTAGCCTATTCACGTTTGTCAACTTAGGGACTTCTAGTTAAGCTATGGGATTAGGCTACAAGCTCTAATGCACCTAGATTAATTAACTAAAGTACCTAAGGCATAACCTATCTCATTAACATAAATTATCACTCAAGTTCTCTAATGAACTAATCTAACAGGCTTAGACAATTAATTGAGACTACAAGGGTATAGACTATCTCAGTGGAATAATCTATCACAATTCTAAAACAATTAATTATTTCTAGTCCTATTAAAATTGATCTATCTTCGTACCCACAAGAAGTTACAAGATTCCTATATGGCAAAAAGTATAAATTCTTGACAAACAAAATTAGTTACGAGCATAATAATGATTAACCAAGAATTTAATAAGCAATAAAGCACAAATATGAATAATCAAATAAATTCCAAGAGAATCCAAAACGTGAATAAAAATAATTACTAACTATCACCCCGAATCATGAGGAATTTATTTCATAATTAAGTTCAAAGCAAAAACTGAAAAAGAATTGAAAACAAAAAAACTCATCGTATTATTCCTAGACAAAAATGTTGATGAAGTTCTTTTCTTCAATTCTCTTCAAGAGCTGCTCCCCAACTTTTCCTTCAATTTAATCTTTTGCAAATTCTGAGGTTAAGGCCCCCTTTCTTTGTGTATTGGGTATTCAAATTCCTTTTCAAATCCCACTTTGATTAGGAAACTGATGTCAGTTTTTATGATCTCTTTTGACCGACATTTTTTACCATCTTAACGGCAGATCTAGGTAGAGCTCAAAGAAGGAAAGTTGTAGCTTTATTAATTAGCTTTCCATAACCGCAAAAATCACCTTATTTGGACTCTGTAGCCGGAGTCATGCCTAAAATACCAAAATGTGTCCAGCAGCTAGTAGGAATTTTCCAAATGTATTATGACTGATTTTTCACCTTGATCCCCATTGAATTTGGAAGATGGTCTTCATAAGAATTGTAGCCCTGCCTCTTAGGAGTCCAATGACCCTAAAATCACATGATTTTGACCTCTAGAGTTGGAGTTATGAGCAAAATACCAAAACTGGTCTAACAACTGGTCTATCAGGAAAAACTTTCCAAAAATTAACACTAAGGTCACGTGCCATATTCATTCACCAACGACTTTATTTGCAAGAAAGGCCAAATTTCCTTGTCTTATATGAGAAATTGATCCTTGATCCACATATTTAATCCCAATACTTCTCTATTAAATTAGCCGAACTCAAATTATGATCGATCTTCAACTTCAATTGCCTAGAATCTTCTGCGAATTGCTCTTGTAGGCCTCCACAAAATGTTTTCTTCTCTCGAACGAGACTAGATCAAATAATTTACAAAATAAATCACTTTAACCACTTTGATATATGTAATCACATGCAAAATAGTGCAATTTACTGCAAAATATGAAGACACATCACACCTCTAAACCCACTCTTTGCTTGTCCTCAAGCAAAGGAACAAATAAACTCAAGGAATGAGATATTTAGTTAAGCACAATGAGAAGGACCACACAAAAAACAACGAATCAATAGTGAGATAAAAATCACACAGTCAAGCATGCACACGGCGCAGCACTCACTAGGCATGTAACCCTCAATTACTGAACTTCAATCATGTCACCCCTTTCTGCCAGTTTAAGCATATTAGATAATTAACAAGAATAGGAAATTGACTCCACAAAACTTACTAGACCCAGAGTCTTCATGTCATAACAAGAGGAAAGTGTTATCTCCACAAATTTTTTCACTCATTTTTCCATTTTTTTCAACATTTTTTTAACTTTCTCCTGCTTTTCGCACTTTTCACTTTTCAGAATATAACAGAATAATAATTGAGTACACATGAATAACAATTGTGTCATTTTGACACTTATTCACACATTTTTTCCTTTGACTTTTTTTCACTTTCATCTTTTTGCCTTTTGGCTTCTTTCACTCTCCTTTTTTTTTGAATGGGGAAACACAACAAGAAGAAAAAATGATATTACCACAGAGTAATACTTCAACAAACTTCCTACCAGGTCTAACGCAGGCTTACGAAGTCACCTTCTTCTCCCTATTAATGACCCATATGACGCTTATAGAAAATGACATAATCAAAGCAAGCAATGAGGGATTTGTAGCAACGACAAAACAACTGCGCCAACAAACTCACTCACCGCAGAACAACTGCGCCAACAAATTCACTCACCAATCATGCAAGTCTCACTATCAAGTCAAAGTCACCGGTGCAATTCAAGCTCATATATGCCAAAAATTTTCAAATTTACCCCTTCTTTTCCTACCTTATTGACACACAAGCATAGATGCATATTGTTATTCATTCTCACCCTTACCCCTAAACCCAAGTATTGTAATGTCCCCATTGCAAGTAACATTAAACAGCAAAAAGGAAAGAATTAGAATGAGAGACCCCGATAGAATATGCCAATAAGACTATGCGCTCAACAATAGTTGACGGTTTCTGCACTTGATAATCTTGCAAAACACATTCCTTCCTCACAAGTGAGAGCATCTTCAATTAAAGCATAAAAGATAGAGATAAGAATAATCGATGAGTTTTTTCTTTTAAAGAAAATATATATTTTTTATTTTTATTTTTTTTAATTATTATTTTTGGCCAACCCTATCTACATCTCCATACAAAGGCTCTGAACTTTGGGAGGCACTTAAGTTGAATCATAAAAATAATTAAAAATGAAAAGAACAAAATAAATTAAAAATGGAAAAAAATTAATCAAACAAACGAAAAATAGCTTGCCTTCTAGGAAGCGCTAAATTTACTGTCTTCAGCTAGACAAAATACCCCACTTCTCAACCTGTATACATGGGATCTATAAGATCCATTGATTCAATCTTCTCACTAGGTAATTGTGGTCCAAATGCATGCTTCAACCTTTGCCCATTAACAATGAATTTTCTCCCATCTTTAAATCTCTAATTTAAACTACACTAGAAGGGAATACTTGCATTACCTCATATGGGCCATCCCACCTAGATCTTAGCTTTCCTAGAAAGAGACACAATTTAGAATTAAATAGCCAAACCTTCTGATGTGGTTCAAAAGTTTTCCTCAAAATCATTGGCTCATGCACTCTTTTCATCCGCTTCTTATAAAGTTTATCATTCTCATAAGCATCATATCACATCTTGTCTAACTCATTAAGTTGAAGCTTTCTCTCTTCCCCAGCTGCAGCCAAATCAAAATTCAAACTCTTAATCGCCCAATAAGCCCTATGCTCTAACTCAACTGGCAAGTGACAAGCTTTCCCATAAACTAATCGAAATGGTGACATATCTAGAGGAGTCTTGTATGCTGTCCTATATGCCCAAAGTGCATTATTAAGGTGCATAGACCAATCCTTCCTATCCGGTCTAACCATTTTTCTATAGAATGGACTTGATTTCTCGATTAGACACCTATACTTGGCCACTAGTTTATGGATGGTATGGAGTAGCTACTTTATGTGTGATTGAATACTTCCTAAGTAAAGCCTCAAAAGCTCTATAGCAAAGTTCTTACCTCCATCACTAATAATTGCCCTAGGGGTGCCAAACCTGTAGAAGATATTATCTTGAAGAAAATTCATGACAACTATATGATCATTAGTCGTAGTAGCTATAGCCTCAACCCATTTTGACACATAACTAACAGCAACCAAAATATGCACAAAGCCATAAGAAGGTGGAAAAGGACCCATAAAATCAATACCCTACACATCAACTATTTCATAAACAAGAATAGGATTAAAGGGCATCATATCTCTTTTTGACAAGCCATCTGTGCATTGACACCTTTCACAAGCCTTACAAAAATCATGTGCATCCTTAAAAAGTGAAAACCAATAAAATCCACATTGCAAAACTTTGGCCGCTGTACAACGACCTCTAAAATGAGCCCCTCATTCTTGTGCATGAAAAAAACATAAAATACTTTGATACTCATGCTCAGGAACATATCTACGATCAATTTGATCAGAACAAATACGAAAAAGATTAGGGTCATTCCAAACATAAAACTTTACCTGTGACAAGAAACGATTCTTCTTTGCTTTGCTCCATTTTTTAGGCAACTCACTTACAGCCAAGT
This sequence comes from Cordia subcordata, assembly GCA_028554755.1. Taxonomy (NCBI): domain Eukaryota; kingdom Viridiplantae; phylum Streptophyta; class Magnoliopsida; order Boraginales; family Cordiaceae; genus Cordia; species Cordia subcordata. The sequence goes on along the minus strand of JAPTOF010000028.1, from coordinate 3,699,140 downwards.
AGTTTACAATATGCGCCTACCAAAGTGGTCTAGATTGTGTAACAACAAACAACTGCTCATCAGGAAAAAGAATCATCTAAGGGGATAGGACTTGAGGGATCTTCAACAAGGATATGGGAAAGATGACCTGCAATGACATTCTTAGTACCCTTCTTATCTTTTATGGTGAGGTCAAACTTTTGCAATAATAAAAGCCATCTTATCAAATAAGGTTTGGCCTCCTTTTTAGCAAACAAATACCTAAGGGCTGAGTGATATGAAAAAATGATTACCATAGACCCAAGAATGTAAGACTTGAATTTTTCTAAGGCAAAGACTACTGCTAGCAACTCTTTTTTAGTTGTGTTATAGTTCTTTTGAGCCTTATCTAAAGTCCTACTAGCATAGTAGAGCACATGTGGCACTTTATCCTTCCTTTTAGCTAAGATAGCACCTATGGCAAAATCAAAAGCATCACACATGATTTCAAATGGAAGGGCATAGTCAAGAGGTTGAATGATGGGAGTAGAAGACAAGAAAGATTTTAAAGTCTCAAATGCATGCAAGTAATCATTATCAAATTTGAAAGGTGTATCATGAGCTAAAAGTGTAGACAATGGCCCAGCAAGTTTACTAAAATCCTTAACAAAGCACCTATAGAACCCTGCATATCCCAAGAATGATCTAACCTATTTCACTATAGTGGGAAGTGGTAAATTTGTTATGACATCAACTTTTTCTTTATCAACACATACCCTCTCATTAGAAACAACATGCCCCAAGACTATACCTTCACGAACCATGAAATAACTCTTTTCCAAACTTAACACCAAATTAGATTCACGACATCGTTTAAGCACAAGAGTTAAATTCCTCAAACATGTATCAAATGAATCTCCAAAAACAGAAAAATCATCCATGAAAATTTCCAAAAATTCATCAATCATATCAGAAAACATTGTCATCATGCATTGTTGGAACGTAGTAGGTGTATTACAAAGACCAAAAGGCATTCTTCTATATGCGAATGTTCCAAAGGGACATGTGGATGCAGTCTTCTCTTGATCTTTAGGAAAAATAGGAATCTGATAATAACTAAAGTAACCATCTAGAAAACAATAATATCTTTGTCCAGCTAACCTATCTAAAATTTGATCACTAAATGGAGGAGGAAAATAGTCCTTACGGGTCACAACATTAAGCTTTCTACAATCAATACATACCCATCATCCCATTGTAGTACATGTACGATCCTTCTATCATTCAGCATTAGGAACAACTGCTACCCCATACTTTTTAGGCACAACCTGTACAGGACTTACCCACTCACTATCAGAAATAGGGTAAATAATGCTAGCATCAAGAAGCTTAACCACCTTTTTCTTCACTACCTCTCTCATGTTCGGATTCAACCTACGTTGCATCTCCTTAGATGGCTTTGCATCTTCCTCTAAATGTATTCTATGCATGCAAAAAAAAGGATCTAAACTTTTCAAATCAGCAATAGTCCATCCTAAGCCTCTTTATTCTCAAATAAAACGTCTAATAACTTAAACTCTTGTTCATTAGTCAGAGCAAAGACTATGATGCATGGAAGAGTCTTACCAGGACCCAAGAAGCTATACTTATGATGCGAAGGCAATGGCTTCAATTCTAGAGTAGGTGGAGATTGAATGAAAGTAACTTGGGTTCCCTCGCGATAGTAGGAAGAGGCTCTACGAGCCAAGCATATGACTCAATATCCGTTAAAGGCACTGAATCTAATAATGCATTAACCTTTCTAACTGACTTATCAATGTTGAACTCTCCCATCCCAAAGTAAGTGAGTGCAATCTCTAAGGGTTCTCCAGTAACAATAAAGGGAATGCCTGTTTTATATATGGGTCAATGACATCTATCATAAAACACTAAGGACCCTCATCTAAGACAAGACAGTTGGCCACATTGGCCACATGTAATTTTACATTCCTATTCCAAAAGTTACTTCCATCTCCCCAGTCCTACAATTGATTTTGGCATTAGCAATTACAAGGAATGGTCTACCCAAGATGACAGGAGTTTGAGATGCAGAGGGCTCACATGGTTCCATATCTAGCACAATAAAGTCAATAGGAAAGAGACACTTGTCTACTGGAATTAAGACATCCTCTACTATTCCCCTAGGAACCTTAATATATCTGTCTACTAACTGTAGGGTCATGGGTGTCTCTTTTAACTCCCCAATATCTAACTGCTCAAACATAGAGTATGGAAGAAGATTTATACTGGCACCTAAGTCAAGCAAAGCACGACCCACACAATGCTTATCAATGATGCAAGGAATGGTAAAAGCTCCAGCATCTTTCAATTTAGGAGGAGCAAGAGAAGTCAAAATGCTACTTACCTTTTCAGTCAATCTTACCTTTTAAAGAACAATAGCCTAATGTCTATGTTTGTCAGTTCACAAGTCTTTGAGGAATTTAGCAAAAGTAGGAATATCTTTAATGACATCTAAGAGTGGAAGATTGATTTTTACCTGCTTAAAGATGTATAAAATGGCTTCTCTTTTTGACTCACTTTCTCCTTTATGTCCTAAAGCCTAAGGGAATAGGGCTTTCACAATTTTGGAAGAGCTAGGAAGTGAGTTATCATGAGCAATGGACTCTTTTAAATTCTCATGTTCAGTGTCAACAACTTGTTTTTGTTTATTTGCTTTTAATGGCTCGTGTTGCTTAATAGTGACATAATTATCTATGAATCTCCCATTCCTAAGTACAATTACAGCCTTAAGATGTTCATGTCCATTATCTACATATGACATTTGAACTTGACCACTAGGATCAAGAACTGGCTATGCAGGCAATTTATCCTATCCCTTCTAGTTAAAATCACAAGTTAACCCACTTGTTGTTCTAATTTAGCTATGGACTATGAATGTGAATGTAACAATTGTGTGCTTTCATCAAATTTTTGCAATGCTTTCAAAATCTTATCCTCAAAGACAAAGCTATATTGACTAACAGGTGCAGGAGGAGGGGTAGGTGAAACATACCTGGGCCCAAGTTGAAAACCAGAAGGTTGAGACATACCAGAAGAATTTGCTTGAGGATCTCTGAACTGGGGCACACCATCTTGTGACTGCTGTCTCCATGAGTAATTTGGGCAATTTCGCCATCCAAGGTTGTATGTGTTGGAGTAGGGGTTATTGTTTGGTGGATATCCCTGTGCTGCACATGCTTCATCAACACTACAAGATTGATTAACGAATGGACAATTCACAACAAAATGAGAAGTGTTATAACATAAAAAACATTCATCCACAACATTAGAACCCACTACATTCACAGATTCTTTGTTAATTGACAACTGATCACGTCATTTTATGACCAAATAGTAACAATTAAATCATGCAACAACAAAATCACAAAATTTATCCTCTTTATCACATGAAGGCAACTCGAGGGTCAAACCATGGGGAATCAGGATTGCTCTTAGGAATAAAAAACATGATAATAACTAAAAAAACTAAAACTAAGAATTTAAAATAACTAAACTAAATACCATGAGTGAAATGATGTTTAGATTAAACAAAATAAAAAAAAGAAACCAAATTAACTAAAAGAAAAGTAATTGCAAAAATCAACCAAAAATAATGCCAGATTTAAATTTTGGGGAAATGCAATTCAGAGTGATAGCCAGGAAATTATCCTATTCATGTTCGTCAACCTAGGGATTTCTAGTTAAGCTTACTGGATTAGGCTACAAGCTTTAATGCACCTCGATTAATTAACTAAAGTTTATGAGACATAACCCATCTCGTTGGCATAAATTTTCACTCAAGTTCTCTAATTAACTAATATAATAGGCTTAGACAATTAATTGAGACTACAAGGACATAGACTATCTTAGTGGAATAATCTATCACAATCCTGAAATAATTAATTATTTCTTGTCCTATTAAAATTGATCTATATTTGTACCCATAAAAACCTACAAGATTCCTATGTGGAAAAAGATATAAATTCTTTGCAAATGAAAATTAGCTACAAGTATAATAATGATTAACCAAGAATTTAATAAGCAATAAAGCATAAATATGAATAATCAAATAAATCCCAAGAGAATTCGAAACACGAATAAAAATAATCACTAAATATCACCCCGAATCATGGGGAATTTAGTTCATAATTAAGTTCAAAGCAAAAACTGAAAAAGAATTAAGAACAAAAAAACTCATCGTATTATTCCTCGACAAAAAAGTTGATGAAGTTCTTGTCTTCAATTCTCTTCAAGAGCTGCCCCTAACTTTTCCTTCAATTTAATCTTCTGCAAATTCTTAGGTTAAGTCCCCCTTTCTTTGTGTATTATGGGTATTCAAATTCCTTTTTAAATCCCATTTGGATTAGGAAACTGCTGTTAGTTTTTATGCTTTCCTTTGACCGACATTTTTTATCATCTTAAAGGTAGATCTGGCTAAGATCAAAGAAGGAAAGTTGTAGCTCTATGAATTAACTTTCCATAACTACAATCACCTTATTTGGACCTCTGTAGCTCGAGTTATGGCCAAAATACAGAAATATGTCTAGCTGGGGGTAGGAATTTTCCAAACATATTTTGACTGATATTTCACCTTGATCCCCCTAGAATTTGGAAAGATGATCTTCATAAGATTTGTAGTCCTGCCTCTTTCAAGTCCAATGACACAAGAATCACATGATTTTAACCTCTAGAGTTGGAGTTATGAGCAAAATACCGAAACTGGTCTGATAGAAAAAACTTTCCAAAAATTAACACCAAGGTCACGTGCCATATTCATTCACCAATGACTTTATTTGCAAGAAAGGTCAAAGTTCCTTGTTTTATAGGAGAAATTGATCCTTGATCCATATATTTGAGCCTAATACTTCTCTATGAAATTAGCCCAACTCAAATTATGATTGATCTTCAACTTCAATTACCTAGAATCTTTTGCAAATTGCTCTTGTAGGGCTCCACAAAATGTTTTCTTCTCTTGCACGAGACTAGATCAAATAATTTACAAAATAAATCACTTTAACCACTTTGATATATGTAATCACACGCAAAATAGTGGAATTTATTACAAAATATGAAGACACATCACCAATCATCAAGCAATTGAATAATCGCATGCAAAATTACACAATCACAAGACATTTTAATCCTTAAATCAGTAAAGACACAAATACTAAAATAAAGCAAAAGGAAGAAATCAATTAGATCTCACAGATTTGCAAAACCATAAACTTCAAATTAATCGCAGCTTGAATAAAGGTCTGGCAATTAGGCGCCTAGAAGAAAGAAAAATATTTGTTGGAGAAATAATGAATAAAAGCTTGAATAATTCTTACATAGCTCCCTGGAGGATTAGTAGAAATATCTTACCCAGGAGTTCCATCAAAGAAGGAAACTCTTTTAATGCTAGTCCAAAATAAAAGGTAAATAACCAAAAATCCAATCCTTTTAAAATTCTTCCAAAATATTATCTTTCCATCTAGAACTAATACGTATTTTTGTTTGAAAATTCCTCTCCAAGAAACGTGCAAAATATTTTCCAATTCTCGATCAAATTTAGTCAATCCCATGTAGACTCTGGTGTAGGCACATCTAAGGTAGTGGAGTCTTCTTACCAGCTCCAAACATGTCCAAAAGTCCCTTCAATCCATATACATCACTTCCATCTTCTTTTCCAAGCCTATTTATGCCAAAATACACTAAATAACATCAATTAGGAAGCATCTAATCCTAAAAATCAAACACAAATAACTATGGATTTAAAGCATATTTTGGACTTACCAAGCAACTAACTAAAGCACACAACCAAAGAAATCAAACCAACCATGCCTCCTCGGCAATGACACTAAGAACTTGATGCTTGCTCGATGCACAAGCCTAAATAGCTGCAAGTGCACGTTCATAGTGTAGTGTGTATAAGTGTAGGGTCAAATCCACGAGAAGGTTAAATGGGGAATGAATCTATGGTGTTTGCTCTAGGGAATTGCCTAAAAAGGGTCCTAAACTAATACTCTTTTTGGGAATTTTTCTAGATAGAATGGAGCTCTAAAGAGAAATGAAACCTATACTTGACTAAGCTAAGGGAAAAAGGAATGGAATGAAAAAAAGAGGGACAATGCAAGCAAACTAGGGGAACTAAAAATGGAAAGGGATTAGGGTGATTACTACTTGACTATGGGTGACTTAATACCTTCTTGTTACAGGATTGATTGATGGTTAGTCTCTTAAGGGTCGTTCTTAGCTAGGATCTTAATTAGCTTCCTTATTAATTGTTAAGACTCAGTGCAAGTCCATCCCTAGTTACTGGCTCCTAGAGTATGGTGTGTTCTTTATGACCTAGAGCCTTAAGGTTACCTAATTAACATCCCATGTGACTTAGATTGAACCTACCTTAGTGCCTAAATTATTGGCTAGGTCTAAAGCCAAGACCTAGTACTGCTAAGGTTGACTAGTCCTAATTGGAGACCTATTGGCAAGGTTTAAAGCAAAAGGAAACTCGATCTTGACTAGCCTTAAGTTAAGAATCATTAATATATCATCACAGTTGTAGGATTTAGTATTTATGTGCATTAATACATGTTCTACACTGGCATTTGCAAATACATAGACATACTCGACTACCAACACATTGACATGCATAGATTATACCATATTAAGCATTGAAAACCAACATGTATGTTATTGATGTCATACTTGATACTAAGGTATGCAAACACACACATAAACATGCATAGATGCAATATTGACTTCATATAAATGTTACACAAACATATAGACATGCTTATATAATGGTTTAGAAGTGATTAATAGCAAATAGACATCAATATATATATATATATATATATATATATATATGCTACTCATTTTGGCATATTATCAAATACATGGACATGTAGAAAAATAGCCATTAAAACCATAAAATCAAAGAATATATATTAGCCATCAATAATCCCATAACATTTATGTATTTAATCAACCCATAATATAAGGTAAAATCACCCTAAGAAGATCTACTCATGCATGAAACAAAATAGGATGAAAGAGGAGTTATGAAAGAGAAATAAGAGAACTCCTCTTTCATCCTTGCAATCTTTTTACAAAACCCTTGAATAAATCTTCAATCCAAATGTTTTGATCCCTCCTAGAACTTCATTCTAGGTGTTTGTGCGCATGGGTGAGTGAGTATAAAATAGGTGAGCTAGGGTTTAGTAAGTGTGACAAGTGATGTCTTCTTACGAGTGTAAATTTTAAAAGACCCGCAAGCGTACGGATCGTGCAATACAGTGTTTACGAGTGCGGGTGTCGAACCACAGGGAGGCGTGAATATCGTGAATGTATCCTTTGCTTGGTGTCCTAAAAGAGCTAAAAAGAAAGATCTAAACTAAGTGTACTTTTTCTTGTGAAGGTTTGGATTGTCGGGAGCTCTAAGTAAATGAAAAAAAACTAAACTATGAATAAAAACAAAAGGGACGCAGGTTGATTGAGAAGAAACTAACAATTGGAAAGGGATTAGGGTGACTTGGACTTATGAATGGGTAACTCCATACTCAAATGCTATGGGATTAAGGGATGATGGCTAACTATCAAAAGTGCTCTTAACTAGGTTGTTAGTTAGTGTCCTAATTTCCCCCTAGGACTCGGTGCGGGTCCGTCACTAGGCGACGTCTCCTAGAGCTACGGCGTGGTCCTTATGACCTAGGGCCTCAAGAGGGACTAACTAACTTCCTAGGTGGCTTAGAATGAACCTACCCTAGTACCTAAACCGTTGGCTGGGTTTAAAGCCAAGACCTAGTGTTGCTAAGGTCGACTAAATCTATCCTGAAACCTATTGGCTGGATTTAAAGCCAAAGGAAACTCGACCTAGATTAGCCCTAAATTATACTCCGTCATTCTAAGATCACTACAGCAGGATTTGACTAACATTCATACACATGTGATATTGAAATTATGCTTGTTACTAGCATGCAAATACGCATATAGACATGAATAAAAGCACTACCCACTTCATAACATCCATGTATAAACACATAGACATGAGTACAGTATGGATTAGATGTGTTTAGTAACAAACAAACTTCAATTAATATATATGTACTCATCTAGGTATTTTATCAAACACATAGACATGAATGAAAGAACACCCAATTAAACAAAACAAATCAAAACATATATATATATATATTCAGCCATCATATCCCATATCATAAGAGTATAAAATTAACCCATTACATAAGTTTTATCACCCTATACAACCCTACTCAGACATAATAGAAAATAGAATGAAAGAGATATAACGAAACTCCCTTTTCATCCTAGCGATTTTAGAACACAGCTTGTAAACAATCTCGATTCCAAAGCGTTTGAATCCTCCAACGAAGCTTGGTTCTTCGTGAAAAGTATGTGAAAAGGGTGTGTGAGGCGGCTAGGGAATAGGGTTAAGTGTGTGTGAGAATAGGTGTGAAGTGTGTGTAAAAACTCTCCCTTTCTCTGCTCCGCATCGGGCTTTATTTATAGATTCGCGCACGGTCGACCGGCCTCTAGAGTACTCGACCGGCTTTCTTCAAGGGCTCTCTGGAGTGGCCGGTCGACCGGCTCTTGAAGGGGGGGTCATCCGTCTTTTCGACGAAGCTCTCTGGAGTGGCCGGTCGACCTAGTCGGTCGACCGGCTATTCTTCCTTAGCGTCCGGCTGACTTCCTTCATCCAATTTTTCGTCATTTCGGCCTTTAGTCTTCTCCCTTAGACCCATGCATGTCCTATCTTCATCACCTTTCATTGTTCAATCTTTATCTTAACCCAAAGTCACCTGAATCATTGAAAATAAGCTATTAGTGTAGCATTTTATCTCTTAAACTCAATATGCACATTTATTCACACTTCAGCCTATTCCTATCAAAAGTACTACACTAATGCATCATTATAAGCATTCAACACCTCTAAAGTATAAGTAAATGGCGATGCAAACACATACCAAATCACAACTCATCAACACCCCCAAACCTTCTCCTTGCTTGTCCTCAAGCAAGCCTAATCTTAAATTTTATTTCTAAAGCTGATACAATGGATTGCCTAAAGGACTGACTCGCTATCAGCATTAGTTTGAGAAACATGAAAGGGCATTCCTATTGTGAAGAGATCCCTAAGCCTCTTTGAATCTTTCCTCTACTCATAAGGGGTCTCGTTCCCCATGGGAATTTCCCAAGTAGCCAATCCACCACAAGCCTAGGATTCTAACTCACGCACTCGGGCTGTTGATATTTCGTGCTCCCTCACTAACATGGTCTCCCTGACATGCACCAAGCCTCAAGGATAACAAGAGAGAATATACAAACACAACGGCTTAAAAAGCCTTATTGACGTGTCTACAAAGATGATAACTTGTGCCAAGTTGACATTGTGTCACTTATGCACTTATTCACTAACTTTTAGGTGCCTTTGGCTTTTCTTCATTCATAGATTTTTTGCACCTTTTTGCCTCTCTTTTTTTTTTTTATATATACTTTGTATTGTATTCTCAAAACGAAAGAAAAGAAAGGCTTAGGCATATCAACAAGAACCAATCAAAGACGGGGCACTCACATCAATAACCTTTTTTAACACTCTTTCCTACCAAGCTATGGGGTGGCTACAAGAGTCATTCTTTTAAGGTTCTCACTCCCCACAATTTTGAAGGGCATCCCCTCCAAGACTTAGATTTCAAACCACTTTATTCATTCCCCCACAATGCTTCTCATCTTCATAAATCAATAGAGTCAATCACAAAAGCCAACACAATGATCAACAAAGAAATAAATGACTCTATATGCATCAAAATTTTTCAATTTTCACCATTTTTATGCATGATGCAATCTACCCTAAGCAAGGTATAACAAGAAAACCAAACTCCCACACCCCCAAACCTAAACTTTGATTATCCTCAAGCAAATAGAACGAAGCACAACAAAAACAAGCAAGTTATCATTACAAAACAAGTAAGGGTGGTGGGGATAGGGTCCAAACAGGGGAACAAGTGGAGAAAGGACAGATACAACCTTGCGTTTTCTTCAAAGCTTTCCATGCCAATGTCATCTCACCATACTGCTAACCTGTGACTCACAATTCATAAACACTCACAAAGAAAACAAGATTAGCAGCATTGCCTATGCATACTCGCATTGGCATGTGCAATAAGAAGCAGTGGTGTATCTTACGGGACAAAGGATTGGGATTCAACACTTTAAGTTGGGTGCAGGAAAGATAAAAGAAAGAAAATAAAAAGAAACAAAAGTCAAACAAATGCAAGACTATAAAATTGAACCTAGGTTGCCTTCTAGTAGCACTAACCACCAAGCCGTCAGCCAGGCAAATACTAGCTCATCTTCAACTTCCATCTACGGGATCCTGAAGCTCTAAAACCTCCACACGAGCCATGCTCGGATCATAAGCGTGCTTCAGGCGTTGCCCATTTACCGTCAACTCTCGGCCATCCTTTAAGTCTTTGATCTTGACTGCTCCAGAAGGATAGGCAATCATCACCTCATATGGACCATCCCATCTCGTCTTAAGCTTACCTGGAAAAAGCTTCAGTCGTGAGTTAAACAACCAAACTTTATTAAGAGGAGAGAATGATTTCTTAATAACGTGTTTATCATGGATTCTCTTCATCCTATCCTTATAAAGTTTAGCGTTCTCATATGCCTCGAATCTAAGTTATTCCACTTCTGCTAGGTCTAGCCTCCTTTTCTCACCCGCTCTTGCCAAGTCAAAATCTAGGGCTTTGATTGCCCAATACGCTCTATGTTCAAGTTCAACCGGCAAGTGACAAGCTTTACCAAATACCAGTCTATACGGAGACATACCAATAGGAGTCTTAAAGGCGGTACGGTAGGCCCACAAAGCATCATTTAATCTAATAGACCAATCTTTTCTATCAGGCCTAACCGCTTTCTCTAGAATGTGTTTGATCTCTCTATTGGACACCTCTACTTGTCCACTAGTCTGCGGGTGATAAGGAGTGGCTACTTTATGGGTGACTGAATATTTCCTCAACAAGGCCTCTAAAGTCTTATGGCGAAAATGCAAACCCCCATCACTAATTAAGACCCTAGGGACTCCAAATCTAGAGAAAATGTTCTCTTTAATAAATTTAACCACTACCCTATGGTCATTAGTGCGTGTAGGAATAGCCTCAACCCATTTGGAAACATAATCAACGGCCACTAAAATGTATTGACACCCAAAGGAAGGTGGAAATGGACCCATGAAGTCTATACCCCAAACATCGAACAACTCACAAGAAAGAATAGGGGATAAAGGCATCATGTTTCTCCTAGAGATGGACCTGGATTGTTGACATCTAAAACACTTTTGCAATATTCCTGGGCATCCCTAAAGAGAGTAGGCCAAAATAATCCACTTTGCAAGACCTTCAGAGAGTCTTCTTCCCACTAAAATGACCCCACACCTCATCATGACACATGCTTAACATGCTCTCAAACTCCTCCTCAGCACACACCGCGAATCATTTGATCCGCACACACTTTAAAAGATAGGGTCCTCCCAAAAGAAATGCCTAACTTGTGCTAGGAACCTATCTTTTTCTCTTTTCTCCCAATGAGACGGAAAACGCCCTGTGGCAAGATAATTAACTATATGAGCGAACCAAGGTGTGTGATGAGAAATAGAAAATAATTGCTCATTAGGGAATGAATCATGAAAAGGAGATGGATCACTAGAAGACTCGCTAACAAGACGGGAAAGATGATCCGCAACTAAATTCTCTCTACCCTTCTTATCCCAAATTTCTAAGTCAAACTCTTGAAGGAGGAGCATCCACCTAATCAAGCGGGGCTTAGATTCTTTCTTAGACAACAAATACTTCAATGCCGCATGATCGGTGTAGACAATTACTCTGGATCCTAGGATGTATGACCTAAACTTGTCGAGAGAAGACTATCGCTAGAAGCTCTTTTTCCGTAGTAGTGTAATTCTTTTGTGCTTCATCAAAAGTCTTGCTAGCATAGTATACAACATGGGGCAACTTATCCTTCCTTTGACCTAAAACAGCTCCTATTGCATAATCGGATGCATCACACATAACCTCAAATGGGAGACTGTAGTCAGGTGGTTGGATAATCGGGGATGTTGATAATAAGGATTTAAGCCTATTGAAAGCTCTAACACATTCATCGTCAAAGTCAAAAGGAACATCTTGTGCTAGGAGCCTAGACAAAGGACGTGCAACGTGACTAAAATCCTTAATGAATCTACGGTAGAATCCTGCATGTCCTAGAAAAGATCTAACATCCTTGACACACTTAAGGACAAGCAACTTCTCAATTAATTCAACCTTAGCTGGGTCGACTTGAATTCCATTAGATGAGACAACATGACCCAGCACTATCCTTCGTTGCACCATGAAGTGGGATTTCTCCCAACTTAACACTAAATTCTTCTCCACACATCGGTCTAAGACTAAAGAGAGATGATTCAAGTACTCATCAAAGCTATCTCCAAAGACCAAGAAATCATCCATAAAAATCTCTAAGTGTCTCTCAATCATATCACTAAAAATGGCCATCAAGCATCTCTAAAAAGTCGCTGGGGCATTACAAAGACCGAGGGCATTCTCCTATAAGCAAAAGTGCCATTGGGACAAGTAAAGGTGGTCTTTTCCTGGTCCTCGGGAAACACAGGGATCTGGTTATATCCTGAATAGCCATCTAGAAAACAATAGTAGCTGTGCCCAGCTACTCTATCTAAAATCTGGTCTAGAAAAGGCAATGGGAAATGATCCTTCCTAGTTTTGGAGTTGAGCTTCCTATAATCAATACAGACCTTCCATCTCGTATGAGTACGTGTAGGGATAAGCTCTCCTCTCTCATTCTCAACAACTGTGATCCCGGACTTCTTAGGGACAACTTGGACTGGGCTAAACCACTCACTATCGGAGATCGGATAAATAATGCCTGCATCCAAAAGCTTAATGATCTCCTTCTTAACTACTTCGCTCATGTGTGGGTTTAGCCTCCTTTGCATCTCCCTAGAAGGAATGGCTCTATCTTCAAGGTGAATACGATGCATACAAATGAGGGGTCTATACCTCGTAAATCATTAATCCTCCACCCTATTGCCTTCCTATGTTTCCTAAGGACCTCTAAGAGACGTTTCTCATTCTCACTAGAAAGATCGGAAGCTATGATAACCGGAAGAGTCTCACTAGAGCCTAGGAATGCATACTTCAGATGATCCGGAAGGGGTTTGAGCTCTAAAGAAAGGCTGGGCTCAACCAAGTGGGACTTAACCTCAGCATCATCAATGCGTTCATCACTAGAAATGGGAGTAGAAGAATTAACCTTGAGTGACTTATTAATCAAACAGCTCTCAATTAAGGAAGTAGAAGCTATACATTTCTTCTCTAAGGTCTCCAAATCAAAATTTGACATCACTTCTTCAAATTTCCTCAAATCATCTCCATCAGTCATAGTCATTTCTATGAAATCCTCAATGCAAGAATCAATCACATCTACTTTAAAGCACTCTTCTCCATCCTCCTCTCCTATACTAGCTCTATTCACCGCCTCTGCAACCTTCATAGTGGATTTCAAATTCCCAAATTTCATCTCTAATATCCCCGACCTACAATGGATAATGGCATCTGCGGTGGCAAGGAAAGGGCGACCTAGAAGAATGGGTGTAGAATGTCTAGAGTCGTGTCCTGAATCCATATCTAACACTATAAAGTCAACAGGGTACACGAACTCAGCTACCTGAACCATAACTTCCTCTATCACCCCCTTAGGTCTACGCTCAGATCTATCAGCTAGCTGAAGAGTAACATACGTGGGAGACAACTCACCTAGGCCTAACTGCTGATAGACAGAATAGGGAATAAGATTCACACTAGATCCTAAATCTAACAAGGCATGATCAATTTGCGTCTCACGGATCCTACAGGGAATGGTGAAAGCTCCGGGGTCACTCCTCTTGGGCGGAAGGCCCGAAGTACAAATACTACTCACCTTCTCCGTAATCCTCACCTTCTTAGGAATGGTCGATGATCTACGTTTCCTTGTACAAAGATCCTTAAAGAACTTAGAGTAAGATGAGATGGAAATGATCGCATCTATCAAAGGAAGATTGACCTTAAGATCTTTGAGATGCTCTAAAATCTTGAAGAACCTAGAATCCTCACTAGATGTAGGTCTCTCTAAAGTGGATGGAAAAGGAACTCTAGGCTCTATATCTCTAGATGCATGGGAGTTATCCATAGGTTCTTTTCCCTCTCTATGTGGTCGGGAAGTACTAATCTCTCCCTGATCTCTAACGGTCTCATTTCTCTCAACAGGACTCTCTCTAGAATTTCCCAGAAAAATGTTACCATGTTGTGCTCTAGACTCTAAAGGACCACTCGGTGCAGACTCTGCAGAGTCAATTCCTACCCTATTATCCACTACCCGACCGCTCCTAAGAGTTGTGATAGCTTTAGCTTGAGCCTTAGAAGGGTAAGTGGTGTCATTGGAAGAACAAGATTGGACTCTAGGGTTTACTTCCGGCTGAGAAGGCAATTTCCCGTGGTCTCTAGTGCTCAATTGACTAGCAATCTCTCCTAACTGTGCCTCAAACCTGGCCATTTGCTGCCTATTTTTTGCCAATTCCTATTGTTGATTCTGAATAAATTGCATTATCTTCATCATGTCATTACTAGGAGGCTGGCTACTAGAGGGAGCAGGTAAATCTTGAGGTTGAGGAGCACTAGTGAGACGGGGTTGATTGACTTGATAAAAACCCGGGGATATTATGACGGGGTCGTTGCTGAGGTGGAACTTGAGGATATGAAATAGACTCATGCTGTCCTTGTCTCCAGGAAAATTTCGGATTGTCCCTCCAACCCGGATTGTACGTGTTTGAGTATGGATTATACTCACGAGAATAACCTTGTGTGGCACACACTTGCTCTTTCATGAATTTAGGAAATTGGGATGCTAAAGGGCAAGCTAGGGTCTCATGAGATGACTCGGAGCATAATGCACAAACTTCAACAACTAAGGGGGTGGAGGAAGCACTTGAAGAACTAGTCCTAGGACTCTGAGATGAAATGGACAAAGAGATGAATTGATCTAGTTTATTTGTTAATGCCTCGACCTTAGAGGGTAAGTCCAAGAAATTCCAACCTCACTAACACTTCTCTTGTTACCCCCTCGACTAGATCTTTCCACTGCAAAATTTTGAAAATAATTTTCATCAATAATTTATATTTTATACTATGACTCAGTTGGACTTAAAAGATAGAAACCAACATTGGAGGAGGCATTGACCATCATCCTATTTTGTTCGTTTAAACCTCGGAAGAAGTATTGCATTAGGTCATGATTGCCGTACCCATGGTGTGGACATTGTCTAAGAAAATCTTTGAACCTCTCCCAAGCTTCATGAAAAGATTCTAAGTCATGCTGGGAAAAAGTCATGATGGCAGTCCTAAGTTCGGCTGTCTTGGCCATGGGATAAAATTTCTGGAAGAATTTAGATTGAAGCTCAGCCCATGTAGTAATGCACCCATTAGGTAAGGAGTGCAACCAAGTCCTAGCCTTATCCTTAAGAGAGAAGGGAAACAATCTTAGATGTATGACCTCTTGGGAGACATTGGGAACATGGAGAGTGGAACTCATTTCAACAAAATCAGTAATGTGATCAAGAGGACTCTCATTGCTTCTCCCGTAAAAGGAGGGAAGCATAGCCAACATATTAGGCTTAATCTCGAAGTTCCTACCCCCCCAAACCTAGAATTTGAATAGCCGAATTAGGCTCAAATGTTTCGGGGAGAAAGAATTGCCTAAGAGTGGGTTCCTCATCTAAAGGTGGGCCTAGTCTACGGGGTTCCTGTCTAAAATGAGCTTGGGCTTGATGCCCAATGTGCTCATGAGGTGGAATGGGATTCATTGGGGGATTGGGTGGATTATGAGGATGATTGGGATCGGCCATCTCCTCAGGAAGATCTCTTAAATTCCTGAAACGTCTAGTGATTATTTCAGGTTCGGGATTAAGAGGAATTAGGGGATTCTTAAGGGATCTCCTACCAAGCATGCACAAACTATCCTAACTCCGGCCACTTCAACCCCCAAACACTTCAGTATTCCTAAACTACAGCAAATAATCCACAATCCTAAAAAGTCTACTAAAAAAAGTAAAGTCAAAAGCTGAATTAAACTAACAAAGAGAACTAAAACAAGATAATATAAGCGAAACTAAATAAGTAAAAACTAAACAAACTATAAAGAAAAAGCAAGAAAAACAACTATCAAAACACACAAGCACCGAATGCAAATCACCGTGCCTCGCAACGGCGCCAAAAACTTGATGTCTTCTTACGAGTGCAAATTTTAAAAGACCATAGCGCACGGATCGTGCAATACAGTGTTTACGAGTGCGGGTGTCGAACCACAGGGAGGCGTGAATATCGTGAATGTATCCTATGCTTGGTGTCCTAAAAGAGCTAAAAAGAAAGATCTAAACTAAGTGTACTTTTTCTTGTGAAAGTTTGGATTGTCGGGAGCTCTAAGTAAATGAAAAAAAACTAAACTATGAATAAAAACAAAAGGGACGCAGGTTGATTGAGAAGAAACTAACAATTGGAAAGGGATTAGGGTGACTTGGACTTATGAATGGGTAACTCCATACTCAAATGCTATGGGATTAAGGGATGATGGCTAACTATCAAAAGTGCTCTTAACTAGGTTGTTAGTTAGTGTCCTGATTTCCCCCTAGGACTCGGTGCGGGTCCGTCCCTAGGCGACGTCTCCTAGAGCTACGGCGTGGTCCTTATGACCTAGGGCCTCAAGAGGGACTAACTAACTTCCTAGGTGGCTTAGAATGAACCTACCCTAGTACCTAAACCGTTGGCTGGGTTTAAAGCCAAGACCTAGTGTTGCTAAGGTCGACTAAATCTATCCTGAAACCTATTGGCTGGATTTAAAGCCAAAGGAAACTCGACCTAGATTAGCCCTAAATTATACTCCGTCATTCTAAGATCACTACAGCAGGATTTGACTAACATTCATACACATGTGATATTGAAATTATGCTTGTTACTAGCATGCAAATACGCATATAGACATGAATAAAAGCACTACCCACTTCATAACATCCATGTATAAACACATAGACATGAGTACAGCATGGATTAGATGTGTTTAGTAACAAACAAACTTCAATTAATATATATGTACTCATCTAGGTATTTTATCAAACACATAGACATGAATGAAAGAACACCCAATTAAACAAAACAAATCAAAACATATATATATATATATTCAGCCATCATATCCCATATCATAAGAGTATAAAATTAACCCATTACATAAGTTTTATCACCCTATACAACCCTACTCAGACATAATAGAAAATAGAATGAAAGAGATATAACGAAACTCCCTTTTCATCCTAGCGATTTTAGAACACAGCTTGTAAACAATCTCGATTCCAAAGCGTTTGAATCCTCCAACGGCTTGGTTCTTCGTGAAAAGTATGTGAAAAGGGTGTGTGAGGCGGCTAGGAATAGGGTTAAGTGTGTGTGAGAATAGGTGTGAAGTGTGTGTAAAAACTCTCCTCTTTTCTGCTCCGCATCGGGCTTTATTTATTGATTCGCGCGGTCGACCGGCCTCTGGAGTACTCGACCGGCTTTCTTCAAGGGCTTTCTGGAGTGGCCGGTCGACCGGCTCTTGAAGGGGGTCATCCGTCTTTCGACGAAGCTCTGGAGTGGCGGTCGACCTAGTCGGTCGACCGGCTATTCTTCCTTAGCGTCCGTGACTTCCTTCATCCAATTTTTCGTCATTTCGGCCTTTAGTCTTCTCCTTAGACCCATGCATGTCCTATCTTCATCACCTTTCATTGTTCAATCTTTATCTTAACCCAAAGTCACCTGAATCATTGAAAATAAGCTATTAGTGTAGCATTTTATCTCTTAAACTCAATATGCACATTTATTCACACTTCAGCCTATTCCTATCAAAAGTACTACACTAATGCATCATTATAAGCATTCAACACCTCTAAAGTATAAGTAAATGGCGATGCAAACACATACCAAATCACAACTCATCAACACCCCCAAACCTTCTCCTTGCTTGTCCTCAAGCAAGCCTAATCTTAAATTTTATTTCTAAAGTCGATACAATGGATTGCCTAAAGGGTGACTCGCTATCAGCATTAGTTTGAGAAACATGAAAGGGCATTCCTATTGTGAAGAGATCCTAAGCCTCTTTGAATCTTTCCTCTACTCATAAGGGGTCTCGTTCCCCATGGGAATTTCCCAAGTAGCCAATCCACCACAAGCCTAGGATTCTAACTCACGACTGGCCGTTGATATTTCGTGCTCCTCACTAACATGGTCTCCCTGACATGCACCAAGCCTCAAGGATAACAAGAGAGAATATACAAACACAACGGCTTAAAAAGCCTTATTGACGTGTCTACAAAGATGATAACTTGTGCCAAGTTGACATTGTGTCACTTATGCACTTATTCACTAACTTTTAGGTGCCTTTGGCTTTTCTTCATTCATAGATTTTTTGCACCTTTTTGCCTCTCTTTTTTTTTTTTATATATACTTTGTATTGTATTCTCAAAACGAAAGAAAAAGAAAGGCTTAGGCATATCAACAAGAACCAATCAAAGACGGGGCACTCACATCAATAACCTTTTTTTTAACACTCTTTCCTACCAAGCTATGGGGTGGCTACAAGAGTCATTCTTTTAAGGTTCTCACTCCCCATAATTTTGAAGGGCATCCCCTCCAAGACTTAGATTTCAAACCACTTTATTCATTCCCCCACAATGCTTCTCATCTTCATAAATCAATAGAGTCAATCACAAAAGCCAACACAATGATCAACAAAGAAATAAATGACTCTATATGCATCAAAATTTTTCAATTTTCACCATTTTTATGCATGATGCAATCTACCCTAAGCAAGGTATAACAAGAAAACCAAACTCCCACACCCCCAAACCTAAACTTTGATTATCCTCAAGCAAATAGAACGAAGCACAACAAAAACAAGCAAGTTATCATTACAAAACAAGTAAGGGTGGTGGGGATAGGGTCCAAACAGGGGAACAAGTGGAGAAAGGACAGATACAACCTTGCGTTTTCTTCAAAGCTTTCCATGCCAATGTCATCTCACCATCGCTAACTGTGACTCACAATTCATAAACACTCACAAAGAAAACAAGATTAGCAGCATTGCCTATGCATACTCGCATTGGCATGTGCAATAAGAAGCAGTGGTGTATCTTACGGGACAAAGGATTGGGATTCAACACTTTAAGTTGGGTGCAGGAAAGATAAAAGAAAGAAAATAAAAAGAAACAAAAGTCAAACAAATGCAAGACTATAAAATTGAACCTAGGTTGCCTTCTAGTAGCACTAACCACCAAGCCGTCACCAGTGCAAATACTAGCTCATCTTCAACTTCCATCTACGGGATCCTCAAGCTCTAAAACCTCCACACGAGCCATGCTCGGATCATAAGCGTGCTTCAGCGTTGCCCATTTACCGTCAACTCTCGGCCATCCTTTAAGTCTTTGATCTTGACCGCTCCGGAAGGATAGGCAATCATCACCTCATATGGACCATCCCATCTCGCCTTAAGCTTACGGAAAAAGCTTCAGTCGTGAGTTAAACAACCAAACTTTATTAAGAGGAGAGAATGATTTCTTAATAACGTGTTTATCATGGATTCTCTTCATCCTATCCTTATAAAGTTTAGCGTTCTCATATGCCTCGAATCTAAGTTCTTCCAGTTCTGCTAGGTCTAGCCTCCTTTTCTCACCCGCTCTTGCCAAGTCAAAATCTAGGGCTTTGATTGCCCAATACGCTCTATGTTCAAGTTCAACCGCAAGTGACAAGCTTTACCAAATACCAGTCTATACGGAGACATACCAATAGGAGTCTTAAAGGCGATGCGGTAGGCCCACAAAGCATCATTTAATCTAATAGACCAATCTTTTCTATCGTGCCTAACCGTTTTCTCTAGAATGTGTTTGATCTCTCTATTGGACACCTCTACTTGTCCACTAGTCTGCGGGTGATAAGGAGTGGCTACTTTATGGGTGACTGAATATTTCCTCAACAAGGCCTCTAAAGTCTTATGGCGAAAATGCAAACCCCCATCACTAATTAAGACCCTAGGGACTCCAAATCTAGAGAAAATGTTCTCTTTAATAAATTTAACCACTACCCTATGGTCATTAGTGCGTGTAGGAATAGCCTCAACCCATTTGGAAACATAATCAACGGCCACTAAAATGTATTGACACCCAAAGGAAGGTGGAAATGGACCCATGAAGTCTATACCCCAAACATCGAACAACTCACAAGAAAGAATAGGGGATAAAGGCATCATGTTTCTCCTAGAGATGGACCTGGATTGTTGACATCTAAAACACTTTTGCAATATTCCTGGGCATCCCTAAAGAGAGTAGGCCAAAATAATCCACTTTGCAAGACCTTCGTAGCAGTCTTCTTCCCACTAAAATGACCCCCACACCCCTCATCATGACACATGCTTAACATGCTCTCAAACTCCTCCTCAGGCACACACCGGCGAATCATTTGATCCGCACACACTTTAAAAAGATAGGGGTCCTCCCAAAAGAAATGCCTAACTTGTGCTAGGAACCTATCTTTTTCTCTTTTCTCCCAATGAGACGGAAAACGCCCTGTGGCAAGATAATTAACTATATGAGCGAACCAAGGTGTGTGATGAGAAATAGAAAATAATTGCTCATTAGGGAATGAATCATGAAAAGGAGATGGATCACTAGAAGACTCGCTAACAAGACGGGAAAGATGATCCGCAACTAAATTCTCTCTACCCTTCTTATCCCAAATTTCTAAGTCAAACTCTTGAAGGAGGAGCATCCACCTAATCAAGCGGGCTTAGATTCTTTCTTAGACTACAAATACTTCAATGCCGCATGATCGGTGTAGACAATTACTCTGGATCCTAGGATGTATGACCTAAACTTGTCGAGAGAAGACTATCGCTAGAAGCTCTTTTCCGTAGTAGTGTAATTCTTTTGTGCTTCATCAAAAGTCTTGCTAGCATAGTATACAACATGGGGCAACTTATCCTTCCTTTGACCTAAAACAGCTCCTATTGCATAATCGGATGCATCACACATAACCTCAAATGGGAGATCAGTCGTGTGGTTGGATAATCGAGGATGTTGATAATAAGGATTTAAGCCTATTGAAAGCTCTAACACATTCATCGTCAAAGTCAAAAGGAACATCTTGTGCTAGGAGCCTAGACAAAGGACGTGCAACGTGACTAAAATCCTTAATGAATCTACGGTAGAATCCTGCATGTCCTAGAAAAGATCTAACATCCTTGACACACTTAAGGACAAGCAACTTCTCAATTAATTCAACCTTAGTGGGTCGACTTGAATTCCATTAGATGAGACAACATGACCCAAAGACTATCCTTCGTTGCACCATGAAGTGGGATTTCTCCCAACTTAACACTAAATTCTTCTCCACACATCGGTCTAAGACTAAAGAGAGATGATTCAAGTACTCATCAAAGCTATCTCCAAAGACCAAGAAATCATCCATAAAAATCTCTAAGTGTCTCTCAA
Organism: Cordia subcordata; assembly: GCA_028554755.1. Lineage (NCBI taxonomy): Eukaryota > Viridiplantae > Streptophyta > Magnoliopsida > Boraginales > Cordiaceae > Cordia > Cordia subcordata. The sequence continues at coordinate 3,677,527 of JAPTOF010000028.1, read as the reverse complement.
TCATATCACTAAAAATGGCCATCAAGCATCTCTAAAAAGTCGCTGGGGCATTACAAAGACCGAGGGCATTCTCCTATAAGCAAAAGTGCCATAGGGACAAGTAAAGGTGGTCTTTTCCTGGTCCTCGGGAAACACAGGGATCTGGTTATATCCTGAATAGCCATCTAGAAAACAATAGTAGCTGTGCCCAGCTACTCTATCTAAAATCTGGTCTAGAAAAGGCAATGGGAAATGATCCTTCCTAGTTTTGGAGTTGAGCTTCCTATAATCAATACAGACCTTCCATCTCGTATGAGTACGTGTAGGGATAAGCTCTCCTCTCTCATTCTCAACAAGCGTGATCCCGGACTTCTTAGGGACAACTTGGGTAGGCTAAACCACTCACTATCGGAGATCGGATAAATAATGCCTGCATCCAAAAGCTTAATGATCTCCTTCTTAACTACTTCGCTCATGTGTGGGTTTAGCCTCCTTTGCATCTCCCTAGAAGGAATGGCTCTATCTTCAAGGTGAATACGATGCATACAAATGAGGGGTCTATACCTCGTAAATCATTAATCCTCCACCCTATTGCCTTCCTATGTTTCCTAAGGACCTCTAAGAGACGTTTCTCATTCTCACTAGAAAGATCGGAAGCTATGATAACCGGAAGAGTCTCACTAGAGCCTAGGAATGCATACTTGGATGATCCGGAAGGGGTTTGAGCTCTAAAGAAAGGCTGGGCTCAACCAAGGGGACTTAACCTCAGATCATCAATGCGTTCATCACTAGAAATGGGAGTAGAAGAATTAACCTTGAGTGACTTATTAATCAAACAGCTCTCAATTAAGGAAGTAGAAGCTATACATTTCTTCTCTAAGGTCTCCAAATCAAAATTTGACATCACTTCTTCAAATTTCCTCAAATCATCTCCATCATCATAGTCATTTCTATGAAATCCTCAATGCAAGAATCAATCACATCTACTTTAAAGCACTCTTCTCCATCCTCCTCTCCTATACTAGCTCTATTCACCGCTCTGCAACCTTCATAGTGGATTTCAAATTCCCAAATTTCATCTCTAATATCCCCGACCTACAATGGATAATGGCATCTCATGGTGGCAAGGAAAGGGCGACCTAGAAGAATGGGTGTAGAATGTCTAGAGTCGTGTCCTGAATCCATATCTAACACTATAAAGTCAACAGGGTACACGAACTCAGCTACCTGAACCATAACTTCCTCTATCACCCCCTTAGGTCTACGCTCAGATCTATCAGCTAGCTGAAGAGTAACATACGTGGGAGACAACTCACCTAGGCCTAACTGCTGATAGACAGAATAGGGAATAAGATTCACACTAGATCCTAAATCTAACAAGGCATGATCAATTTGCGTCTCACGGATCCTACAGGAATGGTGAAAGCTCCGGGGTCACTCCTCTTGGGCGGAAGGCCCGAAGTACAAATACTACTCACCTTCTCCGTAATCCTCACCTTCTTAGGAATGGTCGATGATCTACGTTTCCTTGTACAAAGATCCTTAAAGAACTTAGAGTAAGATGAGATGGAAATGATCGCATCTATCAAAGGAAGATTGACCTTAAGATCTTTGAGATGCTCTAAAATCTTGAAGAACCTAGAATCCTCACTAGATGTAGGTCTCTCTAAAGTGGATGGAAAAGGAACTCTAGGCTCTATATCTCTAGATGCATGGGAGTTATCCATAGGTTCTTTTCCTCTCTATGTGGTCGGGAAGTACTAATCTCTCCCGATCTCTAACGGTCTCATTTCTCTCAACAGGACTCTCTCTAGAATTTCCCCGAACAAGGTTACCATGTTGTGCTCTAGACTCGAAAGGACCACTAGGTGCAGACACTGCAGAGTCAATTCCTACCCTATTATCCACTACCCGACCGCTCCTAAGAGTGGTGATAGCTTTAGCTTGAGCACGAGAAGGGTAAGTGGTGTCGATGGAAGAACAAGATTGGACTCTAGGGTTTACTTCCTGAGAAGGCAATTTCCCGTGGTCTCTAGTGCTCAATTGACTAGCAATCTCTCCTAACTGTGCCTCAAACCTGGCCATTTGCTGCCTATTTTTTGCCAATTCCTATTGTTGATTCTGAATAAATTGCATTATCTTCATCATGTCATTACTAGGAGGCTGGCTACTAGAGGGAGCAGGTAAATCTTGAGGTTGAGGAGCACTAGTGAGACGGGGTTGATTGACTTGATAAAACACGGGGATATTGCGGACGGGTCGTTCTTGAGGTGGAACTTGAGGATATGAAATAGACTCATGCTGTCCTTGTCTCCGAGAAAATTTGGATTGTCCCTCCAACCCGGATTATGCGTGTTTGAGTATGGATTATACTCACGAGAATAACCTTGTGTGGCACACACTTGCTCTTTCATGAATTTAGGAAATTGGGATGCTAAAGGGCAAGCTAGGGTCTCATGAGATGACTCGGAGCATAATGCACAAACTTCAACAACTAAGGGGTGGAGGAAGCACTTGAAGAACTAGTCCTAGGACTCTGAGATGAAATGGACAAAGAGATGAATTGATCTAGTTTATTTGTTAATGCCTCGACCTTAGAGGGTAAGTCTGAAGAAATTCCAACCTCACTAACACTTCTCTTGTTACCCCCCTCGACTAGATCTTTCCATTGCAAAATTTTGAAATGAATTCTCAGCCATCATTTCTATTTTCTCCCATGCCTCAGTTGGTCTTAAAAGATAGAAACCACCACCGGAGGCGGCATTGACCATCATCCTATTTTGTTCGTTTAAACCTCGGAAGAAGTATTGCATTAGGTCATGATTGCCGTACCCATGGTGTGGACATTGTCTAAGAAAATCTTTGAACCTCTCCCAAGCTTCATGAAAAGATTCTAAGTCATGCTGGGAAAAAGTCATGATGGCAGTCCTAAGTTCGGCTGTCTTGGCCATGGGATAAAATTTCTGGAAGAATTTAGATTGAAGCTCAGCCCATGTAGTAATGCACCCATTAGGTAAGGAGTGCAACCAAGTCCTAGCCTTATCCTTAAGAGAGAAGGGAAACAATCTTAGATGTATGACCTCTTGGGAGACATTGGGAACATGGAGAGTGGAACTCATTTCAACAAAATCAGTAATGTGATCAAGAGGACTCTCATTGCTTCTCCCGTAAAAGGAAGGAAGCATAGCCAACATATTAGGCTTAATCTCGAAGTTCCTACCCCCCCAAACCTAGAATTTGAATAGCCGAATTAGGCTCAAATGTTTCGGGGAGAAAGATTTGCCTAAGATTGGGTTCCTCATCTAATGGTGGACCTGGTCTAGGGGGTTCCTGTCTAAAATGAGCTTGGGCTTGATGCCCAATGTGCTCATGAGGTGGAATGGGATTCATTGGGGGATTGGGTGGATTATGAGGATGATTGGGATCGGCCATCTCCTCAGGAAGATCTCTTAAATTCCTGAAACGTCTAGTGATTATTTCAGGTTCGGGATTAAGAGGAATTAGGGGATTCTTAAGGGATCTCCTACCAAGCATGCACAAACTATCCTAACTCCGCCACTTCAACCCCAAACACTTCAGTATTCCTAAACTACAGCAAATAATCCACAATCCTAAAAAGTCTACTAAAAAAGTAAAGTCAAAAGCTGAATTAAACTAACAAAGAGAACTAAAACAAGATAATATAAGCGATGAAACGAAATAAGTAAAAACTAAACAAACTATAAAGAAAAAGCAAGAAAAACAACTATCAAAACACACAAGCACCGAATGCAAATCACCGTGCCTCGCAACGGCGCCAAAAACTTGATGTCTTCTTACGAGTGCAAATTTTAAAAGACCATAGCGTCACGGATCGTGCAATACGGTGTTTACGAGTGCGGTGTCGAACCACGGGAGGCGTGAATATCGTGAATGTATCCTATGCTTGGTGTCCTAAAAGAGCTAAAAAGAAAGATCTAAACTAAGTGTACTTTTTCTTGTGAAAGTTTGGATTGTCGAGCTCTAAGTAAATGAAAAAACTAAACTATGAATAAAAACAAAAGGGACGCAGGTTGATTGAGAAGAAACTAACAATTGGAAAGGGATTAGGGTGACTTGGACTTATGAATGGGTAACTCCATACTCAAATGCTATGGGATTAAGGGATGATGGCTAACTATCAAAAGTGCTCTTAACTAGGTTGTTAGTTAGTGTCCTGATTTCCCCCTAGGACTCGGTGCGGGTCCGTCCTTAGGCGACGTCTCCTAGAGCTACGGCGTGGTCCTTATGACCTAGGGCCTCAAGAGGGACTAACTAACTTCCTAGGTGGCTTAGAATGAACCTACCCTAGTACCTAAACCGTTGGCTGGGTTTAAAGCCAAGACCTAGTGTTGCTAAGGTCGACTAAATCTATCCCAAACCTATTGGCTGGATTTAAAGCCAAAGGAAACTCGACCTAGATTAGCCCTAAATTATACTCCGTCATTCTAAGATCACTACAGCAGGATTTGACTAACATTCATACACATGTGATATTGAAATTATGCTTGTTACTAGCATGCAAATACGCATATAGACATGAATAAAAGCACTACCCACTTCATAACATCCATGTATAAACACATAGACATGAGTACAGATGGATTAGATGTGTTTAGTAACAAACAAACTTCAATTAATATATATGTACTCATCTAGGTATTTTATCAAACACATAGACATGAATGAAAGAACACCCAATTAAACAAAACAAATCAAAACATATATATATATATATATTCAGCCATCATATCCCATATCATAAGAGTATAAAATTAACCCATTACATAAGTTTTATCACCCTATACAACCCTACTCAGACATAATAGAAAATAGAATGAAAGAGATATAACGAAACTCCCTTTTCATCCTAGCGATTTTAGAACACACCTTGTAAACAATCTCTATACCAAAGCGTTTGAATCCTCCAACGAAGCTTGGTTCTTCGTGAAAAGTATGTGAAAAGGGTGTGTGAGGCGGCTAGGGAATAGGGTTAAGTGTGTGTGAGAATAGGTGTGAAGTGTGTGTAAAAAGTCTCCCTTTTTCTGCTCCGCATCAGGCTTTATTTATAGATTCGCGCACGGTCGACCGGCCTCTAGAGTACTCGACCGCTTTCTTCAAGGGCTCTGGAGTGGCCGGTCGACCGGCTCTTGAAGGGGGGGTCATCCGTCTTTTCGACGAAGCTCTCTGGAGTGGCCGGTCGACCTAGTCGGTCGACCGGCTATTCTTCCTTAGCGTCCGGCTGACTTCCTTCATCCAATTTTTCGTCATTTCGGCCTTTAGTCTTCTCCCTTAGACCCATGCATGTCCTATCTTCATCACCTTTCATTGTTCAATCTTTATCTTAACCCAAAGTCACCTGAATCATTGAAAATAAGCTATTAGTGTAGCATTTTATCTCTTAAACTCAATATGCACATTTATTCACACTTCAGCCTATTCCTATCAAAAGTACTACACTAATGCATCATTATAAGCATTCAACACCTCTAAAGTATAAGTAAATGGCGATGCAAACACATACCAAATCACAACTCATCAACACCCCCAAACCTTCTCCTTGCTTGTCCTCAAGCAAGCCTAATCTTAAATTTTATTTCTAAAGCTGATACAATGGATTGCCTAAAGGGTGACTCGCTATCAGCATTAGTTTGAGAAACATGAAAGGGCATTCCTATTGTGAAGAGATCCTAAGCCTCTTTGAATCTTTCCTCTACTCATAAGGGGTCTCGTTCCCCATGGGTATTTCCCAATTAGCCAATCCACCACAAGCCTAGGATTCTAACTAACGCACTCTGGCTTTTGATATTTCGTGCTCCCTCACTAACATGGTCTCCCTGACATGCACCAAGCCTCAAGGATAACAAGAGAGAATATACAAACACAACGGCTTAAAAAGCCTTATTGACGTGTCTACAAAGATGATAACTTGTGCCAAGTTGACATTGTGTCACTTATGCACTTATTCACTAACTTTTAGGTGCCTTTGGCTTTTCTTCATTCATAGATTTTTTGCACCTTTTTGCCTCTCTTTTTTTTTTTTATATATACTTTGTATTGTATTCTCAAAACGAAAGAAAAAGAAAGGCTTAGGCATATCAACAAGAACCAATCAAAGACGGGGCACTCACATCAATAACCTTTTTTTAACACTCTTTCCTACCAAGCTATGGGGTGGCTACAAGAGTCATTCTTTTAAGGTTCTCACTCCCCATAATTTTGAAGGGCATCCCCTCCAAGACTTAGATTTCAAACCACTTTATTCATTCCCCCACAATGCTTCTCATCTTCATAAATCAATAGAGTCAATCACAAAAGCCAACACAATGATCAACAAAGAAATAAATGACTCTATATGCATCAAAATTTTTCAATTTTCACCATTTTTATGCATGATGCAATCTAACCTAAGCAAGGTATAACAAGAAAACCAAACTCCCACACCCCAAACCTAAACTTTGATTATCCTCAAGCAAATAGAACGAAGCACAACAAAAACAAGCAAGTTATCATTACAAAACAAGTAAGGGTGGTGGGGATAGGGTCCAAACAGGGAACAAGTGGAGAAAGGACAGATACAACCTTGCGTTTTCTTCAAAGCTTTCCATGCCAATGTCATCTCACCATACTGCTAACCTGTGACTCACAATTCATAAACACTCACAAAGAAAACAAGATTAGCAGCATTGCCTATGCATACTCGCATTGGCATGTGCAATAAGAAGATGGTGTATCTTACGGGACAAAGGATTGGGATTCAACACTTTAAGTTGGGTGCAGGAAAGATAAAAGAAAGAAAATAAAAAGAAACAAAAGTCAAACAAATGCAAGACTATAAAATTGAACCTAGGTTGCCTTCTAGTAGCACTAACCACCAAGCCGTCAGCCAGGCAAATACTAGCTCATCTTCAACTTCCATCTACGGGATCCTGAAGCTCTAAAACCTCCACACGAGCCATGCTCGGATCATAAGCGTGCTTCAGGCGTTGCCCATTTACCGTCAACTCTCGGCCATCCTTTAAGTCTTTGATCTTGACCGCTCGGAAGGATAGGCAATCATCACCTCATATGGACCATCCCATCTCGTCTTAAGCTTACGGAAAAAGCTTCAGTCGTGAGTTAAACAACCAAACTTTATTAAGAGGAGAGAATGATTTCTTAATAACGTGTTTATCATGGATTCTCTTCATCCTATCCTTATAAAGTTTAGCGTTCTCATATGCCTCGAATCTAAGTTCTTCCAGTTCTGCTAGGTCTAGCCTCCTTTTCTCACCCGCTCTTGCCAAGTCAAAATCTAGGGCTTTGATTGCCCAATACGCTCTATGTTCAAGTTCAACCGGCAAGTGACAAGCTTTACCAAATACCAGTCTATACGGAGACATACCAATAGGAGTCTTAAAGGCGATGCAGTAGGCCCACAAAGCATCATTTAATCTAATAGACCAATCTTTTCTATCGTGCCTAACCGCTTTCTCTAGAATGTGTTTGATCTCTCTATTGGACACCTCTACTTGTCCACTAGTCTGCGGGTGATAAGGAGTGGCTACTTTATGGGTGACTGAATATTTCCTCAACAAGGCCTCTAAAGTCTTATGGCGAAAATGCAAACCCCCATCACTAATTAAGACCCTAGGGACTCCAAATCTAGAGAAAATGTTCTCTTTAATAAATTTAACCACTACCCTATGGTCATTAGTGCGTGTAGGAATAGCCTCAACCCATTTGGAAACATAATCAACGGCCACTAAAATGTATTGACACCCAAAGGAAGGTGGAAATGGACCCATGAAGTCTATACCCCAAACATCGAACAACTCACAAGAAAGAATAGGGGATAAAGGCATCATGTTTCTCCTAGAGATGGACCTGGATTGTTGACATCTAAAACACTTTTGCAATATTCACAGGCATCCCTAAAGAGAGTAGGCCAAAATAATCCACTTTGCAAGACCTTCAGAGTCTTCTTCCCACTAAAATGACCCCACACCCTCATCATGACACATGCTTAACATGCTCTCAAACTCCTCCTCAGCACACACCGCGAATCATTTGATCCGCACACACTTTAAAAAGATAGGGTCCTCCCAAAAGAAATGCCTAACTTGTGCTAGGAACCTATCTTTTTCTCTTTTCTCCCAATGAGACGGAAAACGCCCTGTGGCAAGATAATTAACTATATGAGCGAACCAAGGTGTGTGATGAGAAATAGAAAATAATTGCTCATTAGGGAATGAATCATGAAAAGGAGATGGATCACTAGAAGACTCGCTAACAAGACGGGAAAGATGATCCGCAACTAAATTCTCTCTACCCTTCTTATCCCAAATTTCTAAGTCAAACTCTTGAAGGAGGAGCATCCACCTAATCAAGCGGGGCTTAGATTCTTTCTTAGACAACAAATACTTCAATGCCGCATGATCGGTGTAGACAATTACTCTGGATCCTAGGATGTATGACCTAAACTTGTCGAGAGAGAAGACTATCGCTAGAAGCTCTTTTTCCGTAGTAGTGTAATTCTTTTGTGCTTCATCAAAAGTCTTGCTAGCATAGTATACAACATGGGGCAACTTATCCTTCCTTTGACCTAAAACAGCTCCTATTGCATAATCGGATGCATCACACATAACCTCAAATGGGAGGCGTAGTCGGTGGTTGGATAATCGGGGATGTTGATAATAAGGATTTAAGCCTATTGAAAGCTCTAACACATTCATCGTCAAAGTCAAAAGGAACATCTTGTGCTAGGAGCCTAGACAAAGGACGTGCAACGTGACTAAAATCCTTAATGAATCTACGGTAGAATCCTGCATGTCCTAGAAAAGATCTAACATCCTTGACACACTTAAGGACAAGCAACTTCTCAATTAATTCAACCTTAGTGGTCGACTTGAATTCCATTAGATGAGACAACATGACCCAGCACTATCCTTCGTTGCACCATGAAGTGGGATTTCTCCCAACTTAACACTAAATTCTTCTCCACACATCGGTCTAAGACTAAAGAGAGATGATTCAAGTACTCATCAAAGCTATCTCCAAAGACCAAGAAATCATCCATAAAAATCTCTAAGTGTCTCTCAATCATATCACTAAAAATGGCCATCAAGCATCTCTAAAAAGTCGCTGGGGCATTACAAAGACCGAGGGCATTCTCCTATAAGCAAAAGTGCCATAGGGACAAGTAAAGGTGGTCTTTTCCTGGTCCTCGGGAAACACAGGGATCTGGTTATATCCTGAATAGCCATCTAGAAAACAATAGTAGCTGTGCCCAGCTACTCTATCTAAAATCTGGTCTAGAAAAGGCAATGGGAAATGATCCTTCCTAGTTTTGGAGTTGAGCTTCCTATAATCAATCTGGACCTTCCATCTCGTATGAGTACGTGTAGGATAAGCTCTCCTCTCTCATTCTCAACAAGCTGTGATCCCGGACTTCTTAGGGACAACTTGGGGGCTAAACCACTCACTATCGGAGATCGGATAAATAATGCCTGCATCCAAAAGCTTAATGATCTCCTTCTTAACTACTTCGCTCATGTGTGGGTTTAGCCTCCTTTGCATCTCCCTAGAAGGAATGGCTCTATCTTCAAGGTGAATACGATGCATACAAATGAGGGGTCTATACCTCGTAAATCATTAATCCTCCACCCTATTGCCTTCCTATGTTTCCTAAGGACCTCTAAGAGACGTTTCTCATTCTCACTAGAAAGATCGGAAGCTATGATAACCGGAAGAGTCTCACTAGAGCCTAGGAATGCATACTTCAGATGATCCGTAAGGGGTTTGAGCTCTAAAGAAAGGCTGGGCTCAACCAAGGGGGACTTAACCTCAGCATCATCAATGCGTTCATCACTAGAAATGGGAGTAGAAGAATTAACCTTGAGTGACTTATTAATCAAACAGCTCTCAATTAAGGAAGTAGAAGCTATACATTTCTTCTCTAAGGTCTCCAAATCAAAATTTGACATCACTTCTTCAAATTTCCTCAAATCATCTCCATCAGTCATAGTCATTTCTATGAAATCCTCAATGCAAGAATCAATCACATCTACTTTAAAGCACTCTTCTCCATCCTCCTCTCCTATACTAGCTCTATTCACCGCCTCTGCAACCTTCATAGTGGATTTCAAATTCCCAAATTTCATCTCTAATATCCCCGACCTACAATGGATAATGGCATCTCATGTGGCAAGGAAAGGGCGACCTAGAAGAATGGGTGTAGAATGTCTAGAGTCGTGTCCTGAATCCATATCTAACACTATAAAGTCAACAGGGTACACGAACTCAGCTACCTGAACCATAACTTCCTCTATCACCCCCTTAGGTCTACGCGCCGATCTATCACTAGTCAAGAGTAACATACGTGGGAGACAACTCACCTAGGCCTAACTGCTGATAGACAGAATAGGGAATAAGATTCACACTAGATCCTAAATCTAACAAGGCATGATCAATTTGCGTCTCACGGATCCTACAGGGAATGGTGAAAGCTCCGGGGTCACTCCTCTTGGGCGGAAGGCCCGAAGTACAAATACTACTCACCTTCTCCGTAATCCTCACCTTCTTAGGAATGGTCGATGATCTACGTTTCCTTGTACAAAGATCCTTAAAGAACTTAGAGTAAGATGAGATGGAAATGATCGCATCTATCAAAGGAAGATTGACCTTAAGATCTTTGAGATGCTCTAAAATCTTGAAGAACCTAGAATCCTCACTAGATGTAGGTCTCTCTAAAGTGGATGGAAAAGGAACTCTAGGCTCTATATCTCTAGATGCATGGGAGTTATCCATAGGTTCTTTTCCTCTCTATGTGGTCGGGAAGTACTAATCTCCCTGATCTCTAACGGTCTCATTTCTCTCAACAGGACTCTCTCTAGAATTTCCCCGAACAAGGTTACCATGTTGTGCTCTAGACTCGAAAGGACCACTAGGTGCAGACACTGCAGAGTCAATTCCTACCCTATTATCCACTACCCGACCGCTCCTAAGAGTGGTGATAGCTTTAGCTTGAGCCTGAGAAGGGTAAGTGGTGTCAGTGGAAGAACAAGATTGGACTCTAGGGTTTACTTCCGGCTGAGAAGGCAATTTCCCGTGGTCTCTAGTGCTCAATTGACTAGCAATCTCTCCTAACTGTGCCTCAAACCTGGCCATTTGCTGCCTATTTTTTGCCAATTCCTATTGTTGATTCTGAATAAATTGCATTATCTTCATCATGTCATTACTAGGAGGCTGGCTACTAGAGGGAGCAGGTAAATCTTGAGGTTGAGGAGCACTAGTGAGACGGGGTTGATTGACTTGATAAAAACCTGGGGGATATTGCGGACGGGGTCGTTGCTGAGGTGGAACTTGAGGATATGAAATAGACTCATGCTGTCCTTGTCTCCAGGAAAATTTCGGATTGTCCCTCCAACCCGGATTGTACGTGTTTGAGTATGGATTATACTCACGAGAATAACCTTGTGTGGCACACACTTGCTCTTTCATGAATTTAGGAAATTGGGATGCTAAAGGGCAAGCTAGGGTCTCATGAGATGACTCGGAGCATAATGCACAAACTTCAACAACTAAGGGGGTGGAGGAAGCACTTGAAGAACTAGTCCTAGGACTCTGAGATGAAATGGACAAAGAGATGAATTGATCTAGTTTATTTGTTAATGCCTCGACCTTAGAGGGTAAGTCTGAAGAAATTCCAACCTCACTAACACTTCTCTTGTTACCCCCTCGACTAGATCTTTCCACTGCAAAATTTTGAAATGAATTCTCAGCCATCATTTCTATTTTCTCCCATGCCTCAGTTGGTCTTAAAAGATAGAAACTACCACCGGAGGCGGCATTGACCATCATCCTATTTTGTTCGTTTAAACCTCGGAAGAAGTATTGCATTAGGTCATGATTGCCGTACCCATGGTGTGGACATTGTCTAAGAAAATCTTTGAACCTCTCCCAAGCTTCATGAAAAGATTCTAAGTCATGCTGGGAAAAAGTCATGATGGCAGTCCTAAGTTCGGTTGTCTTGGCCATGGGATAAAATTTCTGGAAGAATTTAGATTGAAGCTCAGCCCATATAGTAATGCACCCATTAGGTAAGGAGTGCAACCAAGTCCTAGCCTTATCCTTAAGAGAGAAGGGAAACAATCTTAGATGTATGACCTCTTGGGAGACATTGGGAACATGGAGAGTGGAACTCATTTCAACAAAATCAGTAATGTGATCAAGAGGACTCTCATTGCTTCTCCCGTAAAAGGAGGGAAGCATAGCCAACATATTAGGCTTAATCTCGAAGTTCCTACCCCCCCAAACCTAGAATTTGAATAGCCGAATTAGGCTCAAATGTTTCGGGGAGAAAGAATTGCCTAAGAGTGGGTTCCTCATCTAAAGGTGGGCCTAGTCTACGGGGTTCCTGTCTAAAATGAGCTTGGGCTTGATGCCCAATGTGCTCATGAGGTGGAATGGGATTCATTGGGGGATTGGGTGGATTATGAGGATGATTGGGATCGGCCATCTCCTCAGGAAGATCTCTTAAATTCCTGAAACGTCTAGTGATTATTTCAGGTTCGGGATTAAGAGGAATTAGGGGATTCTTAAGGGATCTCCTACCAAGCATGCACAAACTATCCTAATTCAGGACACTTCAACCCACAAACACTTCAGTATTCCTAAACTACAGCAAATAATCCACAATCCTAAAAAGTCTACTAAAAAAAGTAAAGTCAAAAGCTGAATTAAACTAACAAAGAGAACTAAAACAAGATAATATAAGCAGTAAACGAAATAAGTAAAAACTAAACAAACTATAAAGAAAAAGCAAGAAAAACAACTATCAAAACACACAAGCACCGAATGCAAATCACCGTGCCTCCCCGGCAACGGCGCCAAAAACTTGATGTCTTCTTACGAGTGCAAATTTTAAAAGACCCGCAAGCGTTAGGATCGTGCAATAGAGTGTTTTCGAGTGCGGGTGTCGAAGCACAGGGAGGCGTGAATATCGTGAATGTTTCCTATGCTTGGTGTCCTAACATAGCTAATAAGAATGATCTAATCTATGTGTACTTTTTCTTGTGAAAGTTTGGATTGTCGGAGCTCTAAGTAAATGAAAAAACTAAACTATGAATAAAAACAAAAGGGACGCAGGTTGATCGAGAAGAAACTAACAATTGGAAAGGGATTAGGGTGACTTGGACTTATGAATGGGTAACTCCATACTCAAATGCTATGGGATTAAGGGATGATGGCTAACTATCAAAAGTGCTCTTAACTAGGTTGTTAGTTAGTGTCCTGATTTTCCCCTAGGACTCGGTGCGGGCCCGTCCCTAGGCGACGTCTCCTAGAGCTACGGCGTGGTCCTTATGACCCAGGGCCTCAAGAGGGACTAACTAACTTCCTAGGTGGCTTAGAATGAACCTACCCTAGTACCTAAACCGTTGGCTGGGTTTAAAGCCAAGACCTAGTGTTGCTAAGGTCGACTAAATCTATCCTGAAACCTATTGGCTGGATTTAAAGCCAAAGGAAACTCGACCTAGATTAGCCCTAAATTATACTCCGTCATTCTAAGATCACTACAGCAGGATTTGACTAACATTCATACACATGTGATATTGAAATTATGCTTGTTACTAGCATGCAAATACGCATATAGACATGAATAAAAGCACTACCCACTTCATAACATCCATGTATAAACACATAGACATGAGTACAGCATGGATTAGATGTGTTTAGTAACAAACAAACTTTAATTAATATATATGTACTCATCTAGGTATTTTATCAAACACATAGACATGAATGAAAGAACACCCAATTAAACAAAACAAATCAAAACATATATATATATATATATATTCAGCCATCATATCCCATATCATAAGAGTATAAAATTAACCCATTACATAAGTTTTATCACCCTATACAACCCTACTCAGACATAATAGAAAATAGAATGAAAGAGATATAACGAAACTCCCTTTTCATCCTAGCGATTTTAGAACATAGCTTGTAAACAATCTCGATTCCAAAGCGTTTGAATCCTCCAACGAAGCTTGGTTCTTCGTGAAAAGTATGTGAAAAGGGTGTGTGAAGCGGCTAGGGAATAGGGTTAAGTGTGTGTGAGAATAGGTGTGAAGTGTGTGTAAAAACTCTCCTTTTTTTTGCTCCGCATCGGGCTTTATTTATAGATTCGCGCACGGTCGACCGGCCTCTGGAGTACTCGACCGGCTTTCTTCAAAGGCTCTCTGGAGTGGCCGGTCGACCGGCTAGGTCGACCGGCTCTTGAAGGAGGGTCGTCCGTCTTTTCGACGAAGCTCTCTGGAGTGGCCGGTCGACCGGCTATTCTTCCTTAGCATCCGGCTGACTTCCTTCATCCAATTTTTTGTCATTTCGGCCTTTAGTCTTCTCCCTTAGACCCGTGCATGTCCTATCTTCATCACCTTTCATTGTTCAATCTTTATCTTAACCCAAAGTCACCTGAATCATTGAAAATAAGCTATTAGTGTAGCATTTTATCTCTTAAACTCAACATGCACATTTATTCACACTTAAGCCTATTTCTATCAAAAGTACTACACTAATGCATCATTATAAGCATTCAACACCTCTAAAGTATAAGTAAATGGCGATGCAAACACACACCAAATCACAACTCATCAACAAGGATGTGAAGTGTGTGTGAATTGACGATCAAAATTATAGAAAATTTGGCTTTATATAACAGTCTACACACTGTCAGTCAATAGTACTCGGTTAGCTCAAGTGGGTTGCTCTCTGGAGTCATGAGTGTATGATTGATATTATTAAGTGTGTGTATTCTAGTCCATATTTTCAACAATTTAACTATGAAAATATGCTAGGAAAACAATATATCCATATAACACACACAAGAACATGCTTAAGAATATATAGAATATAACTAGTATTTGCAAAATATGTAAAGCTAACCTCTTGAAGCATGGGGCCTTTTATGAAGCTATGACCGTCACAAGCTTTGCTTTTACTCATGAACTAGGACACTAAAAATTTACTATAATGGTGTCGCAATAGGCAATTCCCTAGTCATCTTCCCTATGATTGAAGAGACTTATCTTGAGAGAATAGCCTCTTGTATGGGAAGATGCAATGTAATATGCTCATGAAAACTAGAGCAGAAATCACACAATAAGTGTGTACTATGTGTTTTAGTATTTTCTTACCAAAGTGGAAGAAATTAACTACAAAGTGGATTACATAAAAGGTGTAGGGTCTTGTCTATTTATAGAGAGAACCTTGGCACCCCAAGTTGCTAATCTTTCCATATAGGAAAAAATTACCATGTAGTAATTTCCTTTATGCAACTTGTCCACTTGTCTTGGAAGACTTATGCAAGTTATCCACTTGTTTTTGTAGTCTTTTGCAAGTTGTCCAGTTGTCTTGGAAGACTTGGGCCAAGCCCACCATCTAAGCCCAACACATAGTTCATAATCCATGTGGAGGCCGAAGCCCAATAGGAAACCATCCTAGCCCAATTAGGTTATCTTGGACTCTAAAGAAAGCCCAAACCCAATTCCAAGATTTGGCCCAATAAGGCTACTACCACAATATGGAATTTGCTCTTTCAAGATTACTTTCTCAAAGTTATTTCAACTAGGGAAGGGACCAAGAAGTGATTAACCTTCAATTCCAAAAATAATTAAAAATGTCCTTACCCGATCTAGGCGACATAATAGAATTGCTATGTAAGGAATAGAGCCACTGTTTGTCTTTATCAATTGAAAAATGCAAACAACTTAAGGTGGATAAATTCTTGAGACATATTAGGAAAAAAACAATGTTCTACAAAATTCGTAACATGGGCCAAAGGGCCCTCATTACTTTTTCCATAAAAGGAATGAAGCATTGGAAATGTGCTATGCTTAATTTCAGAGTTTGCTTCCCTCAACCCAAAGTATAGATAGCCAAGTTAGCCTCAAACGCATTGGGAAAGAAGTATTACCTATGCATAAGCTCATCCGCTGTAGGGGGATTTGGTCTAAGAGGCTTTTGGGCATATGGGTACCTATGATGCTCATATGGAGGAATGGGAGGCATAGGGGGAATAAGAGATGGTTTAATGAGATCGACCATTTCTCTTAAAAGATCTCCTAGATAACTATGATGGTGAACTATTCTCTAGGGTTTGGGATTCAAAGGAACCTAGGGATTTCTAAGGGAACTCCTACAAAGCATAAAAACCTACTCTATTCAAAGGAGCTAATCAATTTCTAAGATAGGGGTGTAAAATCTGGCACTACTAAGAGGCACCCTAGAATTTTGGTGGTTAGAGTTTGGTTGATGAGTCTTTGCTTTTGTTTCTATTGGTACAATTTATTTTTCATTTCTTTTCTTTACATTTTGTTTCCCTCATGTCTGTTGCTTCCAATACAGAAAGACTTATCATTACACTTGCCATTGTGAGCTTTTAATGTTGTTTTTGTTGATTTTCTTTGTAGATCTTTTGAGTTGTAAGAAAATTAGGTGCAAGAAATGTTAATGGATGCTATCATCAAAACATGGTTTGCATGGTTTAATGCTACACAAGGTTATATCTTTCCATCCTCTACTTGTCCCTTCTTGTCTACCTCTTCCCTATCTCGTTTACATGCTTTATGATGCTTATTTGCATGTTGTGTGCTTTCATTTTCTTTGCTTGAGGACAAGAAAAGTTTAGGTTTGGGGTGTGGAGTTTGGTCTTGTTTTATACTTTATTTAAGGTAAATTTGCATTATTTTCTTAAAAAATGGTGAAATATTTTTGATTTTTATGAATGTAGAGTCATTTATCTCTTTGTTGACGGAAGTGTTTGCTCTTGTTTATTGACCTAATTAATTAGAGAAGATGAGGTTGTATTATGGGAAGTGAATGGAGTGAAGGAAGAACCAGGACTTTGAACAAAACTCTTTTGAAAACTATGGGGAGTGAGCACTTCTAAGAATGCACCTTGTAGTTGCCCCACAACTTGGTTGGAAAACATGTTTTCACGGATTGTTGATATGAGTACCCCTTCCTCAATTGATTCTTTTAGTGTGCCTCAACCCTTCTTTTTTATTTTCATTTTTTGGTTTACTCTATGTATTGAGAAAAATGCAAACAAATGGAAAAATACAAAAAATGAAAAAAGTGAAAAAGATTAAAAAACAAGTGGACAAAAATGTAAAATGAGAAAAAGCCAAAAGGCAACAAAAAGTTGATTGAAAAACTAAAGCATATGATGTTGATAATTCTAAAGCACAATTAAGCCATAAAATTAGCCTACAAGTGCACGAGTCATTTGTAGTCTAGTTGTGCAAGTACGGGGTCATATCTACAGAGAGGTGTGAATGGGGAATGGTACTAAGGTGTGTGTCCTAGGAAGCTACTAAAGGAAAGACCTAAACTACTAGTCTTTTTTGGTGTTTTAGATTGAATGGAATACGAGGGGAGCAAATCTAAACTAAGGAAAGCTAAACTAAGGGAAATGGAATAGGAAATAGGAGATTCAAGCTAACTAATGGAAATGACTAAGGAATTGGGATTTAGGGGTCCTTACGCTTGATTATGGGCAACCTATCAGTCTCCTATTATAGGATTACTAGATGGATGTGAATTTAGGCTACTTTAGTTGAGGATTCTAATTAACTATGTTATTATCGACTAGGGCTCGGTGCAGGTCTATCCCTAGGTTGATAGCCTCTAGAGTATAACGTGGTCCTAATGACCTAGGGTTTTTGGGATAGTCCAATTAGTCTCCTAGGTGATGTTCATTCATCCTACCTTAGTGTCTAAACCATTGGCTGGGTTTAAAGACAAGACCTAGTCCATCCAAGGTCGATTAAACTAGCTGGAAGCCTATTGGCTAGGTTTAAAGCCAAAAGAAACTCAACTAAGCCTAATATTTAATTAAGCGCCATCAATCATACATTACAATAGCAATTCAAGCGTTAAGCCCAAGTTTATAAATGTTCTAGGAATGGCATTCATGAACACATAGACATATTCAACTGCTAAACACATAGACATGCTTGCATTACACCATTTTGAGCAATAATAATCAATATGTATGCTATTGAAGCTAGCTTTGCTATTAGCCATGTAAACACACATATAGATATTCATGAATGCATTACCTACTTCATGGATTCTTCATATAAACTCATAGACATGCTCACACAAAGTTATAGAAGTGATAAATACCAAATAAGCTTCAAAATATATATGCTATTTCATTAAAGCATATTATCAAACACTTAGACATGGAATAAAATAGCCATTGAAAACCCTGAAAACAAGCATATATATATATAGACATATACATATATATATATATATATATATAAATCCATCAAATATTCCATAACAATGAAGTAATAGATTAACCCATAATATAAGCTTCAATCACCCACTAAAATACTCAACTCAAACATATCATAAACTAGAATAAAAGGGAGATAAAGAGTCTTCCCTTTTATCCTTAGCAATCTCTGTACAAATCTTGAGTAAATCCCCAAATCCAAGTGTTGATTCCTAAAGAAAGCTTGAATCTATGTGTGGATATGTGTGGATGAGTGTGCATGAGTTGGGTGAGTGATAGGATTAGGGTTTTGAAAGTGGGTGTGAGAAAGTGTGTGAAAAGTCCCCTAAAATTACAGAAAATTAGGCTTTTATAGACAGTTTTAGCAGATATCCGGTCGACCTAGCCGGTGGACCGACTCTGGTGCACTAGACCGGCTAAAACATGCTACTCTCTGATGTCGTCGATCGACTTAGGCAGTTGATCGGCTCTCCTTTGAGGTCGACTAGCTACATATTTTGCCCTTAATTTCATTCTTCATGTTTCTGGTTTTCATCGCACGATCTGTACATCTTTTTTCTTGATCTTCCATCCTCGTTCAAGCTTGTTTTCCATCCTATAACTCACCTAAGACATAAAATTAAGCTTTTAATGTATCATTTAACCATAAAACTCAATTGTAAACACTTAGAACTGTATATGCATAATTATTGTATAAGTACTACACTGATGCCATCAAGAAAGCACAAAATACCTCTAAAAACATAGGAAAATGCAAGTGCAAACACATCAGTATAATTGAATAGTGTCAAGTGACACAATGTCAATTTGACACAAGTGTCTCTTTTGTTCTTTCATTGTGTTGTGAATAATATGCTTATGTTAATTATGAGCTATTGTGATATATCTTCTTTCTTCTTGTATCTCTAGGGATTTGTGCATATTTGAAAGGCCACGTTAGTTGATGAAGGCACAAAAAATCAACATCTAGGGTGCGTGAGTTGGAATCCTAGGTTTATAGCTGTTTTAACTACTTGGTAAGTTCCCAAGAGGTATGATAACCCTTGTGCTTGAGAGGAGGACCTGAAAAAGGCTTGGAGACCCCTTAGATGAAAGGAATGACCATTTCACACTCCTTAGATTTGACAAGATAGCAAGTTAATGCTTTTGACAACCCTTTTTAGCAACTTGGAGATAAATTTAGGTTTGGTCTTACTTGGGGACAAGCAAGGAAAAGGTTTGGGGGTATTGATATACTGGTTTTGTGTGTGGTTATGCATAGCATTTATGTATCTATTTTAAGGTTTTATTTCTCTATTAGGTGTATTAGTGTAGCATTTATACCATACTTATGCATATTACACTTCAAATGTCCATAGTCGAGTTTAGAACGTAAATCCTACACTAATGCACACTTCTTTCTTGTTTTAGGTGAGAATTGAAGAATTGTTGATTAGGAGGAGAAAACATGAAGAAAGGGGCTTTTAGAAGCTCTTAGACGAAGAATAAAGAGCATGAGTGGAGATATATGTTTTGGGAGAAGAAATTGAGCTTGGTTGAAGATATAGAGGACATGGACAAAGCTTGGAGATGTTTTTGGGGATGGAAAGATGAAGAAAATTGGCTTTGGAAGTCCCAATAAGTGCTAGAAGGCAGAAGAAAAAAACATCTAGCGTGAATTGGAGCCAAAACGAGCAAGTATAGAGCAATTCAGCGGAAGGCTGGTGACCCCCTGCCTAGGGTCGGCGATTGACCTTAGTGACCGACCATATCCAGAATGCAATTTATTTTAGTTGGTCTCACTTCATTTTAGGTTATGAGACTGAACTAGCGACCAAATTTTGTAAAAAAAAAAAATGACCTATTTAAGCCATTTTTTAGCTATTTTCGATGTCTTTCAACCCCCATCTCTCATACCTATTAAACCAAACCCTAATTCCATCACTTACCCACCTCACACACACAATCCCACATTAATTTGATTTATAAACAAGCTTAAGCCATTTTTTAGCTATTTTCGATGTCTTTCAACCCCATCTCTCATACCCATTAAACCATACCTTAATTCCAACACTTATCCACCTCACACACACAATCCCACATTAATTTGATCTATAAACAAGCTTGGAATTTAGGATCCAACAAGGATTTGGAGGATTTAGAGCAAGATTTGTAAATAGCAACCAAGGATAATAAGGAAGCTTTTCATTCTTCTTTTTGTTCTTGTTTATACTATGTTAGATTAGCCTTAAATTAGAATTGATTGTTACTCTTATAATAGGTTGATGATTTTGATACTTGTTTTGAGATTTTGATGGTCATATAACATGTTTTGTTTTGATATTGCTACAATTTGGATTTAAACATATCTTTATGTTTGATGAAATGCCTTTATGAGTTTACATGTGTAATTTGTACTTAGATGCTAATAGCAGTGGCCTCACCGTTGCCTTAATCCATGCTAATGGCATGAGCCTTGCTTGTAACTACATTTGGGTTGATTAATTGAAGTTCTTAATGGCTTAATGTAGTAGGTAATCACCTCTGGCATGAAACATGGCTAAAAGGGTACCACTATTACTTGATGGACCCAGGTGACCTAACCTGTAGTTTGAAACAAAGCTAAAAGGTTAGACTTCCAATTAGGCAATTAATCAACACCTAAAGGACCTAGTAACTAGACTTGAAAGCTTTAGCTAGACAGGACAAACCTATACTTCTAATTGGGCCCAATTAGGGATTGGCTAACACCGATACATAGAGGTAATAAGGCTAGTTAACTAAGCCCACAAGTAGAGTATCTGGAATATTAATAGCCTCAAAACAAGCATAGGAATATAAACCTAATCCAAAGAAGAAATCACCCAGAAGTTTCCCCAAAACCTAGTTGATTCCCCAGTTCCATAGCTTTTTTATACCCCTATTACCATTAGTTAGGTTTATTTTTCCTTTTGTTTAGGTTTAAATTTGACCTCCACTAAATCCAAAAGCCCAAAAATAGTAGGTAAAGTTACACATAACTATGGTAGGATGCACTTCCACAAAACCCACACTTTGGTCCCTAAGGAAGATGATTCTCGTACTTAAGCCCTCGACTATAAGGTCTCATGTGCTTGTGGGTGTTCATGTGCTTATAGGTGTTTTGAATTGAAAGAGCACATCAAAAATATGTGTGTCCCCTTAGGATTGTCTGGTTGATCATCCAAATCTAGATCTACTGATACTACCTTTATAGATGTATTGGTCATTTGGCTTGAGGGTTGCTTTGGAGATCAAGGATCCATGACCAAGGATAGTCATTTATAGGACAAGAGACACAATGGAGAAGATGTAGCTAAGAAGGTGATAGTACAAGGGCCAAAGGACCAGTCTTAACTATAGGTATATATAGAGGGGCACTATGGTCGGTTATTTAGTAGGTCAAAGACAATGTTCACATTTTTTTATGATAAACTTCTGGGTAACAACAATTATCCTTGGAGTGCAAGTTTAATCTTATGGTGGAATAGTTCAGAGTTAAAAATGGTCATTATGTCGCCTAGATTTGGCAAGGCCATGTTTTGTCATTTTTAGAAGCCAAGGTTAATTGTGTCTTCTTGGTCCCTTCCCTAGTTGAATGACTTTGAGAAATTAATCTTGAAAAAGCAAATTCCATATTGTGGTATTGTGGTAGTATCCTAGTTTGGCCAAAGTTTGAAATTAGGCTTAGGCTTCTTTAGGGCCCAACATAACCTAATTGGGTTTGGATGGTTTTTTATTTGGGTTTGGCTTCCACATGGATTATGGACAATGTGTTTGGCTTGGATTTAAGCTTGGCCCAAGTTTTCCAAGACATGTGCCTAAAAGTTACTACAAGAAGAATTCAAATTGCAAAAGTAACTTCCAAGACCTGTGGCAAATATTTACTACAAGGAAAATGTTTCCCACATGGAAAGTTTACAAGGTTGGAGCGCCAAACTTTGCCTATAAATAGGCAACACCATGAACCATTTTTAGCATTCTTTTTTGTAGTTGATATCTTCCATTTTGGCAAGAGAATACTACAACACATAGCACACACTTATCATGTGGTTTTTGCTCTAGATTTTCAAGAGCATATTATTTTTGCTTCTTCCCACACAAGAGGCTATTTTCTCAAGATAAGTCTCTGTAATCGTAAGGAAGAACTCTAAGGAGTTCCTTGAGTTTATAGGCGACACCCTTTTAGTTAAAAATTTTGGTGGGCTTGTTCATGAGCAGGAACAAAGCTCGTGATATTTGTAGCTTCACGAAATGTCTCATGCTTCAAGAGGTTAGTGTTACATATTATGCAAATACTAGTTATTTTCTATGTGGTCTTTAGCATGTTCTTATGTGTGTTATGTGATTATTTCTACTTTCCTAGCATGTTTTCTTAGTATAATTTTTTAAAAATATGGACTAGGATAGACTACATGTAAAACTATTGATCCGACGTCATCAACTAATGTCCAAAGCTCAAAGTTAACCAATTGAATGTAAATTTCCATTTGATGTCTCCAATATGAATAGTTAATTCCATCGAACCTTGGTGGCTTGAATAGTGAAAATCCTTCATCAAACGTAGAAGACCTGCTTGCCATGATAGGCCTCTTAGAAGAAGATTAGTCTATCATATAAGACCAAGCTTTCGATACCACTTGTGAGTGGTAAACTAGCTCTAGAGGGGGGAAAGGGGGAATAGAGCTTGAAAATCCTTTTGTTGCAAACATAGAGAATTCTTTTCTTCCATTGATTACAGAAGTGTATTGCAAAGTTAAATAGTGTGATTCAATCTGTATTGCAAAGTTAAATAGTGTGATTCAATCCAAAATCGAAAAACAAGAAGAAAATTAAAAAACCAGCAATTTATAGTAGTTCGACTACTAAGCCTACATCTATTTCCCGAGTATCCAACTTAAGAATTTCAACAACTCCATTAACAACCTTGACCTTTTCAAAAGTTGGCTAAGCTCACAAACCAACGATACAACATTGATTTCAACCCAAAATCAAGAAACCCACTTGCAATTGTTTTTCAAATATCGAACCTACAAGGCTAATCTACCCAAATCTCAACATTTACCAGATAGAGATATTGTAAAGTGTAAAGTGGTGTGTCTTTTAAGTGCAAGCCCTAAAAGACCCACAAGCATACGGATCGTGTAGAATAGTGTGTACGAGTGCGGGTGTTGAACCACGTGAAGGTGTGAATTTGTGGAAGAAATTCTACACTAGTGTGTGTTAGGATTAGTATGCCCCAAAGCTCACTTGTATATAACATTTTGGATGTTAAACAATGTATAATCATTTTGTGAAATGGTATTATGAGTTCCTTACATATTATCTCTGGTATGTTTTACTGATGTATATATAAAGATCCTTTGACTTGAACTAATGACTTGGGTGCACAGTGAGGCTGGATGCACAGTAGGTCCAAGTCTAGATTTAGTCACGTCATAAATTAAGTCTATAACCGAATGGTAGTGTTGGGCACTCTACCGGGATAAGGTTATATTGAGCAAGTCTCCTTATTGAGGGTGATCTACCTAGGTCATTGGAGGACTTTCTGGATTTGTCTCAATAGTACGTGTGTCACATATTTGACAGGAGCATTGTGAGTATGTTTTCTAGAGACGTACTACCAAAGAAAGAAAACAAGATACTCACTGCTACTAAATGATCATTTCTCTTAATCTTGAGCATATGTGGATGAACTAATGAAGTTAGGTTTTGGTTCTTTGATTCACTGTGGGTGAGATCTTACTTTATTAGGTCAACAGCTTTGTACATTGAGTGCTAAGTTCTAATTAATTGGAACATGCATATGCAATATGGAATCTATGTGCTCCCTTTGGGATTGTCCATATTTATCATCCGAATCTAGATCTAGTGATACTACCTTTATGGGTGTATCGGTCATATGGCTTGAGGGTCGTTCCCGAGATCAAGAGATTCCATGACCACAGATGATTGGCAATAGGACAAGAAACCCAACGAAAAAGGATATAGCTAAGGAGGTGATAGTACACAGGCCAAAGGACCGGTCTTAGCTATGGGTATACATAGAGGGACATTATGGTTGGTTATTTAGTAGGTCAAAGAAAAAGTTTACATTCTTTTGTGATAAGCTTCTAGGTAATAGCAATTATTCTTGGAGTGCAACTTTGATCTTATGGTGGAATAGATCAGAGTTAAAAATAATTATTATTATGTCGCCTAGATTGGGCAAGGACTTTTTTTTATTATTTTTGGAAGCCAAGGTTAATTGTGTCTTCTTGGTCCCTTCCTTTTAGTTGAAATGACGTTGAGAGAGTAATCTTGAAAGAGCAAATTCCATATTGTGGTGGTAGCCTTATTAGGCCAAAGCTTGGAATTGGATTTGGGCTTTCTTTAGAGTCCAAGATAACTTAATTGGGCTTGGATGGATTCTTATTGGGCTTGGGCCTCCACATGGATTATGGACAATGTGTTGAGCTTGGACTGTGGGCTTGGCCCAATCTTCCAAGACATATGCTAGAAAGTTACTACATGAAAAATTCAAATTGTACAAGTAACTTCCATGACATATGGCAAACATTTAATACTAGGAAACATTTTCCCACATGGAAAGTTTACAAGGTTTAGGTGCCAAACTTTTTCTATAAATAGGCAAGACCTTAAACCATTTCTAGCATCAAAAATTTTGGCAAGAGAATACTACAACACATAGTACACACTTATTGTGTCGTTTTTTGCTCTAGATTTTCAAGAGCATATTACTTTGTTTCTTCCCACACAAGAGGCAATTCTCTCAAAAAAAGTCTTTAACCATAGGGAAGAAGACAAGGGAGTTGCATATTGCAACACCCTTATAGTAATTTTTTTTTTGGTGGCCTTGTTCATGAGCGAGAACAAAGCTCGTGACAATTTTAGCTTCATCAAAGGCCCCATGCTTCAAGAGGTTAGCTTTACATATTTTGCAAATGCTAGTTATGTTCTATATGTTCTTATGTGTGTTATGTGGTTATTTTATTTTCCTAGCATGTTTTCTTGGTAGTATTTTTCAAAATATGGACTAGGATAGACCACATGTAATATTATCGATCTTACAATTGGTATCAGAGCTTAGGCTCACACACAACATGCTTAGACTATGCAACGAATATTGTATTTGCATAAATATGTTAGTCATCTTGTGAGTGGCAAGATTAGGAAATCTTGTGTTGCATATACTTGTGGTTTTATGCTTGTATGTGCAGGTAATATAAAATCCCCTTGATGGTTCGTATGCATGCATGACAGATTTTTATGTATGGTCAGCAAAGCTTGGCCATAGGCGATTTCGTGTATAAATATTTATGGTTATTGCTTGTAGTTTCATTTAAAAGAAGCATAGGATATTTTGCAAATACTAGTGATGTTTCTTTATGAAGCTTGTACTAGCAATAGCAAAGTGTTTTTATTGTAATCTTTAAAGACCAAGGAGAAGAACAAGAAAATAGCATAGAGAAACACTCTGCTGGGTGAGCTTGTTGGTCAAGCGGCTCCTACTGATAGACGACAGGCCGAGGCAGAAAAAGCTATTAAGTGTGCTGTTTTGTTGAAGATTGCAGGGAGCCATCAAAGAGGGATTTTTAACGTATTTTGGTGGATGTTTATAATGCATGGACATATGTTTTAACATATTTGCATAAGCATAAACTTGATTACCACCTAGAAATATGCCCACTCATTAGGTTTTTAAATTTGGCCTATCCTATGTGTTAATTTCTCAGAGATAGTTAAGTTCATTTAAAAGAGATTGGCTTAGACAAGATAATTGTAAGAAATAATGTCTAAAGATGCCATGCAATCTCATGACAAAAATGAAAAAATTAACTTGAGATTTAAAATATGACAACCTAAGGGTCCATACACCCAGATTTAGGTAAGTAATCTATTATGGTATTGCAATGTTTTAGTAATACAACGGGGATTCGCAAAAACCAAAGTGTTTCGCAAATCCAAAGTGCATTTGGATCTAAAAAAAAAGCGAGAATACCTAAAATAGAGAAAACCCTTATGTTAACATATTGAGTGGGAGAGGGGATTGGAAATACCCCACTGCTTTCCATATCCGATTCACACAAATGGTAAATGTCATTAACTTCCCCATCGGAAGGTCACACTTTATCAAGATTTAGCAAGGTGAATTTAAAATGTTTATTCAAAAAAGGTGTTAGTGAGTTTGGCCATCCTATCGGTGGAATTCTTCACTAAAGATCGCCTCACACAACATTGATTAAAGTCACTACCCTATTGGAGGGCTTAAATCAAGAATGTTATGGAGAATGAACATAAGGAATGGGTATACACTCAACTTAAATGGTAGGTTCGGCTATCCCATCGATAGAGTTCGCTATTGGATTTAAGAAGCCAAACGAAACAGTGATTGAATTATTCAAATTGGAACATATCTAGATAATTGTCAATTCAAATAAGCGGCGGAGCTTAACTTAATGTTCATAAGTTCAGCCATCCCATCGGTGAAGTTCTTGTGAGGACGTTGAGACACTGTTACATCGAGTAGTTTAAGGGTTAATCTACTCAAAGGCAAATGATGTAAAAGTACTTGTATGTTTTATTTCCAAAGATAGCATACATATTATACATGCATCAATTTCATACTCATAAAATAATTATGATTATATTGTTGTATATCTAGAAAAATGTCTTCGTTCAATCCACTAGCTATAATTCTCAAAGAGCACATGGTCACTGGACCGAATTTCGTGGACTGGGAACGGAACTTGGACATAGTACTCACCGCAGAAGAGTACAAGTATGTCCTAACAACTCCTTGTCCTGTTGTGAAGGAAAACTCTTCTAAAGCCCAAAAAGATGCTAAGGCAAAATGGCAGAAGGTCAATAGTATGGCCAAGTGCTATATGATGGCTTTTATGTCAGATATTTTGCAAAGCAAGCATCATCATATGGAAACTGCAAAAGAAATCATGACCTCACTGCCTCGTATGTTTGCCGATAAGAGTAGGCCCGCAAGGGAAGGTGCTCTTGGAGAAATTATAAATCAAAGGATGGCAGAAGGTGCATCTGTCAAAGAGCATATGCTCAAAATGATGGATTACTTTAATACTATAGAGATCCTAGGGGCAAACATAGATGAATAGTCAAAGGTAGACATGATTTTGGAGACTCTACATCGTCTTGCACCTAGTTCAAGGTTAATTATAATATGGGCAAGATGAACATGGATATGACAAAATTTATGATAGAGCTCCTAGCTCCAGAAGCCATAATGAAAAATAAGGGCCACGTAAACATAGTTCAAGCATTCATTTCTGGACTTAACCCGAAAGGGAAAAAGTTCAAAGGAAAGGGGAAGCAAAAACGTGGTCAAGGAAAAAAGAAGAAAACTGGTGAACAGCCCAAACAATTAACAGGTGAAAAGCCTAAGGGCAAATGCTTTAAGTGTGGCCAGAAAGGGCACTGGAAAAGGGATTGCCCGAAGTACTTGGCACGAGGCCAGATAGGTACACCTCTTTTGTTCTACATTGAAACCTGTTTAGTGGTTGATTCTACTGATTCTTGGATTGTAGACTCTGGAGCCACTAACCATATTTCCAATTCTTTCCATTGGTTTCAGGAAATGAAGGAACTAGCTAAAGGGGAATTTGCTCTAAGGATGGGTAACGAAGCAAAAGTATGGGCTGCTGCAATGGGAGAAATGTGCTTAAATTTTCCCTGTAATAGGAAGTTATTTTTGAACAACGTTTATTATGTTTCAAATGTACGTAAAAACCATATTTCTATTTCGCAATTAATATTAGATGGTTTTTGCATTAATTTCCATTCTAGTGCTGATATCAGTAGAGATGGAAATATTATTTGTTCCGGTAACATGCATGATAACTTGTTCTATGTGAAACCTATTACAAACTCACTACATAATATAGAACAAATTAATTCCTGAAAAAGGAAGGTTTCTTCGACCAATGATACTTATCTTTCGCATCTACACTTAGGACATATTAGCTAAAGTGAATTCGGTGATTAGTCGAGGATGGGCATCTTAGCTCATAAGATCTTGAATATCTACCTCTATGTGAATCTTGACTCAAAGGAAAGATGACTAAATGGTCATTTTCTTCTAAAGGAGAAAAGGCCAAAGAAGTATTGGAATTGGTTCATACCAATATGTGTGGTCCTATGAGCAAACCAGCACGAGGAGGCTATGAGTATTTCATTACCTTTATTGATGATTACTCTAGGTATGGATATGTATATCTGATGCGACGCAAGTCTAAATCCTTTGAGAAATTCAAAGAGTTCAAGGCTGAATCGGAGCAAAAATTAGATAAACGTATCAAAGCCCTTCGGTTTGATCGAGGTGGCAAATACCTCTCGGGTGAGTTCAGAGACTATTTTACACAAGAAGGGATTATGTCTCAATTGACTGTTGATGTGTGTCATTTGTGCGTGTTTGCATCTAGTTTTTGCATGCATATTTAAGGGTGTTTAGAGCATAATTGAGTGCACTTAGTATAAAGTTTATGCATATTTGTTAATATTTGTACGTAATGTATTTAGGTGCATAAATACTATACTAAGTGTTATATTCCATGTTTTAAGCGTGTTTTGGAAGGGTTCAAACTTATGCGGGAAGAAATGAGCTAACGGATGAAGACCGAAAGAAAAGGAATAAAGAAGAGATCATTCTAATCTAGCCGATCAATTTAGAAAAAGAGCCGGTCGACCGGCCGCTCCAAAGAATAAAGAATTTAAGCTGGCCATTCCAGAAAGCATCATGATTTAAGCCAGTCGAGTGAGAAAGAGGAGTCAGTCGACCGACGAGGTCAACCGGCTGTGCGCTGAAGCTGTTTATAAATTGCTCGTTTCAGCTCATTTCCAGGGGAGGAACTTTTATTTGTTATCCTAGAAACCCTAACCCTTTACCTACTCACAAAACACCTTAAACCACCATCTAAACCCCATACCAAGCTAGGATTGAAGCATTAAACAAAGATTTGAAAGATGTGTACGGATTTGGAAGCAAGAATTTAGGGAAGTTCTTCTTGTTCTTTCTCTATTTCTTGTAAATATGTTGCTAGATTATGCTAGATTTAGGGTTGATTGTTGTTGTATATTAGATTAGGGCTTCGAATAATGGATTTGTGCAGATCTTTGGCTCTTAATACATGTTTATTTACAAAAATATATGGCATGATTCAATATGTCTATGTATTGGAAATCAAACATGTCTATGTGTTTGTTAAAATGCTTAAGTGAATATGCATGTGTTATTTGTTCTTCAAATGCTCTTATCTACTTATATGGGTGATGTGATTGTGCTTAATCTCATGGCTTTGCTTAGTAGAGTAGGCTTTAGCTTTAAATCCAGCTGATATGTTACATGCTATGCTTAGTCGAGTTTAGGTGCTAGTCCTTGGCTTTAAATCTAGCCAAGCAGATAAGTTAACCTAGACTAGAGTATCCCTCACCCGTGTTAGTGTTGGTTAATCGAGCCTTAATGTCACATAGTGCTTAGGTGCTAGTCCTTGGCTTTAAATCCAGCCAAGAGGATAAGTTCTAAGCACGGATTGCGTAGGCTAGGAGGGATTGAACATTAGCTTTAAATCCAGCTAACAGGTTGAACCACTAGTATTGGTTAAGAGAGCCCCCGATCAACACAACGGCAATAGAAGTCCCGAGCCTTAGATAGACCTCATCTGTTATCATAGCCCAAGTCTTGTTGCAATGCAATCACCCTAGGTCCCCTTCTTCTTTATTAGTGTTTCCTTCCTTAGTTTGGTGCCTTTAAGTTCCTCCACAGATTAGTTTTTATTTTCCTTTTTCTGAGCTCCCTTTCATCCTAAAGTAAGCACACACACGTACGTAGCTAGTTTAAGGCACCCGAGCACATAGAGACTAAACTAAGGTAGCCTCCCTGTGGATTCGACCCTGCAGTTGCACACACTGTATTACACACGTCCCGTGCACTTACGGGATATTTAGGCTTGTGCTCAAATAGCGTATCAAGTTTTTGGCGCCGTTGCCAGGGAGGTACGGTATTGGTTCTTTGTGTGCTTTTGTGTTTGCGATTGGTTGCTTGCGTGTGCACTATCTTTACTTGCTTTCCATTTTTTGAAAACTAAAAAAAAAATTTTAAAAACAAAAAAAAATTAAAAAAAAAATTTGATTATGAAAAGGTTTTACTTGTGATTCATTGAATATGACTGATCCTAATGCTTCTTGGTGGTCACTTGTATCCTCTTCCCTACCACCCGAACGTGTCCCTTATGCATGTCGCTTGTGTGGAAGTTTCATGCATCCTACCATTTTCTGTCCCCACGAGAATTCCCCTTCTAAGGCTAGTGCTACTAATGACCCCTATAGTCATGCAACATCTCATGCATCTTCATTTAGTAATCATGACTATAGGGATGCATATTCTTGTTATTGCAATCATTCTGGAAGCCATGCTCATTTTCCTAGTGCTTGTCCCACCTTCCACCCTCATTCCCGATTGCATGCAATGCCCAATGCCCCTAGCAATCATACGCCTATGTATGCATCTACATCTAGTTATCATGATTCTAGGGAGCAACATCATGCATTTTCACAATGGGGTCAAGATGACTCTTTATTCCATTCACCTTCTAGTTTCGATTGTCCACCTTCAACACCTTCTTTTTCCACCCATTCCTCTCCCGAGTTTTTTGATGGTTATGTGCAAAATGATTTTCAACATGACTACCCGTTTCACTCGGTTGAGCCCTCTTCTTTTAGGTTTTCTTCTCAAGAGGAAACACTTGACTATCTCTTATCCCTCATCCAATCTAACCAAGAACAACTTGAGAGTTTGAATCGAGACACCAAATCTTTTGGTGTGCCCATGAAGAGAATGGTTGAGAGTGTGCAACTCATGAGTGAGAATGTTGAGATACCTTTAGAACGAGTTGAAGAGATAGGAGACAGACCTAGAGATGAGAGAAATAGTGGTGAAAAAGATGATGTTTTGGGGAGAAGATTAGAAAAAGAGGTTGATGGAGATATCACATCTTCTAGTGAGGATGAGGATGAGTAGTGTCGTCTTTCGAGTGCAAGCTCTAAAAGACCCGCAAGCATACGAATCGTGCAATATAGTGTGTACAAGTGCGGGTGTCGAACCACAGGGAGCCGTGAATAATGTGTGTGAATTCTATGCTTGGTGCTCTAGAAAGTGCCAAAAAGAAAGATCTAAACTAGACATATTTTTGGGGTTTTGGATTATCGGGAGCTCTAGGTAAAGGAAATAAAACTAAACTATGATTATGAAAAATGGGAACACAAGTTGGTCAAGAGGGAACTAACAATTGAGAAGGGGTTAGGGTGACTTCGACTTATGAATGGGTAATTCTATACTCAAATGCTATGGGATTAAGGGATGATGGCTAACTATCATGAGTGCTCTTAACTAGGTTGCTAGTTATTGTCCTAATTTCCCCCTAGGACTCGGTGCGGGTCCGTCCCTAGGCGGCGCCTCCTAGAGCTACGACGTGGTCCTAGAGTGACTAACTAACTTCCTAGGTGGCTTAGAATGAACCTACCTTAGTACCTAAACCTTTGGCTGGATTTAAAGCCAAGATCTAGTGTTGCTAAGGTCGACTAAACCTATCTGGAAACCTATTGGCTGGATTTAAAGCCAAAGGAGACTCAGCCTAGACTAGCCGTAAATTATACTTCGTCATTCTAAGGTCACTACAGTAGAATTTGACTTGCTAGTGCGTTCATACATGTTCAAGGCCAAGGTGCACGTGAATAATGGAACCTATTCAACTACCAAACATCGTCATGTTCAGTTCACACCATTAGAAATAATTAACAACCAACACGTATGCGTTATTGAAATTATGCTTATTACCAGGCATGCAAATATACATATAGACATGAATAAAAGCATTACCCACTTCATAGCATCCACATATAAGCATATAGACATGATTATAACATGGATTAGATGTGTTTAGTAACAAACAAACTTCAATTTATACACATGTTACTCATCTAGGCATTTTATCAAACACTTAGACATGAATGAGAAAATACCCATTTGAACAAGACAATTCGAAACATGTATATATATACAGCCATTATATCCCATATTATAAGAGTATATAGTTAACCCATTACATAAGCTAAATCACCCTACACAAGTCTACTCGATCATAATAGGAAATAGAATGAAAGGTAGATAATAAAACTTCCCTTTCATCCTAGCTAATCTTGTACAAAGCTTTTGAGCAAACTTGATTCCAAAATGTTTGAACCCTCCAAATCAAGCTTGGTTCTTAGTGAGAAAATGTGTGAAAAGTGTATGTGAAGTGGGTGGGATCTAGGGTTAAGTGTGTGAGAATTTTAGGTGTGAAGTGTGTGTTAATCTACCAAAAAGTCCTCTCCTCTTTCGGCAGAATCGGGCCCTATTTATATGTTCTCAGCATATTGGTCGACTGGCCTCTGGAGTGGTCGTCCAGCTTTTTAATGTTGCTCTCTGGAGTGGCCGGTCGACCTAGCCTTTTCCAACAACCCTTTTCCAACACTCTTTCTTACCAAGCTTTGGGTTGGCTACAAGGGTTATTCTTTCAAGGTTCTCACTCCCCACAACTTTGAAGGGCATCCCCTCCAAGACTTAGTTTTCAAACCACTCTATTCATTTCCCCACAATGCCTCTTATCTTCATAAATCAATATAGTCAATCACAAAAACCAACACAATGATCAACAAAGAAATAAATGACTCTATATGCATCAAAATTGAAAAATTTTCTCCATTTTTAAACGCAGAATGCAATCTACCCAAAGCAAGATATATAACAAGAAAACCAAACTCCCACACCCTAAACCTAAACTTTGCTTGTCCTCAAGAAAAAAGATCAAAGCACAAAAACAAGCAAATCATCATTACAAAACAAGTAAGGGTGGTGGGGATAAGGTGTAAACATGGGGAATAAGTGGAGAAAGGATAGATACAACCTTGCATTTTCTTCAAAGCTTTCCATGCCAATGATAAATCACCATACTACTAATCCTGTGACTTACAATTCATAAACACTCACAAAGAAAACAAGATTAGTAGCATTGCCTATGCATACTTGCATTGGCATGTGCAATAATGAGCAGTGGTGTATCTTATGGGACAAAGGATTAGGATTCAACACTTTGGTTTGGGTGCAAGAAAGATAAACGAAAGAAAACAAAAAGAGAAGAAAGTAAAACAAATGCAAAACTGCAAAATTGAACCTAGGTTGCCTCCTAGTAGCGCTAACCACGAAGCCGTCAGCCAGGCAAACACCAACTCATCTTCAACTTCCATAGATGGGATCCTGAAGCATTAAAACCTCTACACGAGCCATGCTCGGATCATATGCTTGCTTCAGGCGTTGCCCATTCACCGTCAACTCTCAGCCATCCTTCAAGTCTTTAATCTTGACTGCTCCGGAAGGATAGCCAATCATCACCTCATATGGACCATCCCATCTTGTCTTAAGCTTACCTGGAAAGAGTTTCAATCGTGAGTTAAACAACCAAACTTTATCAAAAGGAGAGAATTATTTCCTAATAATGTGTTTATCATGAATTCTCTTCATCCTATCCTTATAAAGTTTAGCGTTCTCATATGCCTCAAATCTAAACTCTTCCAATTCCGCTAGGTCTAGCTTCCTTTTCTCACCCGCTCTTGCCAAGTCAAAATTTACGGCTTTGATTGCCCAATAAGCTCTATGCTCTAGTTCTACCGGCATGTGAAAAGCTTTACCAAAAACCAATCTATATGGAGACATACCAATGGGAGTCTTAAAGGCAGTACGGTAGGCCCACAAAGCATCATTTAGCCTAATAGCCCAATCTCTTCTATCGGGCCTAACCGTTTACTCTAAAATGTGCTTGATCTCTCTATTGGACACTTCTACTTGTCCACTAGTTTGCGGGTGATAAGGAGTGGCTACTTTATGGGTGACCGAGTATCTTCTCAACAAGGCCTCTAAAGTCCTATGGCGAAAATGCAAACCCCCATCACTAATTAAGACCCTAGGGACTCCAAATCTAGAGAAAATGTTTTCTTTAATAAACTTAACCACTACCCTATGGTCATTAGTGCGTGTAGGAATAGCCTCAACCCATTTGGACACATAATCAACGGCCACTAAAATGTAATGGTACCTAAAGGAAGGTGGAAATGGACCCATGAAGTCTATACCCCAAACATCAAACAACTCACAAGGAAGAATAGGGGATAAAGGCATCATGTTTCTCCTAGAGATGGACCCAGATTGTTGACATCTAAAACACTTCCTGCAATATTCTTGGGCATCCCTAAAGAGAGAAGGCCAAAATAGTCCACTTTGCAAGACCTTCGCGGCGGTCTTCTTCCCACTAAAATGACCCTCACACCCCTCATCATGACACATGCTCAAAACGCTCTCAAACTCATCCTCAGGCACGCACCGGCGAATCATTTGATCTGCACACACTTTAAAAAGATAGGGATCCTCCCAAAAGAAATGCCTAACTTGTGCTAGGAACCTATCTTTTTCTCTTTTCTCCCAATGGGAAGGAAAACGCCCTGTGGCAAGATAATTGACAATATGAGCAAACCAAGGTGTGTGATGAGAGATGGCAAATAATTGTTCATCGGGGAAAGAATCATGAAAAGGAGATGGATCACTAGAAGACTCGCTAACAAGACGGGAAAGATGATCCACAACTAAATTTTCTCTACCCTTCTTATCCCAAATTTCTATGTCAAACTCTTGAAAGAGGAGCAACCACCTAATCAAGCGGGGCTTAGATTCTTTCTTAGCCAACAAATACTTCAATGCCGCATGATCGGTGTAGACAATAACTTTGGACCCTAGGATGTATGACCTAAACTTGTCAAGGGAGAAAACTATTGCTAGAAGCTCTTTTTCCGTAGTGGTATAATTCTTCTGTGCTTCATCAAGAGTCTTGCTAGCATAGTACACAACATGGGGCAACTTATCCTTCCTTTGACCTAAAACAGCTCCTATCGCATAATCGGATGCATCACACATAATCTCAAATGGGAGGCTGTAGTTAGGTGGCTGGATAATTGGGGATGTAGACAATAAGGATTTAAGCCTATCGAAAGCTCTAACACATTCATCATC
Source organism: Cordia subcordata (assembly GCA_028554755.1). Taxonomy (NCBI): domain Eukaryota; kingdom Viridiplantae; phylum Streptophyta; class Magnoliopsida; order Boraginales; family Cordiaceae; genus Cordia; species Cordia subcordata. The sequence goes on along the minus strand of JAPTOF010000028.1, from coordinate 3,642,116 downwards.
AAAGTCAAAAGGGACATCTTGTGCTAGGAGCCTAGACAAGGGGCGTGCAATATGACTAAAATCCTTAATGAATCTACGGTAAAATCCTGCATGCCCTAGAAAAGATCTAACATCCTTGACACACTTAGGGATATGTAACTTTTCAATTAATTCTACCTTAGCTGGGTCAACTTGAATTCCACTAGATGATACAACATGACCTAACACTATCCCTCGTTGCACCATGAAGTGGCATTTCTCCCAACTTAACACTAGATTCTTCTCCACACATCGGTCTAAGACTGAAGAGAGATGACTCAAGCACTCATCAAAGCTATCTCCAAAGACTGAGAAATCATCCATGAAAATCTCTAAATGTCTCTCAATCATGTCACTAAAAATGGCCATTATACATCTCTGAAAAGTCGCTGAGGCATTACAAAGACCGAAGGGCATTCTCCTATAAGCAAAAGTGTCATAGGGACAAGTAAAAGTGGTCTTCTCCTGGTCCTCGGGAAACACAAGGATCTGGTTATAACCCGAATAGCCATCTAGAAAATAGTAGTAGCTATGCCCAGCTACTCTATCTAAGATCTGGTCTAGAAAAGGCAATGGGAAATGATCCTTCCTAGTTTTGGAGTTGAGCTTCCTATAGTCAATACAAACTCTCCATCCCGTGGGAGTACGTGTAAGGATAAGCTCTTCTCTCTCATTCTCAACAACTGTGATCCCGGACTTCTTACGGACAACTTGGACCGGGCTAACCTACTCACTATCGGAGATCGGATAAATAATGCCTGCATCTAAAAGCTTAATGATCTCTTTCTTAACTACTTCGCTCATGTGTGGGTTTAGCCTCCTTTGCATTTCCCTAAAAGGAATGGCTCCATCCTCAAGGTGAATACGATGCATGCAAACCGAAGGGTCTATACCTCTTAAATCATCAATTTTCCACCCTATAGCCTTCCTATGTTTCCTAAGGACCTCTAAGAGATGCTCCTCATGCTTACTAGAAAGATCGGAAGCTATGATGACCGGAAGGGTCTCACTAGAGCCTAGGAATGCATATTTCAAATGATCGGGAAGGGGTTTGAGCTCTAAAGAAGGGCTAAGCTCAACCAAGGGGAAGTTAACCTCAACATCATCAATGGGGACATCACTAGAAATGAGACTAGAAGGATTAACCTCAAGTGACTTATTAGTCAAATGGCTCTCAATCAAGGAAGTAGAAGCTACACATTTCCTCTCTAAGGTCTCCAAATCAAAACTAGACATCAATTCCTCAAATTTCCTCAAATCTTCTCCATCGGTCATAGTCTTCTCTATAAGATCCTCAAAGCAAGAATCAATCACATCGACCCTAAAGCACTCTTCTCCATCCTCTCTTCCTATACTTGCCCTATTCACTGCCTCTGCAACCTTCATAGTAGATCTCAAATTCCCAAATTTCATCTCCAATACCCTCGACCTATAATGGATAATGGCATCTGCGATGGCAAGGAAGGGGCGACCTAGACGAATGGGTGTAAAATGTCTAGAGTCATGTCCCGAATCCATATCTAACACTATGAAGTCAACAGGGTACACAAACTCACCTACTTGGACCATAACGTCCTCTATCACACCCTTAGGTCTACGCTCAGACCTATCAGCTAGCTGAAGAGTAACATGTGTAGGAGGCAACTCACCTAGACCTAGCTGCTGATAGACAGAGTAGGGAATGAGATTCACACTAGATCCTAAATCTAATAAGGCATGATCAATCTGGGTCTCACGGATCCTACAAGGAATAGTGAAGGCTCCGGGGTCACTCATCTTGGACGGAAGGCCCGAAGTACAAATACTACTCACCTTCTTCGTAAGCCTCACCTTCTTAGGAATGTTCGATGACCTACTTTTCCTTGTACAAAGATCCTTAAAGAACTTAGAATAAGAAGGGATGGAAATGATCGCATCTATCAAAGCAAGATTGACCTTAAGGTCCTAAAGATGCTCTAAAACCTTGAAAAACCTAGAATCCTCACTAGGTGTAGGTCTCTCTAAAGCGGATGGAAAGGGAACTCTAGGCTCTGTACCTCTAGATACATGGGAGTCATCAATAGGCTCTTTTCTCTCCCGATGTGGGCAGGAAATACTACTCTCTCCATGATCTCTAATGGGCTCATCTTTCTCAACAGGACCTTCTCTAGAATTCCCCTCAACAAGGCTACCATGTGGTGCTCTAGACTCGGAAGGACCACTAGGTGCAAGCACTGCAAAGTCAACTTCTACCCTATTATCCACTACCCGACCGCTCCTAAGAGTGGTGACAGCCTTAGCTTGGGCCTGAGGGGGATAAGTGGTATCGGTGGAGGAACAGGACTGGACTCTAGGGTTCACCTCCGGCTGAGAAGGCAATTTCCCGGGGTCTCTAGCGCTCAATTGACTAGAAATCTGTCCTAACTGTGTCTCAAACCTAGCCATCTGTTGCCTATCGCTTGCCATCTCTTGCCTATTGTCAGCTAACTCTTGCTGCTGATTAGCTAATGCCTGCTGCTGATTCTGAATAAACTGCATTAACTTCATCACATCATTACTAAGAGTCTGGCTACTAGAGGGAGCAGGTAAAGCCTGAGGTTGAGGAGCACTAGTGAGACGGGGTTGATTAAGATGATAGAAACCTGGGGGATATTGAGGACGGGGTCGCTGCTGAGGTGGAACTTGAGGATGTGAACTAGACTCATGCTGTCCTTGTCTCCAAGAAAATTTCGGGTTGTCCCTCCAACTCGGATTGTATGTGTAAAAGTATGGATTATACTCACGAGAATAACCTTGTGTGGCACACACTTGCTCTTTCATGAATTCAGGAAATTAGGATGCTAAAGGGCAAGCTATGGTCTCATGAGATGACTCGGAGCACAATGCACAAACTTCAACAACTAAAGAGGTAGAAGGAGAACCTAAAGAACTTGTCCTATGACCTTGGGATGGAATAGACAAAGAAATGAATTGATCTAGTTTATTTGTCAAAGCCTCAACCTTAGCGGGTAAGTCTAAAGAAACTCCAACCTCACTAACACTTCTCTTGTTGCCTCCCCGACTAGACCTTTCCATTGCAAAATTTTGAAAAGAATTTTCAGCCATCATTTCTATTTTCTCCCATGCCTCAGTCGGTCTCAAAAGATAGAAGCCATCACCGGAGGCGGCATTGACCATCATCTTATTTTGTTCATTTAAGCCTCGAAAGAAGTATTGCATTAGATCATGATTGCCGTACCCATGGTGTGGACATTGTCTAAGAAGATCCTTGAACCTCTCCCAAGCCTCATGAAAAGATTCTAGGTCATGTTGGGAGAAAGTCATAATGGCGATCCTAAGGTCGGCCGTCTTGGCCATGGGATAAAATTTTTGGAAGAACTTAGATTGAAGCTCAACCCATGTAGTAATGCAACCATTGGGTAAGGAATGCAACCAAGTCCTAGCCTTGTCCTTGAGAGAGAAAGGAAACAATCTTAGACGTATGACCTCTTGAGAGACATTGGGGACATGGAGAGTGGAACTCATCTCAACAAAATCAGTGATATGATCTAGAGGACTCTCATTACTTCTCCCGTAGAAGGAAGGAAGCATAGCCAACATATTAGGCTTAATCTCGAAGTTCATCTCCCTCAAACCTAAAATTTGAATATCCAAATTGGGCTCAAAGGCTTCGGGGAGAAAGAATTGCCTAAGAGTGGGTTCCTTATCTATGGGTGGATCTGGTCTACGGGGATCTCGTCTAAAATGAGCTTGGGCTTGATGCCCAATGTGATCATGAGGTGGAATGGGATTCATTGGGGGATTGGGAGGATTAGGAGAATGATTAGGATCGGCCATCTCCTAAAGTAGATCTCCTAAATTCCTGAAATGTCTAGCAATTCTATCAGGTTTGGGATTAAGAGGAACTAGGGGATTTCTAAGGGATCTCTTACGAAGCATGCATAAACTATCCTAACTCCGGCCACTTCAACCCCCGAAACTTCAGTATTCCTAAATCTACAGCAAATAAACCACAATCCTAAAGAGTCTATTAAAAACAACGACAAAAGCTAAAATAGATGAACAAAAACTAAAGCAATATAATATGAACAATAAACAAGATAAGCAAAAAAGATAAACAAACTATAAAGAAAAGGCAAGAAAAACAAATAAAGAAACTACCGAAACACACTAGCAAAGAATACAAATCACCGTGCCTCCCCGGCAACGGCGCCAAGAACTTGGTGTCATCTTTCGAGTGCAAGCTCTAAAAGACCCGCAAGCATACGGATCGTGCAATATAGTGTGTACAAGTGCGGGTGTCGAACCACAGGGAGACGTGAATAATGTGTGTGAATTCTATGCTTGGTGTTCTAGAAAGTGCCAAAAAGAAAGATCTAAACTAGACATATTTTTGGGGTTTTGGATTATCGGGAGCTCTAGGTAAAGGAAATAAAACTAAACTATGATTATGAAAAATGGGAACACAAGTTGGTCAAGAGGGAACTAACAATTGAGAAGGGGTTAGGGTGACTTCGACTTATGAATGGGTAATTCTATACTCAAATGCTATGGGATTAAGGGATGATGGCTAACTATCATGAGTGCTCTTAACTAGGTTGCTAGTTATTGTCCTAATTTCCCCCTAGGACTCGGTGAGGGTCCGTCCCTAGGCGGTGCCTCCTAGAGCTACGGCGTGGTCCTTATGACCTAGGGCCTCAAGAGTGACTAACTAACCTCCTAGGTGGCTTAGAATGAACCTACCTTAGTACCTAAACCTTTGGTTGGATTTAAAGCCAAGATCTAGTGTTGCTAAGGTCGACTAAACCTATCCGGAAACCTATTGGCTGAATTTAAAGCCAAAGGAGACTCAGCCTAGACTAGCTGTAAATTATACTTCATCATTCAAAGGTCACTACAGCAGGATTTGACTTGCTAGTGCGTTCATACATGTTCAAGGCCAAGGTGCGCGTGAATAATGGAACCTATTCAACTACCAAACATCGTCATGTTCAGTTCACACCATTAGAAATAATTAACAACCAACACGTATGCGTTATTGAAATTATGCTTATTACTAGGCATGCAAATATACATATAGGCATGAATAAAAGCATTACCCACTTCATAGCATCCACATATAAGCATATAGACATAATTATAACATGGATTAGATGTGTTTAGTAACAAACAAACTTCAATTTATACACATGTTACTCATCTAGGCATTTTATCAAACACTTAGACATGAATGAGAAAATACCCATTTGAACAAGACAATTCGCAACATGTATATATATACAGCCATCATATCCCATATCATAAGAGTATATAGTTAACCTATTACATAAGTTAAATCACCCTACACAAGTCTACTCAAATATTATAGGAAATAGAATGAAAGATAGATAATGAAACTTCCCTTTCATCCTAGCTAATCTTGTACAAAGCTTTTGAGCAAACTTGATTCCAAAATGTTTGAACCCTCCAAATCAAGCTTGGTTCTTAGTGAGAAAATGTGTGAAAAGTGTGTGTGAAGTGGGTGGGATCTAGGGTTAAGTGTGTGAGAATTTTAGGTATGAAGTGTGTGTTAATCTATCAAAAAGTCCTCTCCTCTTTCTGCAGAATCGGGCCCTATTTATATGTTCTCAGCATATTGCTGGTCGACCGGCCTCTGGAGTGGTTGTCCGGCTTTTTAATGTTGCTCTCTAGAGTGGCCGGTCGACCGGCTCTAGAAGGGTGGTCGTCCAGCTATTTTTGGCACCTCTCTGGAGTGGCCGGTCAACTGGCTCTGGAAGGGTGGTCGTTCGGCTTTTTACTGATGCTCTCTAGAGTGGCCGGTCGACCTAGCCGGTCGACCGACTCTGGAAGGGTGGTTGTCTGGCTGACTTTCTTCTTCCATTCTTTGTCTTTTTGGCCTCTGGTCTTCTCTCTTAGACCCGTGCATTTCCCATCTTCATCACCTTTCATTGTACAATCTCGATCTTAACTCAAAGTTCACCAAAATCATTGAAAATAAGCAATTAGTGTAGCAATTTGTCTCTTAAACTCGATATGTACATTTGTTTACGCTTAAGCCTATTCTTATCAAAAGCACTACACTAATGCATCATTATGAGCGCTCAACACCTCTAAAATATAGGTAAATGACAATGCAAACACACACAAAAACACAACACATCAATGAGCTTAATGATAATTTGGTTCTTGATTACTTTTATGAACATATTTTAGAGAAAATAGTACCCTATCCTCTTGCACTTTCGTTGCCACCCAATGAGTCACGTGAACCTAACTTTCCCTCTCTTCCTACATTACCCACACACATGGAGGTTGAGTCTTATGTCGATAGTACTCAATTGCATTCCGAGTTGGCATTTAGGGAGTTTAGCGTGCATTCTCCCCTTGAGCATTCATGCATACATGATGAGGAATCCGTTGAGTCCCCATTGCCCCCTCCATTAGTGTCTACCTCGTATGAAAAGCGTGATGGCAAGATGACACCCACTAGTGATGAATGTATTAATGAATTTAAAGAGACTGTAGCTAGTGAAGGTTTAAAGTCATCCACTAGGAAAAACAAGACATCAAATTCGGAAGTTTTAAATGATAAGTCTCTTGGAGTTAAGAATCACAATGTTGAAAAGAATAACAACTCTAGGAAGACACATAAAAAATAAATTGGTGTGCTTAGAAGAATGATCTGTGGGTCTTTTTGGATGTTTGATGAATCATTGATGGAAATAGAGCCCATTAAGATTGAATCCACCCTTCATGAGGAGTTAGAACGACCTAGGCTTGATTATGTTATATCTTGTGGAGAAGAAGAGTGTAGTACATCCACTTCCTATATCGTTGCTCCTTCTTCTCCAAATGTCGTTGCAACCCCCCTTTCCCATTCCATTGAGTCTCCTTTTTTGGAGCTCACGTTTGTGCCTTCATGCATAGAACATTTTCATCTAGGGTTAGAAAGCACGTTTCCCATGTTGCATACATTAGACCTATCTTTGACCTATGGGTAAAGTATGTTCCTAGCCCTTGATTATGAGAAGAAGGCATTGGGGTGGCTAATTAAAGAGCAAGCGGGACATGATTCTTCACGTTTGAGCATGCTTCATTCCACACTTGCGCATTCATTTGATATTTTAGGGTAGGATCTTGAAAAAAGGTGCACCATGGATTCATCGCCCCAACCCTTAATGTATGACCCTTTTCCCTCTACGTTCTGTGCTTTGATGATTATTCGACAATTTGTGCCACGCAATTTTAAACATGTTTTACTCTAACATTGGCACCCGGTTGGAGGCGTTAAATCCAGCGCTACTAGAAGGCACCCTAGGCTTGTTCATATTTTTCTTGATTTTCTTGTATTTATTTGCCTTTGCCTTTGTATATAGTAGATTAGTTTTCTTGTACTTATTCTTGCTTTGTACATAATAGATTAGATTACTTTTGTTTATCTTACCTTTTTATATTTTAGGCTTTCTTTTGTTTATTTTCATTCTTAGTAGGTTAGATTTTTACTCCCTTGCTTGTTCTTGCTCCTTTCCTTCATTTGTGCATCAATCCCTTACCCCATGTTTACATCGTTGTTTATCATTTCAAATGCCAATGTGAGCTTGCATAGCATATCTTCTAATCTCTTATTTGTTTTTTTTAGCATTAGTGCTTTCCACAAAAGATAGAGGCTAGTAGATAATTGGATGGTCTTTGGCATTTTTGGACTACATGGAAACAAGGTTGTATCTATCCATCTTTTACTTGTCCTTATCTATCCCTCTCCGCATTCCCTATATGTGTTTCATGTTGATTGCTTGTTGTGTGGCTTTGTGATTTTTGCTTGAGGACAAGCAAAGTTTAGGTTTGGGGGTGTCTGTGGTTGTTCATTTATTGTTTATGTCATATATGGGATAGATTTGCTTGCCATATCTTATTTTTGCTTAAAATGTGTTCAAATTTTTCATTTTTTTGCATATTTTGAGTTGGTTTATCTCCACGTTGGTTGGAAAGTTGGCTTTTGCTATTGACTTAATTGATTGGAGAAGATAAGGATGTATTGTGGGGAGTAAATGGAGTGTGGGGTATGACCTAGACTTCGAAGAGAATTCTTTTGAAAACTGTGAGGAGTGAGTATTTCTAAGAATGCACCTTGTAGTTTCCCCATAACTTGGTTGGAAAAAGTGTTTTTAAAGGGTTGTTGATATGAGTGCCCATTCCTTGATTGGTTCCTTTAGTTTGCCTTAGCCTCTTCTTTTTGTTCTATTTATGTATTGAAAAAAAAAAGAGAAAAAATGCAAAAATGAAAAAAAAAAAAAAGAAAAGAAAAGCCAAAAGGCAACAAAAAGATTGAAAAGTGAAGTATGTTGAATAAGTGTCAAGTGACATAATGTCAATTTGACACAAGTATCTCTTTTGTTTATTTTTATGTATTATGGATAAGGCTCTTACGTCAATGTCAGCCATTGTGATGTATCTTCTCTTTCTTGTATCTTTGGGGCTAAGTGCATATTGGGAGGCCATGTTAGTTGATAGAGCACGAAGTATAAACATCCCGAGTGCGTGAGTTGGAATCCCAAGTTTGTGGTGGTTCTAGCTACTTGGTGACTTTCCCAAGAGCTGTGAGACCCTGTGTGATTGAAAGGAGGATCTGAAAAAGACTAGGGAAGCCCTTACATGAAAGAAATGACCCTTTGTACCCCTTGGATGCGAAAAGATAACAAGTCAATACAATTGGCAACTCTTTGAAAAGCATGAGGATAGACTTCATTTAAGATTGCTTGAGGACAAGCAAAGGGTAGGTTTGGGAGTGTTGATGTGTGTCATTTGTGCGTGTTTGCATCTAGTTTTTGCATGCATATTTAAGGGTGTCTAGAGCATAATCGAGTGCACTTAGTATAAAGTTTATGCATATTTGTTAATATTTGTACATAATGTATTTAGGTGCATAAATACTATACTAAGTGTTATATTCCATGTTTTAGGAGTGTTTTGGAAGGGTTCAAGCTTATGCGAGGAAGAAATGAGCTAACAAATGAAGACCGGAAGAAAAGGAATAAAGAGGAGATCATTCTGATCCAGCCGGTCAACTTAGAAGAAAAGCCGATCGACCGTCTTGGTCGACCGGCCGCTCCAGAGAATAAAGAATTTAAGCCAGTCGAGTTCCTCAAGGAGTGGGTCGACTGGCTAGGTCTACCGGCCATTCCAGAAAGCATCATGATATAAGGCGGTCGAGTAACCGGCTGTGCGCTGAAGCTGTTTATAAATTGCTCGTTTCAGCTCATTTCCACGAGAGGAACTTTTATTTCTTAAATCCTAATAAACCCTAACCTTTTACCCACTCACAAAACACCCTAAACCACCATCTAAACCCCACACCAAGCTAGGATTGAAGCATTAAACAAAGATTTGAAGGATTTGTACGAATTTGGAAGCAAGAATTTAGGGAAGTTCTTCTTGTTCTTTCACTATTTCTTGTAAATATGTTGCTAGATTAGGCTAGATTTAGGGTTGCTTGTTGTTGTATATTAGATTAGGACTTTGAATAATGGATTTGTATAGATCTTTGGCTCTTAATACATGTTTATTTACATAAATATATGGCATGATTCAATATGTCTATGTATTGGAAATCAAACACGTCTATGTGTTTGTTAAAATGCCTAAGTGAATATGCATGTGTTATTTGTGCTTCAAATGCTCTTATCTACTTATATGGGTGATGTGATTGTGCTTAATCTCATGGCTTTGCTTAGTAGAGTAGGCTTTAGCTTTAAATCCAGCTAATAGGTTACATGCTATGCTTAGTCGAGTTTAGGTGCTAGTCCTTGGCTTTAAATCCAGCCAAGCGGATAAGTTAACCTAGACTAGAGTATCCCTCACCCGCGTTAGTGTTGGTTAATTGAGCCTTAATGTCACGTAGTGTTTATGTGCTAGTCCTTGGCTTTAAATCCAGCCAAGAGGATAAGTTCTAAGCATGGATTACGTAGGCTAGGAGGGATTGGCCCTTTGCTTTAAATCTAGCTAACAGGTTGAACCACTAGTATTGGTTAAGAGAGCCCCCGATCAACACAACGATAATAGAAGTCCCGAGCCTTAGATAGACCTCATTTGTTATCATAGCCCAAGTCTTGTTGCAATGCAATCGCCCTAGGTCCCCTTCTTCTTTATTAGTGTTTCCTTCCTTAGTTTGGCTCCTTTAAGTTCCTCCATAGATTAGTTTTTATTTTCCTTTTTCTGAGCTCCCTTCCATCTTAAAGTAAGCACACACACACGCACGTAGCTAGTTTAAGGCACCCGAGCACATAAAGACTAAACTAAGGTAGCCTCCCTATGGATTCGACCCCGCACTTGCACACACTGTACTACACACGTCTCGTGCACTTGCGGGCTATTTAGGCTTGTGCTCAAATAGCGTATCAACTATACCTGGGACTCCCCAGCAAAATAGTGTAGTAGAGAGAAGAAATTGCACCCTATTAGATATGGTTAGGTCAATGATGAGTCATGCATTATTACCTTTATCTTTTTGGAGGTATGCCCTGGAGATAGCAGCATATATCTTGAACTTGGCACCATATAAATCAATACCTAGGGCACCACAAGAAATGTGGACCGGGCATAAGCTTAGTTTAAATCATCTCCACATTTGGGGTTGTCCAGCTTATGTACTTAATAGTAATGCTTCAAAGTTGGAACCAAGATCCGAGATGTCCTATTTTATTGGGTATCCTAAGGGAACCAGAGGTGAGATCTTTTATAATTCTAAAGAGAAAAAGGTGTTTATAAGCACCCATGCTAGATACTTAGAGAATGATAAAATGATCGAGAAAACACCAGATTCTAAAGTTGTTCTAGAAGAGATTTCACAAGAATCTCCAGTAACACCTGTGGTAATTACAAATGAAAAGCAACAGCATATTACACCTAATATATCAGAGCCTCGTCGTAGTGGCAGGATATCCAGCCTCCTGATAAATACTTTAAAGAGTCCTTTCAGACTTCTTTAAAGAATCAGGTGATGGATCCCATAAGTTATGATGAAGCAGTTTCCAACATAGATGCCGACCAATGGGATAAGGCAATGGATTCAAAGTTAGAATCTAATTTTTCTAACAAAGTCTGGGATCTTGTAATTGCACCTGAAGGGGTAAAACCTATAGGGTGCGAATGGGTTTACAGGAGGAAAAGAGAAGTTGATAGAAAAGTTGAAACCTTTAAAGCAAGGTTGGTGGCAAAAGGTTATACTCAGAAAGAAGGGATCGATTATGAGGAAACTTTCTCACCAGTAGCCATGCTTAAATCCATCAAGATACTTCTTGCCATCGCATGTCATTATGACTATGAGATATGGCAAATGGACATCAAGATAGCTTTTCTTAATGAAGAGCTTGACGAGACCATTTACATGACACAACCAGATGGATATGTTGCCAAAGGCCAGGAACATATGGTTTGTAAGTAAAAAAAAGTCCATTTATGGATTAAAGCAGGCATCTAAAGCATGGAACATCAAATTTGATCGTGCAATTAAATCTTATGATTTTGACTAAAATATTGATGGACCTTGCGTGTATAAGAGGTGTAATGGAAATGCTATAGCTTTTTTGGTTCTATATGTGGATGATATCCTACTTATTGGAAATGATGTGGGGATGTTATCATCCTTCAAGGTTTGGCTTTCTACTCAATTTCAAATGAAGGATTTAGGAGAAGTTAGTTATGTTCTAGGCAAGCTTATGCGAGATCATAAGAACAGAAGGCTAGCCCTATCTCAAGCTTCATCTATTGAGAAGATATTGGTCAAGTTTAACATGCAAAACTCTAAGAAGGCCTTACTACCTTCTAGACAAGGATTTTATCTATCTCGGGATCAATGTCCTAAAACACCTGAGGAGATAGAGAGCATGAAACGAGTTCTTTATGCTTCGGCGGTTGAAAGCCTCATGTATGCCATGTTATGTACTAGACTAGATATTTGCTTTGCAGTTGGCATAGTTAGTACATATCAGTCAAACCCTGGACCAGTATATTGGGTCGCAGTTAATCATATATTCAAATTCCTACAAAGATCTAAGGATTATGTGCTGGAATACCATGAAGATGATCTAACACTATTAGCCTATACAAACTCGGATTTCTAGTCCGATAGAGATTCCAAGAAGTCTACTTCTGGATATGTTTTCACTCTGTCATAAGGAGCTATTTCATGGAGAAGTGTGAAACAAAATTGTATTGCTGACTCTACCATGGAGGCTGAGTATGTGTAGCATCTGAGGCTGCGAAAGAGGCAATATGGCTAAGAAAGTTCCTTTTAGACCTAGAGGTTGTGCTGACAACTCACAGACCGATAACGTTATATTGCGACAACAACGGTGTTGTTTCACAGTGCAAAGAGCCCAGGAATCACAAAAAAGGTAAAAATATTGAAAGGAAATATCATTTGATCCGTGAGTTTATCCAGAGAGGAGATGTTATAGTTGAAAAGATAGCTTCAGCGGAAAACCTAGCAGACCCATTTACAAAGACTCTTCCAGAGAAAATGTTTACCATACATTTGGAGTCTTAGGTATTAAGTTGTGCAAAAGTGATCTTTAGTGCAAGTGGGAGATTGTTAGGATTAGTATGCCCTAAAGCACACTTGTATATAACATTTTGGATGTTAAACAATGTATAATCATTTTGTTAAATGGCATTATGAGTTCCTTACATATTATCTCTGGTATATTTTATTGATGTTTGTATAAAGGTCCCTTGACTTAAACTAATGACTTGGGTACACAGTGAAACAGGACGCACAGTAGGCCCAAGTCTAGATTTAGTCACGTCATAAATTAAGTCCGTAACCGAATGGTAGTGTTGGGCACTCTACCGGGATAAGGTTATATTGAGCAAGTCTCTTCATCGAGGGTGATCTATCTTGGTCATTGGAGGACTTTCCAGATTTGTCTCAATAATACGTGTGTCACGTATTTGACAGAACCATTGTGAGTATGTTTTCTAGAGACGTACTACCAAAGAAAGAAAACTAGATACTTACTACTACTAAATGATCGTTGCTCTTAATTTTGTACAATTTGAATTATTCATGTAGTAACTTTTTAGCACATGTATTGGAAGATTGGGCCAAGCCCATAATCCAAGCCCAACACGTAGTCCAAAATCCTTGTGGTGGCCCAAACTCAACAAGAAACCATCCAAGCCCAATTAGGTTATCTTGGACTCTAAAGAAAGTCCAAATCCAATTCCAAGCTTTGGCCCAATAAGGCTACTACCACAATATGAAATTAGCTCTTTCAAGATTACTTTCTCAAAGTCATTTCAACTAGGGAAGGGACCAAGAAGACACAATTAACCTTAGTTTCCAAAAATAATAAAAAATGTCCTTGCCCGATCTAGGCAATTTAATAATAATAATTATTTTTAACTCCGATCTATTCCACCATAAGATCAAAGTTGCACTCCAAAAATAATTGTTATTACCCAAAAGCTTATCACAAAAGAATGTGAACTTTGTCTTTGACCTACTAAATAACCAACCATAATGCCCCTCTATGTATACCCATAGCTAAGACCGATCCTTTGGCTTGTGTACTATCACCTCCTTAGCTATATCTTTTTCCGTTGGGTTTCTTGTCCTATTGCCAACCATCTTTGGTCATGGAATCTCTTGATCTCCGGAGCGACCCTCGAGCCATATGACCGATACACCCATAAAGGTTGTATCACTAGATCTAGATTCAGATGATAAATATGGACAATCCCAAAGGGGGCACATAGATTCCATATTGCATATGCATGTTCAAATTAATTAGAACTTAGCACTCAATGCACAAGGCTATTTATCCTAATAAAGTAAGATCTTACCCATAGTGAATCAAAGTACCAAACCCTAACTTCATTAGTTCATCCACATATGCTCAAGATTAAGAGCAATGATCATTTAGTAGCAGTGAGTATCTTGTTTTCTTTCTTTGATAGTACATCTCTAGAAAACATACTCACAATGGTCCTGTCAAATACGTGACACACGTACTATTGAGACAAATCTGGAAAGTCCTCCAATAACTTAGGTAGATCACCCTTAATGAGGAGACTTGCTCAATATAACCTTATCCCGGTAGAGTCCCAACACTACTATTTGTTGACCTACTGTGTGTCCAGCCTCACGACACACCCAAGTCATTAGTTCAAGTCAAGGGACCTTTATGCATACATCAATAAAACATACTAGAGATAATATGTAAGGATCTCATAATGCCATTTAATAAATGATTATACATTGTTTAATAGCCAAAATGTTTTATACAAGTAAGCTTTAGGGCATACTAATCCTAACACCTTCCTATTCTAAGTTCTTCAAGGACCTTCGTACAAGGAAGCATAGATCATCAAAAATTCCTAAGAAGGTGAGGCTTATGGAGAAAGTGAGTAGTATTTGTACTTCGGACCTTCCGGCCAAGATGAGTGACCTTAGACTTTTCACCATTTCTTACAAGATCCATAAGACCTAGATTGACCATGCCTTGCTAGATTTAAGGTCCAATGTAAACCTCATTCCCTACTCTATCTATCAATGACTAGGTCTACATGAATTAACCCCTATGCATGTCACTCTTTAGCTAGCTGTTAGGTTCAAGCGTAAACCTAGAGGTGTGGTAGAGGACGTTATGGTCTAGGTAGGTGAGTGTTTGTACCCTGTTGACTTCATAGTATTAGATATGGATTCGGGTCACGATTCTAGGCATTCCACCACTGTTCTGTTCGGTCTCCCTTTCCTTTCTACTGCAGATACCACTATGAAGGTTGCTGAGGTAGTGAATAAGGCTAGTGTAAGAGGAGAAAAGGATAGAGAAGTGTGCTTTAGAGTGGATGTTATTGATTCTTGTGTTGAGGACTTTGTAGAGAGGACTATGACTGATAGAGAAAAATTGAGAAAATTTGAGGATTTGTAGACTAACCTTGATTTGGAGACCTTACAGAGGAAATGTATAGCTTCCACTTCTTTAGTTGAGGATTCTTTGATTGATAAGTCACTTGAGGTTATTCCTTCTTGACTTAATTCTAGTGATGTCCCTATTGATAATTTTTAGGTTGAGTCCCCCTTGGTTAAGCCTAGCCTATCTCTAAAGCTCAAGCCTCTCCCTAAGTATTTAAAGTATGCTTTCCTAGGCCCTAGTGAGACCCTTCTAGTTATCATAGCTTTCGATCTTTCTAGAGAGCATGAGAAACATCTCTTAGATGTCCTTAGGAAATATAAAAAGGCTGTAAGGTAGAAAATTGATGATTTGAGAAGAATTGACCCTTTGATTTGCATGCATCGTATTCACCTTGAGGATGAAGTAGTTTCTTCTGGGGAGATACAAAGAAGGCTAAACCCACACATGAGTAAAGTAGTTAAGAAAGAGATCACTAAGCTTTTAGATGCTGGGATTATCTATTTGATCTCTGGTAATGAGTGGGTTAGTCTAGTCCAAGTTATCCTCAAGAAGTCCGGAATCATGGTTGTATAGAATGAGAGAAGAGAGCTTATCTTTTTGCGCATTCCCATGGGTTAGAGAGTTTGTATTGACAATAGGAAACTCAACTCCAAACTAGGAAAAGTCATTTCCCGTTGCCTTTTCTAGACCAGATTTTAGATAGAGTAGCTGGGCATAGCTACTATTGCTTTCTAGATGGCTATTCCGAGTATAATTAGATCCTTGTGTTTCCTGAGGACCAAGAGAAAACCACCTTTACTTGTCTCTATGGCACTTTTACCCATAGTAGGAAGCCTTTTGGTCTATGTGATGCCCCGGCGACATTTCAGAGGTGTATGATGGCCATTTTTAGTGGTATGATTGAGAGACATTTAGAGATATTCATGGACAATTTCTCAGTCTTTGGTGATAGTTTTGATGAGTGCTTGAGTCACCTCTCTTTAGTCTTAGACTGTTGTGTGGAGAAGAATTTAGTGTTGAGTCCAGAGAAATCCCACTTCATGGTGTAGTAAAGGATAGTTTTGGGTCATGTAATCTCATCCAGTGGCATTCAAGTTGACCTGGATAAGGTAGAATTGATAGAGAAGTTACCTATCCCTAAGAGTGTTAAGGATATTAGATCTTTTCTAGGGCATGCAGGATTTTACCGTAGGTTCATCAAGGATTTTAGCAATATAGCACGTCCCTTGTCTAGGCTCTTAGCACTAGATATCCCTTTTGAGTTCGATGATGAGTATGTTAGAGCTTTTAATAGGCTTAAATCCTTATTGTCTACATCCCCAATCATCCAGCCACCTGATTACAATCTCCCATTCAAGGTTATGTGTGATGCATCTGATTATGCAGTAGGAGCTATTTTAGGTCAGCAGTGGTAGTGTATTATGCTAGTAAGACTCTTGATTGAGCCCACAAGAACTATACCACCATAGAAAAAGAGCTTTTAGTAGTTGTCTTCTCCCTCGACAAGTTTAGGTCATACATTCTAGTGCCAAAGTGATTGTCTACACCGATCATGCGGCATTAAGGTATTTCCTAGCTAAGAAAGAATCCAAGCCCGGCTTGATTAAGTGGTTGCTCCTTCTTCAAGAGTTTGACATTGAAATTTGGGATAAAAAGGGTAATGAGAATTTAGTAGCGGATTAGATTTCCCATCTTGTTAGTGAGTCTTCTAGTAACCCATCTCCTTTTCTGACTCATTTCTCGAAAAGCAATCGTTTGCCATCTTTCATCACATACCATGGTTTGCTCACATTGTAAATTATCTTGCCATAGGGTGTTATTCCTCCTATTGCAAGGAGAGAGACTGAGAAAGAGAGAGAGATAGGTTTCTAGCACAAGTGAGACATTTCTTTTGGGAGGATCTATATCTTTCCAAAATATGTGCGGATCAAGTGATTCACCAGTGTGTGCTCGAGGATGAGTTTGAAAGCGTGTTAAGTATGTGTTACGATGATGGGTGTGGATGTCATTTTAGCAGAAAGAAGACCGCTGCGAAGGTCTTGCAATGTGGATTCTTTTGGTCTACTCTCTTCAGGGATGCCGAAGAGTATTACAAAAAGTGTCTTAGATCTCAACAATTCGGGTTCATCTCTAGAAGAAACATGATGCCTCTATCCCCTATTCTTTGATGTGAGTTATTTGATGATTGGGGTATAGATTTCATGGGTCTATTTATACCTTCCTTTGCGTACCAATGCATTTTAGTTGTCGTTGACTATTTGTCCACATGGATAGAGGCTATTTCCACGTACACCAACGACCATAGGGTTGTGGTGAAATTCATTAAAGAGAACATTTTCTCTAGATTTGGAGTCCTTAGGGTCTTGATTAGTGATAGGGGTTTGCATTTCACCCTAGGACTTTAGAGGCTTTGCTGAGGAGATAGTCGGTAACCTATAAGGTTGCTACTGTAGGATCCATAATATTATATGTGGTCTATGCTACTCCATATTCTCAAAAATACTACTAAGAAAACATGCTAGGAAAATAAAATAACCACATAACACACACAAGAACATGCTTAAGAACATATAGAACATAACTAGTATTTGCAAAATATGTAAAGGTAACCCCTTGAAGCGTGGGGCCTTTGATGAAGCTAAAACCATCACGAGCTTTGCACCCGCTCACAAACAAGGCCATCAAAAAAAATTTTATTATAAGGGTGTCGCAATATGCAACTCCCAAGTCTTCTTCCCTATGGTTAAAGAGACTTTTCTTGAGAGAACAACCTCTTGTGTGGGAAGAAGCAAAGTAATATGCTCCTTAAAATCTAGAGCAAAAATCACACAATAAGTGTATACTATGTGTTGTAGTATTCTCATGCCAAAATGGAAGAGATCAACTACAAAATTTTTGGATGCTAGAAATGGTTTAAGGTCCTGCCTATTTATAGAAAAATTTTGGCACCTAAACCTTGTAAACTTTCCATGTGGGAAACTTTTTCCTAGTAGCAAATGTTTGCCATATGTCATGGAAGTTACTTGTACAATTTGAATTCTTTATGTAGTAACTTTCTAGCACATGTCTTGGAAGATTGGGCCAAGCCCGCAATCTAAGCCCAACACATAGTCCATAGTCCATGTGGAGGCCCAAGCCTAATAAGAAACCATCCAAGCCCAATTAGGTTATCTTGGACTCTAAAGAAAGCCCTAATCCAATTCTAAGCTTTGGCCCAAAAAGGCTACTACCACAATATGGAATTTGCTCTTTCAAGATTACTCTCTCGAAGTCATTTCAACTAGAGAAGGGACCAAGAAGACACAATTAACCTTGGCTTCCAAAAATAATAAAAAATGTCCTTGCTTGATCTAGGCGACATAATAATAATTATTTTTAACTCCGATCTATTCCACCATAAGATCAAAGTTGCACTCCAAGAATAATTGCTATTACCCTAAAGCTTATCACAAAAGAATGTGAACTTTGTCTTTGACCTACTAAATAACTAAGCATAATGCCCCTCTCTATGTACACCCATAGCTAAGACCGGTTCTTTGGCCTGTGTACTATCACCTCCTTAGCTACATCTTTTTTTGTTGGGTTTCTTGTCCTATTGCCAACCATCTTTGGTTATGGAATCTCTTGATCTTGGAAGCGACCCTCAAGCCATATGACCGATATACCCATAAAGGTAGTATCACTAAATCTAGATTCAGATGATAAATATGGAGAATCCCAAAAGGGCACATAGATTCCATATTGCATATGCATGTTGCAATTAATTAGAACTTAGCACTCAATGCACAAGGCTATTGATCCTAATAAAGTAAGATCTCACCCATAGTGAATCAAAGTACCAAACCCTAACTTCATTCGTTCATCCATATATACTCAAGATTAAGAGCAATGATCATTTAGTAGCAGTAAGTATCTTGTTTTCTTTCTTTTATAGTATGTCTCTAGAAAACATGCTCACAATGGTCCTATCAAATATGTGACACACGTACTATTGAGACAAATCCGAAAAGTCCTATATTGACCTAGATAGATCACCCTTAATGAGGAGGCTTGCTCAATATAACCTTATCCCGATAAAGTGCCCAACGCTACCATTTGGTTATGGACTTAATTTATGACGTGACTAAATCTAGACTTAGACCTACTGTACGTCCAGCCTCACTGTGCACCTAAGTCATTAGTTCAAGTCAAGAGACCTTTATGCATACATCAATAAAACATACAAGAGATAATATGTAAGGAACTCATAATGCCATTTAACAAAATGATTATACATTGTTTAACATCCAAAATGTTATATACAAGTGAGCTTTAGGGCATACTAATCCTAACAATCTCCTACTTGCACTAAAGATCACTTCTGCACAACCTAATACCCATAGACTCCAAATGTGTGGTAAACATTTTCTCTGGAAGAGTCTTTATAAATGGGTTTGCCAGATTTTCCGCTAAAGCTATCTTTTGAACTACAACATCTCCTCTCTGGATAAACTCACGGATCAAATGATATTTCCGTTCAATATGTTAACCCTTTTGTAATTCCTGGGCTCTTTGCACAGTGAAACAGCACCTGTGTTGTAGCAATACAACGTTATCGGTCTGTGAACTGTCGGCACAACCTCTAGGTCTAAAAGAAAATTTCTTAGCCATACTACCTCTTTCGCAACCTCAGATGCGGCTACATACTCGGCCTCCATGGTAGAGTCAATAATACAATTTTGCTTCACACTTCTCCATGAAATAGCTTCTCCTAGACTTCTTAGATCTTTATCGGACTAGAAATCCGAGTCTGTATAGGCTAATGGCATTAGATCATCTACACGGTATTCCAACATATAATCCTTAGTTCCTTACAGGAATTTGAATATATGCTTAACTGTAACCCAATGTGCCAGTCCAGGGTTTGACTGATATCTACTAACCATGCCAATAGCAAAGCAAATATCTGGTCTAGTACATAACATGGCATACATGAGGCTTCCAACTGCCGAAGCATAAGGATGCTCTCTATCTCCTCAGGTGTTTTAGGACATTGATCTCGAGATAGATAAACTCCATGTCTAGAAAGTAATAAGACCTTCTTAGAGTTTTGCATGTTAAACCTGACCAATATTTTCTCAATAAATTAAGCTCGAGATAGGGCTAGCCTTTTGTTTTTACAATCTCGCATAAGCTTGATGCCTAGAACATAACTAGCTTCTCCTAAATCCTTCATTTGAAATTGAGTAGGAAGCCAAACCTTGATGAATGATAACATCCCCACATCATTTCCAATAAGTAGGATATCATCCACATACAAAACCAAAAACGCTACAGCATTTCCATTACACCTCTTATACATGCAAGGTTCATCAATATTTTGATCAGAACCATAAGAATTAATTGCACGATCAAATTTGATATTCCATGCTCTAGATGCCTGCTGTAATCCATAAATGGATTTTTTTAACTTACAAACCATATGTTCCTGGCCTTTGGCAACATATCCATCTGGTTGTGTCTTGTAAATGGTTTCGTCAAGCTCTCCATTAAGAAAAGCTGTCTTGACGTCCATTTTTCATATCTCTGCTATACCATTTTGCTAACCATATCTAATAGGGTGCGATTTCTTCTCTCTGCTATACCATTTTGCTGGGGAGTCCCTGGTGCAATCAATTGAGACACAATCCCTTCTTGTGTAACATAGTCTTTGAACTCAGCCAAGAGGTATTCGCCACCTCAATCAGATCGAAGGGCTTTGATACCTTTATCTAATTTTCGCTCCGCTTCAGCCTTGAACTCTTTGAATTTCTCAAAGGATTCAGACTTGCGTCGTATCAGATATACACATCCATACCTAGAGTAATCATCAGTAAAAGTAATGAAATACTCATAACCTCCTCGTGCTGGTTTACTCATAGGACCACACACATCTATGTGAACCAATTCCAATACTGCTTTGGCCCTTTCTCCTTTAGAAGAAAATGACCATTTGGTCATCTTTTCTTTGAGGCAAGATTCACATGGAGGTAGATCTTCGAGATCTAATGAGCTAAGATGCCCATCCTCGACTAATCTCCGAATTTGCTTTAGACTAATATCTCCTAAGCGTAAATGCCAAAGATAAGTATCATTGGTCGAAGAAACCTTCCTTTTTTGAGAATTGGTTTGTTCTATATTATGCAGTGAGTTTGTAATAGGTTTTATATAGAACAAGTTATCATGCATGCTATCGAAACAAATAATATTTCCATCTCTACTGATATCAACACCATAATGGAAATTAATGCAAAAATCATCTAATATTAATTGCGAAATAGAAACAAGGTTTTTACGTACATCTGGAACATAATAAACGTTGTTCAAAAATAACTTCCTATTACATGGAAAATTTAAGCACATTTCTCCCACTACAGCAGTCCATACTTTTGCTCCGTTACCCATCCTCAGAGCAAATTCCCCTTTAGCTGGTTCCTTCATTTCCTGAAACCAATGCAAAGAATTACAAATATGGGTAGTGGCTCCAGAGAATACAATCCAAGAATCAGGAGAATCAACCACTAAACAGGTTTCAATGTAGAACAAAAGAGGTGTACCTATCTGGCCTCATGCCAGGTACTTCGGGCAATCCCTTTTCCAGCGCCCTTTCTGGCCACACTTAAAGCATTTGCCGTTGGGATTTTCATCTGTTAATTGTTGAGGCTGTTCATCATTTTTCTTCTTTTTCCCTTGACCACATTTTTGCTTCCCCTTTCCTTTGAACTGTTTCCCTTTCAGGTTAAGTCTAAAAGTAGATGCTTGAACTATGTTTACGTGGCCCTTATTTTTCATTATGGCTTCTGCAGTTAGGAGCTATTTCATTAATTCCGTCTTATCCATGTCCATCTTGCCCATATTATAATTAATCTTGAACTTGGTGTAAGACGGTGGTAGAGTCTCCAAATCATGTCTACCTTTGACTATTCATCTATGTTTGCCCTTAGGATCTCGACAGTATTGATGTAATCCATTATTTTGAGCATATGCTCTCTAACAGATGCACCTTCTGCCATCCTTTGATTCATAATTTCTTTAAGAGCACCTTGTCTTACGGGCCTACTCTTATCGACAAACATACGAGACAGTGAGGTCATGATTTCTTTTGCAGTTTACATATGATGATCTTGCTCTACAAAATATCTGACATAGAAGTCATCATATAACACTTGGCCATACTATTGGTCTTCTCCCATTCTGCCTCAGCATCTTTTTGGGCTTCAGAAGAGTTTGCCCTTACAACAGGACAAGGAGTTGTTAGGACATATTTGGACTCTTCTGTGATAAGTACTATGTCCATGTTCCATTCCCAGTCCACAAAATTCGGTCCATTGAGCTTGTGCTCTTTGAGAATTGTAGCTAGTGGACTTAACGAAGACATTTTTCTGGATATACAACAATATAATCATAATTATTTTATAAGTATGGAATTGATGCATGTATAATATGTATGCTATCTTTGGAAATAAAACATACAAGTACTTTTACATCATTTGGCTTTGAGTAGATTAACCCTTAAACTACTCGATGTAATAGTGTCTCAACGTCCTCACAAGAACTCCATCGATGGGATGGCCGAGCATATGAACGTTAAGTTAAACACCACCGCTTATTTGAATTGAAAATTATCTAGATATGTTTCAATTTGAATAATTCAGACGCTGTTTCGTTTGGCTTCTTAAATCCGATAACGAACTCTATTGATGGGATAGCTAAACCTATCATTTAAGTTGAGTGTATACCTGTTCCTTATGTTTATTCGCCATAACATTCTTGATTTAAGCCCTTTAATGGGGTAGTGACTTTAATCAATGTTGTGTGAGGCGATCTTTTGGTGAAGAATACTATCGATAGGGTGGCCAAACTCACTAACACCCTTTTTGAACGAACATTTTAATTCACCTTGCTAAATCTTGGTAAAGTGTCACCCTCCGATGGGGAAGTTAATGATATTTACCATTAGCGTGAATCAGATATGGAAAGCCATGGGGTATTTCCAGTCCCCTATCTCACTCAATATTTTAACATAAGGGTTTTCTCTGTTTTTGGTATTCTCTCTTTTTGTTTTAGATCTAAACACACTTTGGATTTGTGAAACACTCTAGTTTTTGCGAATCTCCTTTGTATTACTAAAATGTTGCAATACTATAATAGATTACTTACCTAAATTTGGGTGTATGGACCCTTGGTTGTCATATTTTAAATCTCAAGTTCAATTTTTCATTTTTGTCATGAGATTGCATGGCATCTTTAGACATAATTACTTACAATTATCTTGCCTAAGCCAATCTCTTTTAAATAAACTTAACTATCTCTGAGAAATTAACACATAGGATTGGCCAATTTTAAAAAACCTAATGAGTGGGCATATTTCTAAGTGGTAATCATGTTTATGCTTATGCTAATATGTTAAAACATATGTCAATGTATTATAAACATCCACCAAAATACATTAAAAACCCCTCTTTGACGGCTCCCTGCAATCTTCAACAAAACAACACATTTAATAGCTTTTTCTGCCTCAGCTTGTCATCCGTTAGTAGGAGCTAGTCGACTGAGCCGGTCGACAAGCAAGCTCACCCAGCAGAGTGTTTCTCCATTCTGTTTTCTTGTTTTTCTCCTTGGTCTTTAAAGATTACAACAATACACTTTGCTATTGCTAATACAAGCTTCATAAAGAAACATTACAAGGATGTCAAAAAATCCTATGCTTCTTTTAAATGAAACTACAAGCAATAACCATAAATATTTATATATGAAATCACCTATGGCCAAGCTTTGTTGACTGTACACGAAAATCTATCATGCATACATACGAACCATCAAGGGGATTTTTATATTACTTGCACATACAAGCATAAAACTACAAGTATATGCAACACAAGATTTCCTAATCTCGCCACTGACAAGATGACTAACATATTTATGCAAATACAATATTCTTTGCATAGTCTAAGCATGTTGTGTGTAAACCTAAGCTCTGATTCCAATTTTAGGATCGATAATATTACATGTCGTCTATCCTAGTCCATATTTTCAAAAATACTACCAAGAAAACATGCTAGGAAAATAAAATAACCACATAACACACACAAGAACATGCTTAAGAACATATAGAACATAACTACTATTTGAAAAATATGTAAAGCTAACCTCTTGAAGTGTGGGGTCTTTAATGAAGCTAAAACCGCCACGAGCTTTGTTCCCGCTCACGAACAAGGCCACCAAAAAAAAATTTACTATAAGGGTGTCGGAATATGCAACTCCCTAGTCTTTTTCCCCATGGTTAAAGAGACTTTTCTTGAGAAAATAGCCTCTTGTGTGGGAAGAAGCAAAGTAATATGCTCTTGATAATCTAGAGCAAAACCACACAATAAGTGTGTAGTATGTGTTGTAGTATTCTCTTGCGAAAATGGAAGAGATCAACTATAAAATTTTTGGATGCTAGAAATGGTTCAAGGTCTTGCCATTTATAAAAAAAGTTTGGCACTTAAACCTTGTAAACTTTCCATGTGGGAAACTTTTTCCTCGTAGTAAATGTTTGCCATATGTCATGGAAGTTACTTGTACAATTTGAATTCTTCATGTAGTAACTTTCTTGCACATGTCTTGGAAGATTGGGCCAAGCCCACAATCCAAGCCCAACACATAGTCCATAATCCATGTGAAGGCCCAAGCCAAATAAGAAACCATCCAAGCCCAATTAGGTTATCTTGGACTCTATATGGAATGGCCAAATCTAATTCCAAGCTTTGGCCCAATAAGGCTACTACCACAATACGGAATTTGCTCTTTCAAGATTACTTTCTCAAAGTCATTTCAACTAGGGAAGGGACCAAGAAGACACAATTAACCTTGGCTTCCAAAAATAATAAAAAATGTCCTTGCCCGATCTAGGCGACATAATAATAATTATTTTTAACTTCGATCTATTCCACCATAAGATCAAAGTTGCACTCCAAGAATAATTGCTATTACCCAAAAGCTTATCACAAAAGAATGTGAACTTTGTCTTTGACCTACTAAATAACCGACCATAATGCCCCTCTATGTATACCTATAGCTAAGACTGGTCCTTTGGCCTGTGTACTATCACCTCCTTAGCTATATCTTTTTCCGTTGGGTTTCTTGTCTTATTGCCAACCATCTTTGGTCATGGAATCTCTTGATCTAGGGAGCGACCCTCAAGCCATATGACCGATACACCCATAATGGTAGTATCACTAGATCTAGATTCAGATGATAAATATGCACAATCCCAAAAGGGGCACATAGATTCCATATTGCATATGCATGTTCCAATTAATTACAACTTAGCACTCAATGCACAAGATTGTTGATCCTAATAAAGTAAGATCTCACCCATAGTGAATCGAAGTACTTAACTATAACTTCATTAGTTCATCCACATATCCTCAAGATTAAGAGCAATGATCATTTAGTAGCAGTGAGTATCTTGTTTTCTTTCTTAGATAGTACGTCTCTAGAAAACATACTCACAATGGTCCTATCAAATACGTGACACACGTACTATTGAGGCAAATCCGAAAAGTCCTCCGATAACCTAGGTAGATCACCCTTAATGAGAAGACTTGCTCAATATAACTTTATCCTGGTAGAGTGCCCAACACTACTAATTGGTTACGGACTTAATTTATGATGTGACTAAATCTAGACTTGGACCTACTGTGCGTCCAGCCTTATTGTGCACCCAAGTCATTAGTTCAAGTCAAGTGACCTTTATGCATACATCAATAAAACATACCAGAGATAATATGTAAGGAACTCATTATGGCATTTAACAAAATGATTATACATTGTTTAACATCCAAAATGTTATATACAAGTGAGCTTTAAGGCATACTAATCTTAACAGCTACTCTTTACCATCCACAAACTAGTGGACAAGTAGAAGTGTCTAATAAGGAAATGAAGCACATTTTAGAGAAAACGATTAGGCCCGATAGGAGAGATTGGTCCATTAGGTTCAATGATGCGTTGTGGGCCTACCATACTTCTTTTAAGACTGCCATTGGTATGTCTCCGTATAGGTAGGTCTATGGAAAAGCTTGTCACTTACAGGTAGAACTTGAACATAGAGCTTATTAGGCAATCAAGGCCTTTAACTTTGATTTGGCAAGAGCGGGTGAGAAAATGAAGCTAGACTTAGTAGAGATGGAGGAGCTTAGATTTGAGGCGTATGAGAACGCCAAGCTTTATAATGAAAGGATGAAAAGATTGCATGATAACCACATTCTTAAGAAATCATTCTCTATCTCTAATAAAGTTTGGTTGTTTAACTCAAGTTTGAAGCTCTTTCCAGGTAAGCTCAAGTCAAGATGGAATGGTCCATATGAAGTTTTGGTTGCCAACTTTTCTGGAGCGGTCAAGATCAAGGATTTGAAGGATGGCCGAGAGATAACAGTGAATGGGCAACACCTGAATCATGCATATGATCCAAGCATGGCTCATGTAGAGGTTTTAATACTTCAGGACCCCATCTATGAAGGTTGAAGAAGAGAAGTTGATTGCTTGGCTGACTGCATGGTGGTTAGCATTACTAAGAGGCAACCTAAGTTAAATTTTGCAATTTTGCACTTGTTTCATTTTCCTTTTTCTTTCACCTATATGAAAGTGTTGAATCCCAACCTATGTCCTATAAGATACACCATTGCTTATTGCACATGCTAATGCAAGCTTGCATAGGCAATACTACTGACCTTGTTTCCTTCCTGAGTATTGATGGTTTATGAGTCATAGGGTTAGTAATATGGTGATGTGTCATTGGTATGGAGAGCTTTAAAGATAATGCAAAGCTGTATCTATCTTTCATTCACTTGTTCCTCATGTTTCTACCTTACGCCCACTTTGCTTTGTGATGCCATTTTGCTTGGTTATACGCTTTACTCTATCTGTTTGAGGATAAGCAAAGTTTAGGTTTAGGGGTATGGGGGTTTAGTCTTATTGTTTTATGTTTTCTTAGGGTTGATTGCATTATTTGGTTAAAAATGGTGAAAATTTTTCAAATTTTGATGCATATAGAGTTGTTTATTTCTTGGATGATCATTGAGTTGGCTATTGTGATTTGACTTAATTGATTATTGAAAATGAGAAGCATTGTGGGGAAGTGAATGAAATGGATTGGAAACGAAGTCTTAAAGGGGATACCTTTGGAAGTTATGAAAAGTGAGGACCTTTAAGAACATCCCTTGTAGCCACGCCATAGCTTGGTCAGAAAGATTGATTAAGAAAAAAAAGGTTGTTGATATGAGTGCCCTTTCATTAATTGGTTCTTTTTGATATGTCTAAGCCTTTCTTTTTATTTTCTTTTTGTGTATATGCAATGTAGAGTATGAAAAATCCAAAAAAAATTTAAAAAAAAGCAAATATGGCACAAAAAAATCTAAAAGATGAAAAATTTTAAAAAAATGGGAAAAGATAGAAAACCAAAGGCATCAGAAAGTTATGTAAATAAGTGCATAAGTGACACAATGTTAACTTAAGCATAAACTATCTTCTTTGTATATATGTATAAATAAGGATTTTATAAGCCATTACATCTGTATATTCTCTCATCTTGTCTTTGAGGCTTTGTGCAAGTTGTGAAGGCCATGTTAGTCATGGGGGCATGAAATATCAACCTCTCGTGTGCGTGAGTTAGAATCCTAGGCTTGTGGCCGTTTGGCTACTTGGGAAGTTCCCGTGAGGTTCAAGGCCATTTATGAATAGATGGAGGATCCAAAGAGGCTTGGGTGTCTCCTCATAATAGGAATGCCCCTTTCTTAGACTAACCTTGATAGTGAGTCAATCCCTTAGGTAACCTTTTGTATCGGCTCTAGAAATAAACTTAAGATTGGGCTTGCTTGGGGACAAGCAAGGAGAAGGTTTGGGGGTGTTGATGTGTTGTGTTTTTGTGTGTATTTGTGTTGTTATTTGCCTATCTTTACAAGGTGTTTTGAGCTTTAAGAGATGAATTATTATGGTACATATGCTAGAGTTAGGCTTAAACGTAACCAAATGTACATAGTAGAGTTTAAAGACAAACACTACAATAATGCACACCTATTTCTCGTATTTGGTGAAGTATAGGTCAATGCTTGGGACTTGAATTGATGGAGAATTGATGTTGGAGTCAAGCTCAAGATGTTCAAGACATGGGAGAAGCATGAAAAGAGATTTTGGGGGCAACCAAAAGAAGAAAAGAGCAACCAGAGTGAAATGGACCCAACACGAGAAAATTGACAACGCTTCTGACTAGGCCAGTCGACCCCCTCTTCCAGGGTTGGTCGACCAGCCTAGGTGACCGGCCAAGGCCCATGGCTAGACTCGATTATGGCACTATTTAAGCCTTTTTCTAACCTATTTTGAGTAGATTTTGATCCCTTTTTCACCCCCATTCACACACCCATTTCTTACACACAAAACTCTACTTTCACCCACCTCTAATACACACACTAACACACACACCAACCAAGAATTAAGTTGATTTTGGAGGATTCAAATATCATTCGATTAAGATTTACTCAAGATTGTAAAGAAACAAGCTAGAATGGAAGGGGAGTTTTCTCAACCCTCTTTCATTCTCTTTTATTATATGCTTGAGTAGATAGATTAGTATGAGTACACTTGTGTAATGGGATGATTTTTGTATTCTTTGTTGTGGGATTTGATTGGCTTATATATATACATGCTTAGTTCTTATTTTGAGAAGCTTTATATCATTTTATGTCCATGTGTTTGATGTAATGCTTGAATGAGTTGTATGTATATAGATTGAGTTGTATTGCTATAGAACACTTCTAATCCTTAAATTATTCATGTCTATGAGTGTGATTATAGATAATATGAAGTGGGTTGGCTCTATCGATGTCTATGTCCGTATGAAACATGCCTTATCATGAATATATGCTCAATTAATGCTACATATTGATGCTTGAAGGCTTCCAATGGCGTAAAACAAACTTGTGTGTGTTTGTATCTTGAATAGGACGTCATATTCACAACGTTGTACCTTAGAATATATAGGACTATGCCTATTAGATACCAATCCACTTTAGTGTCCCTAGAGTGATGGTGCTTAAATTAGGACTAGTCTAGATTGAGTCCCTTTTATCTTTAAATCGAGCTAATAGGATTCTAGATAGGCTTAGCTATCTTAGCGTTAAATCCATCTAATGGTTTAAGAACTAAGGTGGGATCGTTCTAGGACACCTAAGTAACTCCTTAGTCCCTCCTATGGCCTTAGGTACATAAAGTTCACACCGTAGCTCTAAGTGTGCACACTTAGGGACGGACCCGCACTGAGTCCTAATGTGTAATAGGACACTAGTTAGTTTCTTAGTATTAAAAGCCAAGATTAGTAAGTCAATATCTCGAATCCCATAGCATTGAGTTAGAATGTCACCCGTTCACAAGTATTGGTCACCCTTCCCAAAAGTTTAATCCCCCTAGACTACCTTAGTTATTACTTTTCCTTTCTTGCATTCATAATGTAATCTTTCATTTCCCTTCTATCTCCCGTTATTCCAAAACACCAAAAATATGTTCAGTCTAGGTTTTGTTTTGGGCACTCTCTAAGACACCAAGCATAGGATTCACTTCACAACATTAGCCTCCCTGTAGTTTGACACCTGCATTAGTACCCCTATATTGCACGATTCGTACGCTTGCGAGATCTTTTAGGGTTTGCACCTT
Source organism: Cordia subcordata (assembly GCA_028554755.1). NCBI lineage: Eukaryota > Viridiplantae > Streptophyta > Magnoliopsida > Boraginales > Cordiaceae > Cordia > Cordia subcordata. Next base: position 3,612,495 of record JAPTOF010000028.1, on the reverse strand, counting down.
CAAAGGCACATCAAAGAAAAGAAAAAGAAAGGCTAAGGCACATGAAAAAGAACCAATCAAGGAAGGGTCACTCATATCAATACCTTTTTTCCAAACCCTTTTTCCAACCAAGGCATGGGGTAGCTACAAGGTGCATTCTTAGAGGCACTTTATTCCCATAACTTTCAAGGGCATTTCCCCCAAGTCAGTTCTCCCTCCACTCCACTCACTCCCCACAATACCACCATATCTCCACCAATCAATTAAGTCAATCAAAAAAGCCAACACTCTAATCAACCAAGAGACAAACAACTCTATATGCATCAAAATTGAAAATTTTTCACCATTTTAAAGCATAAAATGCAATCTATCCTAATCAAGATATATAGTAATAAAACCAAACTTCCACACCCCCAAACCTAAATTTTCTGGTCCTCAAGCAAATAGAACAATACTACTTAACAAGTAAATAGGCATCACAAATCAAGCAAGGGTGATGGGGACGGGGGTAGATATAAGGGGATAAGTAGAGAAATGATAGATACAACCTTGTGTGCTTTTAAAGCTCTTCGATGCCAATGATTAATGAATGATCTACTAATCCCTGTTTCTCCACAAATTATAAACACTCACAAAGCAGAAGGGTTAGTAACATTGCCATGCAAGCTTGCATTGGCATCATCTAATGATAAACAAGGTGTATGAAGAATAGGAATGATAGAAGTGAGGATCAACACTAGGGATGGCAAAAAAGAAAAACAAACAAAAAGCAAATGAAAATGAAAAAGTGATAATACTAAAATCAAATAAAAGAAATAGAAAAAAAAAAGGAAAGCATAGATTGCAATAAGGGTGGAAGGTACAACAAGTGTTGAAATCATGAGCATGGCTTCCACATAGATTACAATAACATGAATATGCATCCCCATAGTCATGACTACTAAATAAAGATGCATGAGATAATGCATGACTATAGAGGTCATAGTTAGCACTAGTCCTTTAGCACTAGTCCTAGATAGGGAATGTTTACGGGGACAGAAAATAGTTGGATGCATAAAACTTCAACACAAGCGATATGCATAAGGAACACATTCGGGTGGCGGAAGAGGATACCGAGGACTACCAAGAAACATTTGGATCACTTGTTTTCAATAAAGCATGAGTATTCCTCTTCACAAATCTCAGCAATATTTTTCTACATTTTTCTTTTATCATTCAAAACAGAGAAAACATGAAAAGAAAAGATAAAACAACACATAACAATCTAAAACCCATAAAATGAAGAAACCGAACAACCATGCATATTTTCTATTTTTAGCATGCATGTAGCTATACCTTTTATCAACTTTTGCATGCTGTTGGCTTTTATTTTCAAAGATTGCATGCATTGTCAAGATCTACTACTTGACTTTTGGTCTAAAGAAAACAGTCTTTACAACATTCCTTCCTTTGATGATTGTTCATTTCACAATACTCCCCCTTGGGCATTTGTCATAAGAATATGCCTCGTTAAAACCTTATTAGGAAAAAAACTAGTGGGCAAAAACCTAGTGAAGAACAAAGAGTACAATATCATTGTTGTACGCTTCATGCTGTCTCATTAAAAACCTTTCCAGGAAAACCCAATGGGACAAAACCTAGGCTAAGAAAAAAAGAGTACAGCATGTATAATCCTCTCCCTTATGAAGGCAATCAAGAACAATCTCTGAGTTGTCGCATGCAATTTTGTGTACCAATTGCTCTAATATTGTTACGGGTAACACTTTTGTAAACAAGTCTCACTTGAGCGAATTTGGCAAACATCAATCTTACCTTTCTTTTGGAGTTTATGTGTAAAGAAGAACTTTGGTGAAATATGCTTAGCTCTGTCATCCTTGATGTAGTCTCCTTTAACTTGAGCAATACAAGCACTATTATCTTTATACAGTATGGTTGGTCCTCTTTTACTAGTTGAAATGTTGCATTCGCCAATATGTTGAGTTAAAGACCTCAACAATATATATTCTCGGCTTGCCTCATGTAGTGCAAGTATTTCAGCGTGATTTGAGGAAGTGGTGCTAATAGTTTGTTTTGTTAAGCGCTAAGAAATAGTTGTTCCACCATATGTGAAGAGATATTTAGTTTGAGACCATCCTCTATACAGTTCGGATAAGTACCCAGCATCTACTCAATTAATTTAGGTTGTGCATTATTTGAATATAATAAGCCATATCAATTGTTCCGCAAAGATAATGAAATATCTGTTTAATACTGGCCCAATGTCTTCATGTCAATGCAGCACTAAATCTTGCAAATAGATTTATAGAAAATGCAATATTTGGACGTGTATTGTTAGCAAGATACATCAATGCACCAATCACACTATGATACAGTACTTCAGGGCCAAGAATTTCTTCATTATCTTTTCGAGGACGAAAATGGTCCTTTTTGATATCAAGAGATTGAACAACAATTAGGGGTGCTCAGTGGATAAGCTTTGTCCATATTTAATCTCTTTATAACTTTTTCAGTATAAGTCCTTTGGTGAATTAAAATTCTACGTAATAAATGCTCGATCTGTAGACCGAGATAAAATTTAGTTTTGCCCAGATCTTGTACCTCAAATTCTTTACATAAAAACACAACTACTATTGTAAGCTCTTCAATAGTCTGTATGATGTTTCAATCAACAACATGTCTAGTAAAAATAACAAACTCTATTTTTGATTTCTTGATAAAAACACATGGGCTTATGGGGTTATTAACATATCCTTCCTTTAGAATGTATGTACTCAGACGATTATACCATATTCGTCTAGATTGTTTTAATCTATACAAGGATCTTTGCAATTTAGTGGAATACATCTCCCGTGAATTTGATCTATATGCTTTAGGCATATTTAGTCCTTCAAGGACTTTCATATAAATACAACTATCAAGTGACCCATATAAATATGTTGTCACTACATCCATAAGGTGCATATGAAGTCCTTCACAAATTGGTAGGCTGATTAAATATCTAAATGTAATTGCAGCCACCATGGGAGAATATGTCTCCTCACAATCAATTCCAGGTCTTTGTGAAAAACCTTGTGCTACAAGTCATGCTTTATATCTCACAATTTCATTGTTTTTATTTTCTTTTTGCACGAATACCCACTTGTAGCCTATAAGCCTTACATTTTTAGGTGTTTGGACTATACATCCAAAAAAACTTTACACTTTGCAAGAGAATTTAATTTAGCCTCCATTGCGCCTTCCCATTTAGGCAATCATTTCTTTGTCGATATTCCCATTTGGTTCATAATTCTCACTTTCTATCTTCAATTCAATAGCTATTGCATATGAAAATTTTTCATCAACAACTATTTCATTTCGGTCCCATCTTTTTCTTGTAGAGATATAATTAATTGAGATTTCTTCATTTTCAGTATTGTCATTATTTTTCTCATGCTCAAGTACCTGATTCTTGGCTAAAGTTGCTTTCCCAACTATTTCTGTGATAACTATATGATTATTAAGAACCTCAAAAATGCCAACTTGTTTATTTCGTTCCCTCTTTTTTTGAGGATTTTTATCTTTGGAACCAATTGGTATACCACACTTTTGGTATGCTGCAGACTCATTTGCTAAAGTATTGGTAGATTGCTCTTTTGGAATATCAATTCTAGCAGGAGCATTAGTGAATGCATCTGGCAATTGGTGAGCAATCTTTTGTAGATGAATAATTTTTTGAACTTCTTGTTCAGATAGATTTGTGCGAGGATCAAAATGAACCATAAATGATGCATTTCATGTAATTTATTGCTTTTTCAACTTTTGCTTTTCTCTCCCTAATGCTGGGAATATTGTTTCATCAAATTGACAATCAACAAAATGTGCCGTAAAAAGATCTCCAGTTAAGGGTTCAAGATATTTAATGATTAATGGAGATTCAAAGCCAACATTTATTCCCAATCTTCTTTTGGTCCCATTTGTATGCGTCGTGATGGAGCAATTGGGATATATACTGCATAACCAAATATTTTTAAATAGAATATATTTGGTTCTTGACCAGAAACCAATTGTAAAGAGGAATATTTATGATAAACAGTTAGTTTTATTCGAACCAGTGCTGCAACATGTAATGTAGCACATCCCCAAGCAAAACTAGGCAACTTAGTTCTCACAAGTAGCGGTCTAGCGATTAGTTATAGGCCTTTAATAAAAGATGTTGCTAAACCATTTTGAGTATGCGTGTTAGCCATAGGATGCTCAACTATGATCCCAATTGATATACAATAACCATTAAAAGATTGGCATGTAAATTTTCTCCTGTATTATCAAGATGAATTTTCTTGGTTGCATAAATCCAGAAATTGTGCACGTAAGCGGATTATTTGTGCAAGAAGTCTTGTAAATTCCATATTTCGAGTGGATAATAAGAAGACATGTGACCAACATGTGGATGCATCTATTAATACCATAAAATATCAAAATGGTCCATATGCTGGAAAAATAACCCCACATATGTTCCCTTGAATTCGTTCTAAAAATGCAAAATTTTCAGCATCAATTTTAGTTGGGGATGGCCTTATAATCAATTTCCCTTAGGCACAAGTAACACATAACAATTCATTTGATGAGAGTACTTTTTGATTCTTTAGTGAGTGCTTATGTGAATTTTTAATAATTTGTCTCATCATTATTGCGCTTAGATATCCAAGAAGACTATGCCAAAGAATAAAGCTCTTTGGATTAATTATCTTCTGGTTTATCATGACATATGATTCCATAGGATTTATACAAGTACAATATAGTCTCGAAGATAATGCTGACAATTTTTTTGCTATACACTTTTTGCCAGATATAAGCGATGTGATATAAAGATATTCTTTATTGCATTCCTCCATGGTTTCAATGTGATAACCATTCTCTCTTATATCTTTAAAACTAAGTAGATTCCTTTGTGAGCTACTTAAATATAAGCCATCGCTTATTACCAACTTTGTTCCTCAGGGGAACATAACACAAGCTCTACCAAAGCCATTAATTAACTTTGTAGAACTAGCTACTGTATTAAAATTTGCATCAACTAATTTCAGTTGGGAGAAATACTTCTTATTCTTGATAATAGTATATGTTCTAGCCCTATAAGCCAAACATATTTCTCCATCATTGATATGATACAAATCCATGGTTCTTCACAATAATAATAAAGAAAATACACATATTAGCAAACATACGACATTTATTTTATAAAAGATAGATATTACATTCGAGCAAAAATTAAGCATCAAAGTTACAAACAGTCTGACATAATAAAAAACGTTCAAATTTTATATAAAGCTTAATTTGGATGGACATTTCCATGACCAATCAATTGCTTAATATTTTCAATAGCATTCTCAAAGAAATTAGAGCAGTCAAGGTGCGTGTAATTTATTTGAGTATTTTGTTCAACAAAATTTGTTTCTACACCTTTTCCTTTTGCTTTGAGCAAAGTTTGATAAAGTTCCATGAGATGTTTAGCAGTATGACATGTCTGATGCCAATGTCCTTTCATGCCACATCTATAAAAAATACTTTCAGTACATTAGAAAGATTTATTTCGTGGATTATTTCCTTTGTCGTGATTTTCTTGTCTTTTGAAATTTGGTCTATTTGATTTATGAAAATTATGACCATTACCATGTCTATGACCACGGCCACAACCATGACCATGATCATATCCATGATCACGTCCATGACCATAATTATTTGATGATGTAGCATTCATCTCAGGAGATGCAATTTCACTCATTTTAAGAAATGATTCTAAGCCAGTTGGTCATATTTGATGGTTTTTCATTAAAAGCTCATTATTTTGCTCAACAACAAGAAGACATGAGACTAGCTCAGAATATTTTTTGAAACCATGCTCTCTACATTGTTGTTGTAAAAGCATATTAGACGCGTGAAAAGTGGAGAATGTTTTCTTTAACAAGTCTTTATCAGTGATATTTTCTCCACATAATTTCAATTGTAAAGTTATTCTAAATATAGCAAAGTAGCAAAGTTATACTTGTTTACAGTTTTAAAATCCTACAATTGCAGATGAATCCATTCATAGAGAGCTTTAGTAAGGAGCATGATCATTTTCCAAGGTATGAACCCTAGAAATGCCCACAAGTGCATGGATTGTATGTAGTGCAATGTGCAAGTACGGGGTCATTTTTCCACGGGGAGGCTAAACTCAAATTAAAACCCTATAAATTAATGTGCTTCAGAGTCAGTAATGCAACTTGAATTCTTTCTGAAGATTTAAACAAGAAACTACCTAAGTATGAAACAAATCACAAACAAAGAAATTCTAAACAAATAGGAAATAATGCGATTCCTTAAATCAACCAGTAGGACTAAACAATTAATGAGAAAATAGAGTGAGACGTACGTGCTTACAGTTTCATCTCACACTCTCTATTAAGGCTTGAATTGGATTTTCACGGCAATGTTCGTGCCCTCAAGCTAGGAATCAAAGTAAATGACAAATTACCCTGCAAACCTCGGTGCGAAACTATCCTAGGCAGGCCCTCCTAAAGCATAGCATGGTCCTAATGGTTAATCGAGATTCTTGTTTACTTTTTAAAATTCCTACGTAGGATTAATGCCAACCTAACTTAGTGGTTAATTCATTAACTGGATTTATAGCTAAGAACCACCTTCCTAAGCATGATTAGACTACGTCGGTTACCTCTTGACTGGATTTAAAGTTAAAGGTTTATGCTATAGTGTAAACACCGAGATACAAACCGACAGTCAATCCTATTAGCGAGATGTATGGGCAAACTTTGTTCCTAATCATTTACACGGATAAAGTCGAAAGAAATTGAGAACCCCCATGTTTTATTGCGCACACTAAATCTCATCGCTCTCATGCATTCTAACACACTTTATCATGCATTTGAATTTGATTTGTTCTGGCCATCTTTTCTGCAAATAACCCCAAACTCTCAAAAATTTCAGTCATGCATATTTTGAGTATTTGCTTTTTTAAAGATAGTGATTCTAGCATTTGATATGTAGTTTTCAACAAGGCTTATTGCAAACCATTCTAAGCATAGAATCTAAAGCAAATACAATTCAAAATCTTTATAGAAAAGTGTTTCATTCCACTGCAAACCAAGCATGTTTCACCCTAAAGAAATTAAAAAATCATGACTGCAAGAAGATGCAAACCAGAGTATAATGTTTCCTTTTCAGCCGTGCGAAGAAATCTTGGCAAGCTTTTGTTTCAAGTTGGCTGTTTGCACTTCCTTCCATTTTCGACCAAACGCTAACCTACACAGCTTTGTGCTTGTTCCTATGGCAGCAATAGTGACGACTGATCAAGAACATGCATCAAAATTTGATTTCTTTGCCCGTCTCATTTCTGTCCAGCCCATTGCATGATCGCAGGAAGAATGCTATTTCGGCTTGCTCCAATTTCCAGCGTGCTAGATATCTCGAGCAAACATAGAAACAAAGGAAGAGAGCAAGAGTTTTTCTTGTCGAGATTTCAGGTTGGTACTATACAATGGTTGCTGTCTTCCCTTCTCCCATTATCCCAATATGCTGTCAGCGACTACGAGATGAAGACCCCGCTGATACGTTTCTTTTCGGTCGAGATTTTAGGAGTTGACTGCACAGTGGCAGTAGGTTGGATTTCACTTAAGAACTCCCTCTGCCCCCAGAATTCTCTTCATCTCCTCTATATAAGATGGAAGAAGTCCCCTCCTCAATGTCAATGCCCTGCTTGAATTGCTCAACCGCCTTATCCCCCAAGAGTCTAGAAGTTGCTGCTCTCTTTTTTTTGAATTTGAACCTACGAATAAAAGCACCGTAAAGGCTTGCATTTGAATTGCAGTTGAAAAGAAAATGAGTTGTGAATGCATGGCTTAATTGTGGTGTGCACGTGATTGTAAGGACTGAACAAAATAATTGATCTTACAATTAGTTGTTGTTTTGCTTATGATGTGCAAATATAATGCATTCGAAATAAGTAATAAAAATCTAATATACTGCAAATATGATAAACTAATATTAATACAATGCCTATACTGAATTACTAGAACTATATTATTACCATGCTATTATACTCATGTAAACTAATAAACTATACTAAGTTGGTAGACTAAGGAACTAATATATAAAATGGGCTATTAAACTACTATACATTACTAATAACCTATATTATCGTAAATAATTACTTAACCTACTAAAGTAAGTTATATCTAGAATCTAATCTAATGCTATAATATAATCTAATTAATAAAAGGCTAGAATAAAAACAAGAAGAAAATAAGAAAGAGTCTTAAAGATTTCACATAAGCAATGCGCACTTATCCATCAATTAACCAATCACGCACCCAGTATGCACACAATTGGCCTTCTAAACATGAAGTTGAACCCTAAGACATGCGTATGCCCCTAAATTTGCTTAAACTCAATCCCGGCACTCACTCGTCATTCAAAGGCACTTAGAATACGTTAAAACACACTTTACATATTCAAAATGGCTCAAATGAACACTAAAGTTTGCAAACCTTATCGAGCAAGCATTATTAACTTTAATGCACAAAATACTATGCAATTGTATTTGTAAAGCTCTAGAATCTATCTAAAATGCAAGCTAATGGCATCAATATACCCAAACAAATCAAGGCATATCAACACCCCCAAACCTTTTCCTTGCTTGTCCCTAAGCAAGTTTATCTTACAGTCCATCTCCAAATTGTTCAGAAGGGTTGGCAACTGCATTCAGTTGCCTTCCTTTTGCCTCAAAGATGTAGAAGGGGTCAATATTGTCTTGCCAATGATTCCAAAGTTCTTGCCGGTTCTTCCTTTCAATCAAAAGGTACTCATATCTCCTAGACATTTCCAAGCTCATTTAAGTCACCACACTCTTCAGGATTCAAACTCACACACTCAAGATATTGATATTCCATGTCCTGTCAACTTCAATGGTCTCCAAAATATGCATTTTAACCCAAAAGAAAATACAACAAAATAAAACACTTCAGAACAGCTCATATTGTGCATAAAGAGCCTTATTTACAAACACTAAAAAGGTAACATATTGCCATTCTCAATGGTCAGAGTCCCAGTGTAACGAGCTTTCGAGTCAGCACATCCTAACCACCTAAGGCTTAGGGTACTAGGGAAGAAACCCCCCTCGGACCTACTAACTCGGGTTTCACCAACCATCTTAAATGACAAAACGTTGAAACTAAATGCTTGCCAAGTGACTTTGTGTCCCCTTGACATTTGTCCAACAAACTTCCTTCTCTCTCTGTGTGTTTTTCTTTTTTTCTTTTTATTTTGAATTCATCATTTTTTTGGTTTTTTTTTTGTTTTTTTTCCATACAAATGAATTAATACAATAGACAAATTCAAAACAAAAAATGGGCTAAAAAATAGTAAGAAAGCCATTCAAGGATCGGACACTCACATAAAAAACCTTTCACTTTTTCCAACCAAAAAGGGAGTGACGGCAATGGAAAGTCTTATGGAATTCATTTCCCAACAGATTCTGAAAAGGTTGTCGACCCCTTTGTCACCATTCAAAACAAACCAATCGCAGAAGCCAACTTATGGAACATGACGGAGATAAATGGTTCTAAGCATGCCTACAATGCACAAAACTCCTACCCCCTATGCTTATGTGGCATTATAGGACTCCCACGCCTCCAAACCTGCATTTTGCTTATCCTTCAGCAAATGGAATAAAAAACCATCAAACAAATACAAAGCAAATATATGAAGCAGGAAAGGGAGAAACATAAGGAATTATTGGGGATAGGAAAAGATACTCCCTTATTTACTCTTGAAGTCCTTCAATGCCAAAGATCAGTCATCTAGCCGCCAATCCAGTTTAAAACAAATTATCAACACTTACAAGACACAAAATTAGTAGCTTGGCCAAGCATTCCTGCATTGGCATTGCCAAATGATAACTAGGTGTATAAATAAGAAAGAGTCAAACATGACAGGGAATATGCACTCAAGAAAACTAAAATAAAGAAAAATATGAGACCACAAAGAATGAAAATATCAATTTAACCCAAGGTTGCCTCCTGGTAGCGCTAACCACAATGTCGTCAACCAAGCGATTATCACAATCACTCTTCATAAACAGGGTCTTGAACCTTTACAGCTTCCCCACCAGTTGGCAATCCTGGCTGAAATGCATGCTTCAATCATTGGCCATTCACGGTTACTTCACGGCCATCTTTCATATCCCTAATCTTCACTACCCCAGATGGGTATGCTTCAATGACTTTATATGGACCTTCCCACCGAGTCTTAAGTTTACTTGGAAAAAACTTAAGTCTGGAATTAAATAACCAAACCCTATTAGTAGGAGAGAAAGTTTTCCTAAGGATGTGCCTATTATGCATTCTCTTCATCCTATCTTTGCAGAGTTTGGCATTTTCATATGCCTCGAACTTGAGTTCTTCTAACTTAGCTAAATCAAGCTTTCGCCTTTCACCTATCTTAGACAAATCAAAATTTAAGGCTTTGGTAGCTCAATAAGCTCTATACTCCAACTCAACAAGTAGATGGCATGCCTTACCATACACTAATCTGTATGGAGACATGCCAATAGAAGTCTTAAATGCTGTGCGGTAGGCCTATAATGTATCACTCAATCTACATGATCAATCCCTATGATCAGGTCTGACAGTCTTCTCTAGAATGGACTTTATCTCCCTATTTGAAACTTCCACCTGCCCACTAGTTTGTGGATGATATGGTGTGGCTATCTTATGTGCAACTGAATACTTCCTAAGTAGTGCCTCAAGTGTCCTATGACAGAAATGCTAACCTCTATCACTAATCAAGATACAAGGGACCCCAAACCTAGAGAAAATATTCTCCTTAACAAACTTGACGACAACTCTATGGTCATTCGTGCGTGTGTGGATTGCCTTGACCTATTTTGACACATAGTCTACAGCCACTAAAATGTACAAATAGCCAAAAGATGGTGGAAAAGGGCCCATGAAATCTATGCCCCAGACATCAAACAATTTGCAAACTAAAATCGGGGATAGAGGCATCATATCTCTTCTTGAAATAGACCTGGACTGCTAATATCTAATACACCTCCTACAGAAGTCTTGAGCATCTCGGAAAAGAGTTGCCCAAAAGAAGCCACTCTGAAGGACTTTCTGAGTTGTTTTCTTCCCACTAAAGTGTCCCCCACACCCCTTACCATGACACATGTTAAGAACATTCTCAAACTCATTCTCAAGAGTACATCGTCGAATTACCTGGTTAGCACAAATCTTAAAGAGATAGGGGTTTTCCCAAAAAAGTGTCGGGCCTGAGCACGAAACCTATGCTTTTCTCTCTTCTCCCAATGGGAAGGAAATTGACCAGTAACAAGGAAATTCACAATGTGGGCAAACCATGGTGTGATATGAGAAAGAGAAAATAGTTGCTTATCTAGAAAAGAGTCACAAAAAGAAACGAGGTCATTAGAAGAGTGAGAACTATTCGAGAAAGATGGTCAGCTACAGAGTTCTCTTTACCTTTTTTATCCCATATTTCCACATCAAACTCTTGAAGAAGCATCATCAAACGAATTAGACGGGGTTTTGAGTCACACTTCGAAAGAAGATAGCGTAAAGCTGCATGATCAGAATAGATTATGACTTGGGAACCGAGAATGTAAGGGTGGAATTTGTCTAAGGCAAACACTACATCCAACAACTCTTTCTCATTAATAGTGTTATTTCTCTGGGCATCATCCAGAGTCTTACTAGCTTAGTAAATTACATAGGACAACTTCCCCTTCCTTTGTCCTAGCACTGCAGCTATCGCAAAATCTAAAGCATCACACATGATCTCAAATGGTAGACTATAGTCGGGAGGCTGAATAATTGGAGAAGATGATAACAAGGATTTCAAGCTCTCAAAGGCTTTGCTACATTCATCATTAAAAATGAAAGGAACGTCTTGTGCAAGAAGCCTAGATAGAGGACGAGCTACATGGCTAAAATCCTTAATGAAGCACCTATAGAAACCTGCGTGTCTGAGAAAAGATCTAATGTCTTTAACATGCTTGGGAACTAGTAGTTTTTCTAAAAGCTCAACCTTAGCGGGATTTACCCGAATGCCTTTAGCAGAAACAATGTGACCCAAAACTATGCCTCTCTTAACCATAAAATGAGATTTCTCCCAACTAAGCACCAAATTCTTCTCTACACATCGATCCAAAACTAGCGATAGGTGCTTTATACATTCATCAAAACTTGCTCCAAAAACTGAGAAATCATCCATGAAGATCTCTGAATATTTCCCAATCATATCGCGAAAGATGGCCATTATGCATATTTGAAATATGGCCGAAGCATTGCAAAGACCAAAAGGCATTCCCTAGCGGGATTTACCCGAATGCCTTCAGCAGAAACAATGTGACCCAAAACTATACCTCTCTTAACCATAAAATGAGATTTCTCCCAACTAAGCACCAAATTTTTCTCTACACATCGATCCAAAACTGGCGATAGGTGCTTTATACATTCATCAAAACTTGCTCCAAAAACTAAGAAATCATCCATGAAGATCTCTGAATATTTCCCAATCATATCGCAAAAGATGGCCATTATGCATCTTTGAAAAATGGCCGAAGCATTGCAAAGACCAAAAGGCATTCTCCTATAGGCAAAGGTGCCATAGGGGCATGTGAACGTGGTCTTTTCTTGATCCTGAGGATACACAGGGATTTGGTTCTACCCAGAATACCCATCTAGAAAACAATAATAGCCATGGCCGACTACCTTATCCAAAATCTGGTCTAGGAAAGGTAACGGGAAATGATCCTTTCTTGTCTTTGAGTTAAGCTTTTTGTAATCAATACAAACTCTCCAACCCGAAGGAGTGCAGGTAGGAATCTGCTTACCCTTTTCATTCTTTACGATTGTAATCCTAGTCTTCTTTGGAACTACCTGTACGAGACTAACCTATTCACTATTAGAGATCAGGTAAATCATTTCAGCATCCAATAACTTAATGACCTCTTTTTTCACCACTTCACACATGTTAGGGTTCAGTCTCCACTTTATCTCTTTAGAAGGTATTGCACTCTCCTTGAGGTGAATCCTATGCATAGACACGGAGGGATCTATGCCTTTCAAATCACTGATCATCCTTCCTATCGCCTTCCAATGGGTTCAAAGAACACCTAACAAACATTCCTTCTTCTCACTAGACAAATCAAAAGCTACAATGACAGGGGGTTTCATCAGGTCCTAAGAATGCGTATTTTAAATGATCAAGATGAGGTTTGAGCTCCAAGACTAGAGGACACTCAACAGAAGGGATGGTACTTGAAATATAAAAAAGATCAAAAGTATTGACTTCAAACAACTGCATAGGTATGGGCTTAACTAAATAATAAAAAGAAGCCTCAAATTCTCTCACAAATGCTCCTAAGTCAAAACTATCTAACACAGCTTCAAGCTTCTTCAATTCATCATTGTCAACCATTATTTCTATAATATGATCCCCTATGCATACATCCATTGAGTCAATCATCAAACATTCTTCCTCTTCCCCACTAACCTTCAACTTATTTGTTGCCTCAGCTACTTTCATTGTAGACCTCAAATTACCGAATTTGAGGTCTAATATCCCAGACTTGCAGTGGACGACTGCATCAGTAGTAGTAAGGAAAGGATGCCCTAAACGAATAGGGGTAGCAAGCCTAGTGTCACAGTGGAAGTCCATATCTAACACAATGAAGTCAACAAGATAAACAAACTCTCCAACCTATACCATCAAATCTTCACAAATGCCCCTCGGTCGATGCTCCGACCTATCAGCTAGCAGCAAGGTAACATGAGTTAGAGCATGATCGATGATGGTTTCTCAAATACGACATGGTATGGTGAAGGCCCCTGGGTCACTTAGCTTAGGCGAAAGGCCGGAGACACAAATGCTACTGACCTTCTCAGTTAGCTTCACTCTTTTAGGCATGCTAGAAATGCTACGCTTACGCGTAGAGAGATTTTTGAAAAATTTGGAGTAAGTAGGAATAGAAAGAATAGCATCTACCAAAGGAAGATTGACTTTCAAATCTTTCAAGTGCTCCAAAATTTTGACAACCTTAGAATCCTCAGTAGCTTTCAGTCTCTCCAACGCTTGAGAATATGGGGCTCTAGACATGGGTTCAACAGTACCAATGGCCTGTTTCCCATCTCAACAAGAACTATTCTCAGCACATTCATCAGCAAAGTTCTTCTTCTCTCCAGAACTAGTCTCTTCAGAAACTTGAGGAACCAAAGGCAGCCCGGACTACATATTCAACTCCTACATTATTATCAACTACCCAGCCACTTCTTAGAGTTGTAACAGCTTTAGCTTGGGCCTAGCGGTAATTAGGGTTAGCGGAGGAATAGGACTGTGCTCTAGGATTAACCTCAGGTTGGGATGAAAGCTTTCTAAGATCTCTAATGCTTAATTGGCTAGTAATTTGACCCAACTGTGTGTCTATCCTAGCCATGTGTTGCTGATTATTTGCCAATGCCTGCTGTTGGTTCTAGATCAATTGCAACAACATATCAAACTGATCATCACTACCAGAGCGGTTAACAAATGGGGTGGATGCTGCAGGAATAGATGAAGATGGAGCAAATTGGGCAGCATAAGTTGATTAGCTGAAGCATTTGGAAACCTAGAAGGGTTAAAATGATAAAAACCTAGAGGATTTGACTGACCAGCACATGATCTCTACTGGAATGAGACATGGGGTTGAAAGGACTCTTGTCTACGCCATGAAAACTTTGGATTATCCCTCCACCGCGGATTATAAGTGTTAGAATAGGGGTTATACTCACGTGCATACCCCTGTGTAGCACAAACTTGCTTCTGTATGAATTTGAGAAATTGAGTAGCTAGATGACAAGATAGTGTCTCATATGAAGGATCAGAACAAAGTGCACACATTTTCGCAGATTTTGTAGACGAAAACCCTAAATGAGTGGCCTTGTGGCTCTGTGAGGGTGATAGACTTAAAGACATAAATTGATCCAACTTATGGGGCTTTGGCTAGAAGATTAGAAGACGTACCTATCTCATGAACACCTCTCATATGATTCCTCTTGGTGGACCTATCCGTTTTAGTATTTTGGAAGAATATTTAACTATGGCCTTAAGCCTCTTCCAGGTGTCACTCGGTCTCAAGTTATAAAAACCACCCTCGGACATAGCGTTCACTATCATGCGTTGAGACTCTGTCAACCCCTGAAAGAAGTATTGAAGTAAGTCATGGATGCCAAACCCATGATGCGAGCACTGTTGCAGGAGTTCGTTGAACCTCTCCCATGCTTCATGGAAAGGTTCTAACTCGTTTTGAGCAAAGGTCATGATGGACGCTCTTAAGTTAGCAGTTTTGGCCATAGGGTAAAACTGCTGATAAAATCATGATTGAAGTTCATCCCAAGAAGTGATGGATCCACGCAGCAAGGAATGAAGCCACTGTTTGGCTTTTTCCTTGAACGAGAAAGGGAATAGCTTGAGCTAAATGTGCTCTCGAGTTATGTTTAGGAAATTGAAAGTAGAGCAAATTTTTGTGAAATCGGTGACATGCTCTAACGAACTCTCATTGTTCCTCCCATAAAGGAAGGGAGTATGGCTAATGTACCATGCTTGATTTCGAAGGTAGTTTCCCCCAAACCCGGTAGATTAATGGCTAAGTTAGGTTCAAAAGAGTTGGGGAGGAAATACTGCCTAAGGGTAGGTTCTTCAGGTAGAGCAAGCCTAGAGGCTTGACCTTGAACTTACAGAGGGGGATTATTGTTCCCCACTTGAAAATTTTCAGGTGGAAGGTTGTTATTGTCAACTGGAGGATTGAGAGGTGGAAGATTATTATTGTTTCCAGCCATCTCTTCTTCAAAATTCCTAACTTGATGGTTGATTCTTTGTAGCTCAAGATTAATGGGAACGATTGGCAATCTAAGAGATCTCCTACCTTGCATACACCTTCTAAAGAGTTCAAATTTTTACCTCTAACAATTCAAAAAGACTCTAACCCTAAGGGAAGTAATGAATAATAACCTAAACTACTAATAAAAAGGAGAAACACAAAAAGAAATGCCAATATGAACAAAACAATAATAAAAAAAAAATAAAAGAGTTCAAATGTAATCAAAAAGCATAATTAATTAAAGATTTTTAACCATAGCGTCTCCCTGGCAATAGCGCCAAAAACTTGATCATTTTCCAAGATATGAACCCTAGAAATGCCTGCAAATGCATGGATCGTATGTAGTGCAATGTGCAAGTACGGGGTCATTTTTCCACGGGGAGGCTAAACTCATATTGAAACCCTATAAATTAATGTTCTCCAGAGTCGATAACGTAACTTGAATTCTTTCTGAAGATTTAAACTAGAAATTACCTAAGTATGAAACAAATCACAAACAAAGAAATTCTAAACAAATGGGAAATAATGCTATTCCTTAGATCAACCAGATGGACTAAACAATTAATGAGAAAATAGGGTGACACATACTTGGTTACAGTTTCATCTCACACTCTCTATTAAGGCTTAAGTTGGATTCTCATAGCAATGTTTGTGCCCTCAAGCTACGAATCAAAGTAAATGACAAATTACCATAGAAACCTCAGTGCGAAACTATCCCTAGGCGGGCCCTCCTAAAGCATAGCATGGTCCTAATGGTTAATCGGGATTTTTGTTTACTTTTTAAAATTCCTATGTAGGATTGATGCCAACCTAACTTAGTGGTTAATTCATTAACTGGATTTGAAGCTAAGAATCACCTTCCTAAGCTTGATTAGACTACACCGGTTACCTCTTAACTGGATTTAAAGTTAAAGGTTTATGCTATAGTCTAAACACTAAGTTACAAACCAACGATCAATCCTGTTAGCGAGATGTATAGGAAAACTTTGTTCCTAACCATTTACACGGATAAAGTTGGAAGAAACTGAGAACCCCCACGTTTTACTCCTAATCTCATTGCTCTTATGCATTCTAACACACTTTATTCATGCATTTGAATTTGATTTGTTCCTGCCATTTTTAATGCAATTAATCCCAAACTCTCGAAAATTTCAATCATGCACATTTTGAGTGTTTGCGTTTTTAAACAAATTTCAGTAATTCCACTGCAAACCAAGCATGTTTCACCCTAAAGAAATTAAACAATCATGACTACCAGAAGATACAAACTAGAGTATAGTGTTTCCCTTTCAACCGTGCGAAGAAACCTTTGTGAGCTTTTGTTACAAGTTGGCTATTTGCACTTGCTTCCGTCGTCGATGAAACGCTAACCAACATAGCTTCGTGTTTGTTCCTATGGCAGCAATAGTGACGACTGATCAAGAACATGCACCAAAATTTGATTTCTTTGCTCATCTCATTTCTACCCAGCCCGTCGCATGATCGCAGGAAGAATGCTATTTCGGCTTGCTCCAGTTTCCAGCATGCTAGATATCTCGAGCATACACAGAAACAAAGGAAGAGAGCAAGAGTTTTTCTTGTTGAGCTGTTAGGCTGGTACTATACAATGGCTACTGTCTTCCCTTCTCCCATTATCCTGATATGCTGTCAGCAGCTACGAGATGAAAACCCGCTGATATGTTTGTTTTCGGTCGAGATTTTGGGACTTGATTGCATAGTGGCAGTAGGTTGGATTTCGCTTGAGAACTCCTTCTACCCCCAGAATTCTCTTCATCCCCTCTATATAAGATGAAAGAAGTCCCCTTCTCAATGTCAATCGCCTGCTGAAATTGTTCAACTGCCTTATCCTACAAGAGTCCAAAAGTTGCTGCTTTCTTTTTTTTGAATTTGAACTTGCGAATAAAAATGGCATAAAGGCTTGCATTTGAATTGCTATTGAAAAGGAAATAAGCCGTGCGAGCATGGCCTAATTGTGGTGTGCTCAAGATTGTGAGGACTGAAGGAAATAGCTGATCTTACAATTAGTTGCTACTGTTTTGCTTATGATTTGCAAGTATAATGCATGCGAAATAAGTAATAAAAATCTAATATACTACAAATATGATAAACTAATATTAATACAATGCCTATACTGAATTACTAGGACTATATTATTACCATACTATTATACTCATATAAACTAATAAACTATACTAAGTTGGTGTACTAATGAACTAATATATAAAATGTGCTATTAAACTACTATACATTACTAATAACCTATATTATCCTAAATAATTACTTAACCTACTAAAGTAAGTTATATCTAGAATCTAATCTAGTGCTATAATATAATCTAACTAATAAAAGAATAGAATAAAAACAAGAAGAAAATAAGCAAGAGTCTTAAAGATTTCACATAAGCAACGCGCACTTGTCCATCAATTAACCAATCACACACCTAGTGTGCACACAATTACCCTTCCAAACATGAAATTGAACCCTAAGACATGTGTATGCACCTAAATTTGCTCGAACTCAATCCCGGCACTCACCTGTCATTTAACGGCACTTAGAATACGCTAAAACACACTTTACATATCCAAAGTGGCTCAAATATACACTAAAGCATGCAAACCTTATCGAGCAAGCATTATTAACTTTAATGCACAAAATACCATGCAATTGTACTTGTAAAGCTCTAGAATCCATCTAAAATGCAAGCTAATGGCATCAATATACCCAAACAAATCAAGGCACATCAGAGCACTATCTTATGATGGTCAAATATTTCCTTCAAATTTTACCAAAGAACTTGTGGATCCTCTATTGTAAGATATTTGACTTTAAGCCCTTCGTAGAGATGATGACAGAGGAATATTAATGTTTTAACACGATCCTGTAAGGGTGAGTTATTTCCTTCTTTAATCATTTCTCTAAGGACCTTGGCATTGAGATGTATTTCGGCATCAAGGATCCATGATAAATAATTATTGCCAGAAATATCAAGGGCCACAGACTCAAGCTTCGTGAGGTTTGGCATTATAAATCTAGCATATTTCAAAAATAAATTAGTAAGCAAAATAATAATATATTTACCTAGCGTAACTTGTTGATCAGTAAATATAAGCACATAGAGAGAAATTAAAATATTACAAATATGGCATATGAGACTTATAATCATAATATAATATAACAAAAAATGTTAATCTCAATTGTAAATAGCTTGTTAATATAATTATTACAATTAATCATTATATATCATATTAGTGTTTATGTCCTTAGAAGTCATTTTTTAAGTCATGATAATCACATGTCCAAGAGTCAAGGTAATCACATTCTCAAAAGTCACGGTAGTTAGGTCTTTAGAAAAAGTATGGTTTTTTTTATTTTCTTATTTTATTATTATTATTCCATTAAATAGAGAATATTGAGATAATTTATTCTAAAAGAAATAATTTAACAAAAATTTTATTTTTAGAATAAATGCAAAATAAAATAAATAAGATATAAAAAATTTATGCTATAGATATGATGTAATACCAAAAAAAAAAATGAAATAAGAACCGTTACCAATTTTTTGCAGAATCGTGCTTCCTTTTAATAATTGGCAAAACTTTTCGTTAGTACAGACTAGTGCTGATAACTTATTATAAAATAACTTGAATACAATATGGTGTAAAGTAACTCAAACAATAAAATCTCTTTCTAATCTCACTCTAAATCTTTTCTATTTCTTCTTGCATGGATCAATTGCCTCCTTCCAAGACATGCCATTTATAAGCAAAAGTTCAAGACAAGACATTAAATGCTTTGGCTTGATTTTCTCCGTCACATTTAATACCATGCATATTTTCTATTCTTAGTATGCAACTAGCTTCACCTTTTATCAACTTTTGCATGCTCTTGGCTTTCATTTTCAAAGATTGCATGCATTGTCAAGATTTAGTACTTGACTTTTGCTCCAAAGAAAATAGACTTTACAACTTTCCTTCCTTTGATGATTGTCCATTTCACAACAATAGCAACATAAATAAAAAAGTGTTTTTCATTTCAGATAGTCAAAGTCATTGCTACTTATACTTGCAAAATAGAGTAAGAATAGGAAAACACGCAGAACAAAAATTCTGACCACTGACCTTTTCTTTGCAATTATGCACTTAACCACCAAGCCATCATATCGTGTTTACTCATTAAAGGGTGGCAAAAATACGTATCAAATATTTTTAACTTACATAAAGTAAATAATTATTCTCGTCCAAATACCAAAAAACTCCAAATTTAGGGAAGTGGTTGGTGCAATGTGCTTCAGCAGCTCCCCTATCTCATTACCAAAATTTTAGGTGTTTTCTAAACCCCAAAACAAAACACTCATATATTGGGCTTTTTTCATCCCCCAAAACCAACACCCAAACTCATCCCCTATATCTGCAAACTAAAAAAAAGAGGAAAAGCTCCAATAGTCACTGAGATAAAAAGAGCAACGGATATATTATCAAAACAATCACTGAACAAAAAAAAAATTAAATCTATGGCCTAAAAAAATAAAAATTACAAAGAGGCAAATTTTTGCCATTAATGTTGATGTGTAAATAAACTAACCTTATCTTATTTCATACAACAAAAAAATATTTCAATCATTTTGAGAAACAAAAGCCATAAAAAGGAAAACCAAAAAGATCCAAAAAAAATAATCCAAAAATATATGAAAATATACGAAAATCTCAAGGTATTATCTATTTTTATCAAGAAAAAATGGGTAGAAAAAGGGGATGGTAAAGAAAGAGAGATAGGGTGGGAATTAATTTTTTTCCCTCTATTTTGATCGTGGGGGGTGGGGGGGAGAAGAAAAGGGAGGAGGAGAGAAAGGAGAAGAGATTGTGGGGGAGGGGAGAAGAAAAGGGCAAAAGAGGAAAGAAAGGAGAAGAAGATGAAGAAAATAATTTTTATTTTGTTTTTGTTTCTAATCAATGGAGCAAAGGATGGGGATGATCGTTGATGGAGGCACAAATGGAGTAAGGAGGAGTGTTTGGATTAGGTTTAGGTTATATATACATATATATATATATGTATGTATGTATATATATAGGCATTCTTTTAAGATTATATTAAGTTTAGTAATTATATTAATTATAATTTTAAACCACTAATTTTTTTATTACAATTATAGTCATATGCTTTTTTAATTACAGTTTTAAACTTTTTTTATTATTTGATTTTTAATTTGTAGTGTTTTTAGTTATATTTCTTTTACAAGAATGTATATTATACTATTACTTGCAGTTTATGTTATTAATTTCTATAATAATAATAAATATATTGTTATTGTAATTATTATTAAATAATTAATTATGTGTTTTAGAGCAAACTAAAAATATAGGACCCCTATAATAGGGGAATTGCTAGAGTGAAATTGAAATAGAGATTTTCTAAACTAACTGTTTAGTAAAAAATTAGAGAATTTATTAGAGTAGAATTAAAAATAGCGGATCTTAAAATCTAAAATAATGATTCAAAACCTTAAATATAGGCGAAAAGATAGGGGAACTACTCAAGGTTGTCTTAGAGAAGAGTCCTAGAGAGCTTATGCTTATCGCCTTATTGTTGTAACTTCTCTCTTAGTTAGGTCTTTCTAATCTGTATATCTTAAAGACAAGTATTCTACTATACTTCAATATCTTATCTTAGCGTATATATTTGTAACATTTACATGAATGAAATGTAATGCCTAATCCCGACAATTCTTGCTTGTATATGGTATTCAGAGCCAATACTTGACTCTTCCGAGAATCATTTTTTTTATTATTTAAAAATACCATGGCTTCTAGTTCTTCCGCTACCAATAACTCATTTGTTGTTTCTTCTGGCACATTTGATGGGTTTGTTGCTCTCAATGTTGCTGCGCAACTACCTATTAAACTTACGCTGAATAATTTCCCGTCGTGGAAGGCACAATTTGATGTGCTACTTGTTGGCAATGATCTAATGGTTTTTTTGGATGGTTGTCAACCTTGCCCACCAGACACCTTCAATGAAGGCACTACAACAAAACTAAATCCGGAATATATAAATTGGGTTCTTCAAGACAAATTACTATTGCATGCCATTCTTGCTTTGTTATCTGAGACAGTCGTATCATGCATCTAAAGGAGAGGCTCACAATATTCAACGAGGTACTTAACCTGTCACTGAGTACCAACAATCCATTCGATGACTGGCTGATGAATTGGCTTTTGTCAATGCTCCATTAAGCGATGATGATCTTCCAATTTTCGCCCTCAATGGTTTCGGCAGTGGCTTCAAGGAGATTTCAGCTGTGCTTCGTTATCTGAAACGCCAATTGCTTTTGAGAAATTACATGACAAATTAGTTGAGTATGAGATGGCTATTCAACGAGAAGATTCCAGGACTGGATCGTGCTCTTTTGCTGTCAACACTACACGAACAATGTTAAAAAATTCTAATGGTACTGCTTGAAATCGGAACTGAAACAATACAAATAATTCTCGGTTCCAAAATCAATCCTCCAAACAACCATACAAGTCTACTGGGAATCAAAATGGCAATTCCAAATCAATAGTTGTATGCCAATTCTGCGATAAACTTGGTCATACTGCAAAATAATGAGACTCACGCAATTTCCACTGGCTAACAATGATACTACTCGTTCCTCCTCCACATGGTTGCTTGATTCTGGAGCTTCACACACGTGACTTCTGACCTTGCTAATCTCTCTGTGCATCAACCATATGAAGGTTCAGACGACATAATATTGGGTGATGATACTGGTCTTGACATCACCCTCACTGGTTCATCTTCTTTTCCCTCTGGCTCCAATTTATTTTCTTTATCTAATGTTCTTTGTGTGCCATCCATTTAATAAAATTTAATTTCTGTTGCTAAATTTTACAAAACAAATAATACAAGCATTGAGTTTTTTCCTTCCTCTTTTGTGGTGAAGGTTCTAGTCATCAGGGCACCTTTAGTTCACGGCAAGAACAAGAATGATGTGTATAAATGGCCTGCTTCGCAATGAAATCAGTCCTCAGCCGTTCAACCCAAGCAGCGATGTGTGAGCATGTGCTCTAATCCCACAACTTGGCGTACACAATTGGGTCACCCTTCAACTCGTGTTCTTCAGCACCTTATTACAACGAAGTTGGTTTCCACTTCTTCTAGAGTTTCATTAGATTTCTCTTGTTCTTCCTGTTTATGTAGTGGTGTGACTTTTCGAGTGCAAGCTCTAAACACCCGTAAGCACACGGATCGGTAGTAGAGTGTGTGCGAGAACGGTGTCGAACCATAGGGAGGCTAGTTGGTAAAGTGGATTCTATGCTCATTGATGTGTGTCATTTATGCGTGTTTGCATCTAGTCTTTGCATGCACATTTAAGAGTGTTTAGAGTATAATTGAGTGCACTTAGTATAAAGTTTATGCATATTTGTCAATATTTGTACGTAATATATTTAGGTGCATAAATACTATACTAAGTGTTATATTCCATGTTTTAGGAGTGTTTTGGAAGGGTTCAAGCTTGTGCGAGGAAGAAATGAGCTAACGGATAAAGACCGGAAGAAAATGAATAAAGAAGAGATCATTCTGATCCAACCGATCATTCTGATCCAACCGGTCAACTTAGAAGAAGACGGTCGACCAGCCGCTCCAGAAAATAAAGAATTTAAGCCGGTCGAGTTCCTCAAGGAGCCGGCCGACTGGCTAAGTCGACCGGCCATTCCAAAGAGCATCATGATTGAAGCTAGTCGAGCAAGCAAGAGCAGCCGGTCGACCGGCTGTGCGCTGAAGCTGTTTATAAATTGCTCTTTTTAGCTCATTTTTTAGGGGAGAAACTTTTATTTCTTAAATCCTAATAAACCTTAACCCTTTCCCCACTTCACAAAACACCCTAAACCACCATCTAAACCCCATACCAAGCTAGGATTGAAGCATTAAACAAAGATTTGAAGGATTTGTACGGATTTGGAAACAATAATTTAGGGAAGTTCTTCTTTTTCTTTCTCTATTTCTTGTAAATATGTTGCTAGATTAGGCTAGATTTAGGGTTGATTGTTGTTGTATATTAGATTAGGGCTTTGAATAATGGATTTGTGTAGATCTTTGGCTCTTAATACATGTTTATTTACATAAATTTATGGCATGATTTAATATGTCTATGTATTGGAAATCAAACATGTCTATGTGTTTGTTAAAATGCCTAAGTAAATATGCATGTGTTATTTGTGCTTCAAATGTTCGTATCTACTTATATGGGTGATGTGATTGTGCTTAATCTCATGGCTTTGCTTAGTAGAGTAGGCTTTAGCTTTAAATCTAGCTAATAGGTTACCTGCCATGCTCAGTCGAGTTTAGGTACTAGTCCTTGGCTTTAAATCCAGCCAAGCGGATAAGTTAACCTAGATAGAGTATCCCTCACCCGCGTTAGTGTTGGTTAATCGAGCCTTAATGTCACGTAGTGTTTAGGTGCTAGTCCTTGGCTTTAAATCCAGCCAAGAGGATAAATTCTAAGCACGGATTGCGTAGGCTAGGAGGGATTTGCCCTTAGCTTTAAATCCAACTAACGGGTTGAACCGCTAGTATTGGTTAAAAGAGCCCCCGATCAACACAACGGCAATAGAAGTCCCGAGCCTTAGATAAACCTTATTCATTATCATAGCCCAAGTCTTGTTGCAATGCAATTGCCCTAGGTCCCCTTCTTCTTTATTAGTGTTTCCTTCCTTAGTTTGGCTCCTTTAAGTTCCTCCATAGATTAGTTTTTATTTTCCTTTTTCCGAGCTCCCTTCCATCCTAAAGTAAGTATACTCACACACGTAGCTAGTTTAAGACACCTGGGCACATAGAGACTAAACCAAGGTAGCCTCCCTGTGGATTCGACCCCGCACTTGCACACACTATATTACACACGTCCCGTGCACTTGCGGGCTATTTAGGCTTGTGCTGAAATAGCGATATCAAGTTTTTGGCGCCGTTGCCGTGGAGGCACGGTATTGGTTCTTTGTGTGCTTTTGTGTTTGCAATTGGTTGCTTGCGTGTGCACTATCTTTACTTGCTTTCCATTTTTCGAAAACTAAAAAAAATTTAAAAACGAAAAAAAATTAAAAAAAAAATTTGATTTTAAAGAGGTTTTACTTGTGATTCATTGAATATGACTGATCCTAATACTTCTTGGTGGTCACTTGTATCCTCTTCCCCACCACCCGAACATGTCTCTTATGCATGTCGCTTGTGTGGAAGTTTCATGCATCCTACTGTTTTCTGTCCCCACGAGAATTCCCCATCTAGGGCTAGTGCTACTAATGACCCCTATAGTCATGCAACATCTCATGCATCTTCATTTAGTAATCATGACTATAGGGATGCATTTTTTTGTTATTACATTCATTGTGGAAGCCGTGCTCATTTTCCTAGTGCTTGTCCCACCTTCCACCCTCATTCCCGATTGCATGCAATGCCCTATGCCCCTAGCAATCATACGCCCATGCATGCATCTACATCTAGTTATCATGATTCTAAGGAGCAACATCATGCATTTTCATAATGGGGTCAAGATGACTCTTTATTCCATTCACCTTCTAGTTTCGATTGTCCATCTCCAACACCTTCTTTTTCCACCCATTCCTCTCCCGAGTTTTTTGATGATTATGTACAAAATTATTTTCAACATGACTATCCTTTTCACTCGGTTGAGCCCTCTTCTTTTAGGTTTTCTTCTCAAGGGGAAACACTTGACTATCTCTTATCCCTCATCCAATCTAACCAAGAACAACTTGAGAGTTTGAAGCGAGACACCAAATCTTTTGGTGTGTCCTTGGAGAGAGTGGTTGAGAGTGTGCAACTCATGAGTAAGAATGTTGAGATACCTTTAGAACGAATTGAAGGGATAGAGATGAGACCTAACGATGAGGTGACTAGGGGTGGAAATGATGAGGTATGGGAGAGACAACTAGAAAGAGAGGTTGATGGAGAGATAACATCTTGTAGTGATGATGAAGATGAGCTTAATGATAACTTGGTTCTTGATGACTCTTGTGATTATGTTTTAGAGAAAGTAGTACCCTATCCTCTTAAGCTTTCAACGTCTCTCATTGAGTCACATGAGCTTTTTCTTTCTCCTCATCCCACACATTCCGTACACATGGAGGTTGAGTCTTGTGTCAATAGTACTCAATTGCATTCCAAGTCGGCATTTAGGGAGTTTAGCGCGCATTCTCCCCTTGAGCATTCATGGATACATGATGAGGAATCCGTTGAGTCCCCATTGCCCCCTCCATTAGTGTCTACCCCGTATGAAAAGCATGATGGCGAGATGACACCACTAGTGATGAATGTATTAATGAATTTAAAGAGACTGTAGCTAGTGCAAGTTTAAAGTCATCCACTGGGAAAAACAAGACATCAATTTCGGAGGTTTTAAATGATAAGTCTCTTGGAGTTAAGAATCACAATGTTGAAAAGAATAACAACTCTAGGAAGACACATAAAAAAGAAATTGGTGTGCTTAGAAGAATGATCTATGGGTCTTTTTGGATGTTTGATGAATCATTGATGGAAATAGAACCCATTAAGATCGAATTCACCCCTAGTGAGGAGTTAGAATGTCCTAGGCTTGAAAATTCTATATTTTGTGGAGAAGAAGAGTGTAGTACGTCCAATTCCCCTATCCTTGCTCCTTCTTCTCCAAATGTCGTTCCAACCCCTCTTTCCTATTCCATTGAGCCTCCCTCTTCGGAGCTCACATTTGTTCCTTCTTGCATAGAACACTTTCATCTAGGGTTAGAAAGCACGTTTTCCATGTTGCACACATTAGACCTATCTTTGACCTATGGGGAAAGTGTGTTCCTAGCCATTGATTATGAGAAGAAGGTATTAGGGTGGCTAATTGAAGAGCAAGCGGGACATGATTCTTCACGTTTGAGCATGCTTCATTCCACACTTATGCATTCATTTGATATTTTAGGGTGGGATCTTGAAAAGGGGTGCATCATGCATTCATTGCCCCAACCTTTAGTGCATGACCCTTTTCCTTCTATGTTCTGTGCTTTGATGACTATCCGGCAATTTGTGCAACGCAACTTTAAACATGTTTTACTCTAACATTGGCGCCCGGCTAGAGGCGTTAAATCTAGCGCTACTAGGAGGCACCCTAGGCTTGTTCATATTTTTCTTGTTTTTCTTGTATTTTTTTTGCCTTTGCCTTTGTATATAATAGATTAGTTTTCTTGTACTGATTCTTGCTTTGTACATAATAGATTAGATTGCTTTTGTTTATCTTACCTTTTTATATTTTAGGATTTCTTTTGTTTATTTTCATTCTTAATAGGTTAGATTTTTACTCCCTTACTTGTTCTTACTCCTTTCCTTCATTTTTGCATCAATCCCTTACCCCGTGTTTACATCCTTGTTTATCATTTCAAATGTCAATGTGAGCTTGCATAGCATATCTTCTAATCTCTTCTTTGTTTTTTGAACATTAGTGCTTTCCACAAAAGATAGAGGCTAGTAGATCATTGGATTGTCTTTGGCATTTGGGGACTACATGGAAACAAGGTTGTATCTATCCATCTTTTACTTGTCCTTATCTATCCCTCTCTGCATTCCCCTTATCTATTTCATATTGATTGCTTGTCGTGTGGTTTTGTGATTTTTGCTTGAGGACAAGCAAAGTTTAGGTTTGGGGGTGTGGTTGTTCGTTTATTGTTTATATCATATTTGGGATAGATTTGCTTGCCATATCTTATTTTTGCTTAAAACGTGTTCAAATTTTTCATTATTTTGCATATTTTGAGTTGGTTTATCTCCACGTTGGTTGGAGAGTTGGCTTTTGCTATTGACTTAATTGATTGGAAAAGGTGAGGGTGTATTGTGGGGAGTAAATGGAGTGTGGGGTATGACCTAGACTTCGAAGAGAATCCTTTTGAAAACTGTAGGGAGTGAGTATTTGTAAGAATGCACCTTGTAGTTTTCCCACAACTTGGTTGGAAAAAAAGTGTTTTTAAAGAGTTGTTGATATGAGTGCCCATTCCTTGATTGGTTCTTTTAGTTTGCCTTAGCCTCTTCTTTTTCTTTTCTTTTTGTTCTATTTATGTATTGAAAAAAAAAGAAAAAAAATGCAAAAATGAAAAAAAAATAATAAAAAAAGAGAAAAAACAAAGCCAAAAGGCAACAAAAAGATTGAAAAGTGAAGTATGTTGAATAAGTGTCAAGTAACATAATATCAATTTGACACAAGTATCTCTTTTGTTTATTTTTATGTATTGTGGATAAGGCTCTTACGTCAATGTGAGCCATTGTGATGTATCTTCTCTTCCTCGTATCTTTGGGGCTAAATGCATATTGGGAGGCCATGTTAGTTGATAGGGCACGAAGTATCAACATCCTAAGTGCGTGAGTTGGAATCCTAAGTTTGTGGTGGTTCTCGCTACTTGGTGACATTCCAAAGAGGTGTGAAACCCTGTGTGATTGAAAGGAGGATCTAAAAAAGACTAGGAAAGCCCTTACATGAAAGGAATGACCTCTTGTACCCCTTGGAAGCGAAAAGATAACAAGTTAATGCAATTGACAACTCTTTGAAAAGCATGAGGATAGACTTCATTTAGGCTTGCTTGAGGACAAGCAAAGGGTAGGTTTGGGGGTGTTGATGTATGTCATTTGTGCGTGTTTGCATCTAGTTTTTGCATGCACATTTAAGGATGTTTAGAGTATAATTGAGTGCACTTAGTATAAAGTTTATGCATATTTGTTAATATTTGTACGTAATGTATTTAGGTGCATAAATACTATACTAAGTATTATATTCCATGTTTTAAGAGTGTTTTGGAAGGGTTCAAGCTTGTGCGAGGAAGAAATGAGCTAACGGATGAAGACCGGAAGAAAAGGAATAAAGAAGAGATCATTCTGATCCAGCCGGTCAACTTAGAAGAAGACGGTCGACCGACCGCTCCAGAAAATAAAGAATTTAAGCCAGTCGAGTTCCTCAAGGAGCCAGTCGACTAGCTAAGTCGACTGGCCATTACAGAGAGCATCATGATTGAAGCCGGTCGAGTAAGAAAGAGCAGCCAGTCGACCGACTGTGCGCTGAAGTTGTTTATAAATTGCTCTTTTCAGCTCATTTTTTAGGGGAGAAACTTTTATTTCTTAAATCCTAATAAACCCTAACCCTTTCCCCACTTCACAAAACACCCTAAACCACCATCTAAACCCCATACAAAGCTAGGATTGAAGCATTAAACAAATATTTGAAGGATTTGTACGGATTTGGAAGCAAGAATTTAGGGAAGTTCTTCTTGTTCTTTCTCTATTTCTTGTAAATATGTTGCTAGATTAGGCTAGATTTAGGGTTGATTGTTGTTGTATATTAGATTAGGGCTTTGAATAATGGATTTGCGTAGATCTTTGGCTCTTAATACATGTTTATTTACATAAATTTATGGCATGATTCAATATGTCTATGTATTGGAAATCAAACATGTCTATGTGTTTGTTAAAATGCCTAAGTGAATATGCATGTGTTATTTGCGCTTCAAATGTTCTTATCTACTTATATGGGTGATGTGATTGTGCTTAATCTCATGGC
The DNA here is from genome assembly GCA_028554755.1 of Cordia subcordata. Taxonomy (NCBI): domain Eukaryota; kingdom Viridiplantae; phylum Streptophyta; class Magnoliopsida; order Boraginales; family Cordiaceae; genus Cordia; species Cordia subcordata. The sequence goes on along the minus strand of JAPTOF010000028.1, from coordinate 3,583,039 downwards.
TTTGCTTAGTAGAGTAGGCTTTAGCTTTAAATCCAGTTAATAGGTTACATGCTATGCTCAGTCGAGTTTAGGTGCTGGTCCTTGGCTTTAAATCTAGCCAAGCAGATAAGTTAACCTAGACTAGAGCATCCCTCACCCATGTTGGTGTTGGTTAATCGAGCCTTAATGTCACGTAGTGTTTAGGTGCTAATCCTTGACTTTAAATCCAGCCAAGAGGATAAGTTCTAAGCACGGATTGCGTAGGCTAGGAGGGATTGGCCCTTAGCTTTAAATCCAGCTAATGGGTTGAATCACTAGCATTGGTTAAAAGAGCCCCCGATCAACACAACCGCAATATAAGTCCTGAGCCTTAGATAAACCTTATTCATTATCATAGCCCAAGTCTTGTTGCAATGCAATCACCCTAGGTCCTTTTCTTCTTTATTAGTGTTTCCTTCCTCAGTTTGGCTCCTTTAAGTTCCTCCATAGATTAGTTTAAGGCACCTGAGCACATAGAGACTAAGCCAAGGTAGCCTCCCTGTGGATTCGACCCCGCACTTGCACACACTATATTATACACGTCCTGTACACTTGCGGGCTATTTAGGCTTGTGCTCAAATAGCGATATCACTCATGTGTCCTAAAGATGTAGAAAAGAAAGCCTACACTAAGCATATTTTTGGGATTTTGGATCAACGAGAGCTCGACAATAAGAAAATAAAACTACACTATGAGAATGGAAAGCGGAGAAACAAGCTAATCTAGAGGGAACTAATAAATCAAAGGTGTTACGGTGACTTCAACTTATGAATGAGTGATTCTATACTCAGATGCTATGGGATTAAAGGATGATGGCTTACTATGGTGATTGATCTTAGCTAGGTTGCTAATTAGTGTTCTAATTTCCCCCTAGGACTCAGTGCGAGTTTGTCTCCATGCGGCGCCTCCTAGAGCTACGACGTGGTTGATGTGTTTGTTTCGTGTGTTCTTATGCATTATATGTATATTCTTGTTTTGAGGTGTTTTGTGCTTCATTTGGTGTATTAGTATAGCATTTAGGTCATATTTGTGCATAATAGGTTGTTCATGTCATAGTTGAGGTTAAGACTTAAATGCTACACTAATGTATGTTTATTGCTTATTTTAGGTGAGATCCAGGGAGATGATTTGAGGTTAATTGATGGAAAAGGGGACTTGGATCAAATATGAAGGTGTTCTAAATGCAAAGGAATGAAGAAAGTGCTTTTGGAAGTGACCGGGTGAAAGAAAAAGCGATTGAGGCGAAACCAAACGCAACGTGAGCCAAATTCGGATCTTGCAACCTAAAAAGGACATGGAAAAACTTTGGATATGTTTTAGGGTGCAAAATATGGCTTGGGAGATCCCCCACGATGATATGAAGCCATAGAAAAAAACGGTGCGCGAATCGGAGCTAAAACAAACAAAATATGATCATTTTACTATCAAGACCGGTTAGCCTCTTGATGTGTTTGTTTTGTGTGTTTATGTATTGCATGTATATACTTGTTTTGAGGTGTTTTGAGCTTCATTTAATGTATTAGTATAGCATTTAGGTCATACTTGTGCATATTAAGGTCTACACGTTCATAGTTGAAGTTAGGACTTAAATGCTACACTAATGTACGTTTGTTGCTTATTTAAGGTGTGATTTGGGAAGATAATTGGAGCTTAATTAAGGGTGATTGAAGTGTGGAACAAAGCCAAGGGTGTTTTGGATGCAAAGGAATGAAGAAAAGTGCTTTTGGAAGTGGTCGGACGAAAGAAGGAGCGACCGAGGCGAAACTGAGCGCAACGTGAGCCAAATTCGGATCTTGCAACCTAAAAAGGACATGGAAAAATTTTGGATACATTTTAGGGTGTAAAATATGGCTTGGGAGATCCCCCACGATGATACAAAGCCATAGAAAAAAATGGTGCGCGAATCGGAGCTAAAACGAGCAAGATATGACCATTTTACTATCAAGATCGGTTAGCCTCTGTCTAGGCCGGACGACCAATACGGTAGACCGGCTAGGTCGACCGGCCGAATCAGAACCTGGGCCAATTTTGGCCGGACGACTTAGGCCCAAAGCCAGTCGACCAGCTGGGCCCCCGTCTGGGCGCGTTAACAACTCTATTTAAGCCACTTTTCAGCCCTTTTTAAAGGAGAACACGACCCAAATCAAACGCCCATTTTCCAAAACCCAAAATCCACCAAGAATCACCTCACACACTCATTTCTAAACATAATTAACACTTGGAATCAAGGATCTAAGAGGATCAAACACTAGGATTTGGGGCATAGCTCATGGTTTGTAAAGCTTGGCTATGGATAGAAGGGTATCTCTCTTTTATCCTAAGTCTAATTATGTTTGATTAGAGCTATGTAGGGTGATTATATCTTGTATTTATGGATTGATTACTACTTTATATTAATGAAAACTTGATGTATTTATGTATATATGCCTTATGCTTATGGTTTCAAAGGGTATTTTACATACATGTCTATGTGTTTGTTGAAATGCCTCAATGATGTAGCATATATATATTGAAGTCTATTGTGCTATTAACCATTTCTAAATCATTATGCTAGCATGTCTATGTGTTTGTGTGGTGACTACATGAAGTGGGTATGACTATATACATGTCTATGTGTGTGTTAGCATACTTAATAGCATAACTAGCTTCTATTGCATGCATGTCGGGTGCTAGTGCTTAAATTGGTGTAATCTAAACATGTCTATGTGTTTAGTAGCAGAATATACCGGTGTATTCTCAAATGCCATGCCCTAGATGTGTTTTCCATGCGCTTTAATGTCAATTTCTGCTAACTGTGATGCGATCGATGGTGCACAACTAGTATCTAGCCTAGGTCGAGTCCCCTTTGGCTTTAAATCCAGCCAATAGGAGTCCGGAGAGGTTTAGATGACCTTAGTTCACTTAGGAAGGCTAGTTAGTCCACCCTAACACCCTAGGTTCATAAGGACCACGCCGTAGCTCTGAGTGAGGCGAAGCTTAGGGACGGACTCGCACCAAGTCCTAGGGCCAGATTAGGGAACTAATTAGAGGACTAAGTGCTAGGGTTAGATCGATCTACACTCACCTAGAATCTTATTAGCTAGCCCTAATTCCTAAGTCATAAAGACCACGCCGTACTGCTAGGCATCGCCACCTAGGGACGGACCCGCACTGAGGCTTACGGTACCAATTAGGAGGCTAATTATAGGTCTAGATTAGAGCACTTAGTATAATCCATCAAGTAACCTTAGAAAGACGTAGTAATCACCATAAACAAGATGTAATCACCTTAGTCTCCCATTTCCAACGTTTGAATCCCCTTAGATCGCTTGATTCCCCCATCACACACATACGCGCTACCTTTTTATTTCCTCGTTCTTAGATTAGGTTTACTTTTCCTGAGCTCCCCTCAAACCAAAAACACCAAAAACATTGTAGTTAGGACCCCAACAAGTAGCTCTTTAGGACGTACTTAGCTTAGAACACCATACACATTAGGCCTCCCCGTGGATTCGACCCCGCACTTGCACACACCGTATTACACACGACCCGTGCGCTTGCGGGCTATTTAGGCTTGTGGTCAATTAGCGATATCACCTCTATCTAGGCCGGACGACCTAGCCGATAGCTGGCCGACCGACCGGATTAGAATCTGGCCCAATTTTGGCTAGATGACTTAGCCCCAAAGCTGTTCGACCAGTTGGGCTCCTGGCTGGACGTGTTAACAGCTTTATTTAAGTCACTTTTCAACCCTTTTGAAGGATGACAACACCCAAATCAAACACCCATTTCCCAAAACCCAAAATCCACCAAAAATCACCTCACATACTCATTTCTAAACACATTTAACACTTGAAATCAAGGATCCAAGAGGATCAAACACTAAGATTTGCGGCATAGCTCATGGATTATAAAGCTTGGCTATGGATAGAAAGGCATCTTTCTTTTATCCTAAGTCTAATTATATTTGATTTGAGCTATGTAGGGTGATTATATCATGTAATTATGGATTGATTACTACTTTTTATTAATGGAAACTTGATAGATTTATGTATATATGCTTTATGCTTAGGGCTTCAAAGGCTATTTTACATACATGTCTATGTGTTTGTTGAAATGCCTCAATGATGTAGCATATATTGAAGTCTATTATGCTATTAACCATCTCTAAATCATTATGCTAGCATGTCTATGTGTTTATGTGATGATTACATGAAATGGGTATGTTTATATACATGTCTATGTGTGTGTTCACATACTTAATAACATGAATAGCTTCTATTGCATACATGTCGGGTGTCATTGCTTAAATTGGTGTAATCTAAGTATGTCTATGTGCTTAGTAGTAGAATACCCTGAAATATTCTCGAACGCCATGCCTTAGATTTGTTTGCTTTGCGCTTAAACGTTAATACCCGCTGTTGTGATGATGATCGGTGGTGCATAACTAATGGCTAGCCTAGGTCGAGTCTCCCTTAGCTTTAAATCTAGCTAATCGGTTTCAGGGAAGGTTAGTTGACCTTAGATGGACTAGGTCTTGGCTTTAAATCCAGCCAATGACTTAGACGCTAAGGTTAGATCGATCTAAGTCACCTAGAATCCTAACTAGATAGCCCTATGGCTGTAAGTCATAAAGACCATATGCCGTGGCTCTAGGGGTCGACACCTAGGGACAGATTCACACTGAGTCTTAGGGTGTAATTAGGAGGTTAATTAGGAGACTAGACGAGAGCAACCGAGTTTAATTCATCAAGCAACCCTAACAAGAAGTAGTAATCACCCATTTGCAAGTCGTAATCACCCTATTCCCCATTTCCACGTGTTAGCATCCCCTTAGGTCGCTTGATTCCCCCATCTCACACACACACCACCTTTTTTATTTTCTTGCCTGTAGTTTAGTTTTATCTTTCCCAAGCTCTCCTCAAACCAAAAACACCAAAAAGATTGTAGTTAGGACCCTAACACGTAGCTCTTTAGGACGCACTTAGCTTAGAACACCATGCACGTTAGGCCTCCCGTGGTTTTGACCCCACACTCGTACACACTGTACTACACACGACCCATGCACTTGCGGGCTATTTAAGCTTGTGCCGCATGATAGCGTATCAGTGGTCCTTACGACCTCGGGCCTTAAAAGTGATTAATTATCTCCCTAGGTGTCTTAGAATGAACCTACCTTAATACCTAAACCATTGGCTGGATTTAAAACCAAGACCTAATATCACTAGGGTTGACTAAACCTATCTGGAAACCTATTGACTGGATTTAAAGCCAAAGGAGACTCGACCTAGGCTAGCCCTAATTACTTGCCATCATTCTAAGATCACTATAGCAGGATTTGACTTGCTAGCACATTCATGCATGTTCTAGGCTAACGTGTTCGTGAATAATGGGATCTATTCAACTACCAAATATTGTCATGCTCGGATTACACCATTAGAATTGATTAAGAACCAACATGTATGCATTATTGAAGTCATATTCACTAATAGGTATGTAAACATACATATAAACATGAATATAAGCATTACCCACTTCATAGCACCCACATATAAACACATAGACATGATTATAGCATGGATTAGATATGTTTAGTAACAAATAGACTTTAATTTATACACATGCTACTGATTTAGGCATTTTATCAAACACTTAGACATGAATGAAGAACTATTTGAACAATAAAATCAAAACATGTATATATTAAGCCATCAAATCCCATATCTTAAGAGTATATAGTTAGCCCATTACATAAGCTAAATCACCCTACACAAGTCCACTCAATCATGATAGAAAATAGAATAAAGGAGAGATTATGAAGCTTCCCTTTCATTCTAGCTAATCTTGTACAAAGCTTTTGAGAAAACTTGAATCCAAATATCTGAAACCCTCCAAATCAATCTTGATTCAAGGTGATAAATGTGTGAGAGAGTGTGTGTGAGGTGGCTGAAAACTAGGGTTAAATATGTGAGGTGTAGGTGTGAAGTGTGTGTGATAGGTCTAAAAATCTCCCTTTCTTGAAGTCTGAAAATCGAGCTTTTATATCAGCTGCTACCCATTGCCGGTCGACCGACTAGAGGGGTAGTTGACCGAATTTTTTTGGTAGCTCTCTGGAGTGATCGGTCAACCTAGCCGGTAGACCGGCTTAAAAGAGGAGCTCGACCGGCAATTTTGGTTTCTTTCTGGAGTGGCCGGTCAACCTAGTCGACCGACCGACTTTTCTTCTAGGCCATCCGGCTGACTTTTCTTCCTTCATTCTTTGTCTTTTCGGTCTCCGATCTTCTCCCCTCTACCCGTGCATCTTCTATCTTTAGCACCCATCAATGTCCACGCTTTGTTTCGGCCTTATAGCTCACCTAAGGCACAAAGTTAAGCATTTAGTATAGCATTTGATTTAGAAACTCAACTATGTACATTTGCTTATGCTCAAGCCTAACTCTAGTATATGTACTATACTAGTGCATCTTCTAAGGCTTAGAATACCTCTTAAATATAGGCAATTGACAATATAGATACACACAAAAACACAACACATCATGTAGTAAAAGCACTAAACTTCTCTTTGGTGTTTCTACTGTTGAGATTTATTTTCCCCTTGATTTGGTGTATACAGATGTTTAGGACCATCCCTAATTTCATCTATTGATGGTTTTAAGTATTACGTTGTTTTTGTTGATCATTTTACCAAATATATTTGGTTATTTCCATTTGTTTATAAATCTAATGCTTTTTCTACTTTCCAAAAGGTTAAATCTATGGTAGAAAAATATTTTGGCATTTCAATTGTTATGATTCTAATGGTGGCACTGAATACGAGAGCTTAAAATCATTCCTTGAAGCCAATGGCATTTAACATAAAATTTCACCTCCTTATTCCCTAGAACATGTTGGCTCTGAGATAGATGTCATAGGCACATTGTAGAAACGGGTTTGGCTTTACTCGATACTTCTTCCTTAAACTAGGCGATTGATCTCTAATGATGGCTCACTATCAATAGATGGAAAAGCATATCGCTCTTTGATTGGGGGACTTTAATATCTCCTTGTCACCAGGGTCGATATGGTATTCATAGTCAATAAACTTGCCCAATTTATGCACTCCCATTATCAAACTCATTGAACTGTGGCTAAAAGATTGATGTGATGTCTCTAGCATACAATGTATCATGGTTTGTATTTTAGACAAGCAAAATCAATCACTCTCATTGCTTACTCTAATGTAGATTGGGCAGTTGACAAGGATGACTACACATTAACAACAAGATATATATTGTATCTTGGAACCAATCCTATTTCATGGTGCTCTAGAAAGAAACAAACTGTTGCAAGTTCAATTGAAGCGGAGTATCATGCTATCACCTCTACAACCACAGAGCTTCAACGGGTTGTTAATCTTCTACAAGAATTGGGAAATACATTGACATCCAAACCGACTGTGTATAATGATAATTTAAGTGCTACATACTTATGTGTTTGTTTGCTTGGAAAAACCTTCACTAGGCCACACACTCGGGACTTCGCAAACAATTTTATGGTTGTGGGATTTTTATCCTCTTCCCCAAATTCTGTCCAGGGACTTTTTAAGGAACAAGATATGGGTTGCTTAATTGTAATAAAAGCCAAACCAGGATCAAAGTAACAACAATTTAATCACCATGAATCCAAAGTACAAGGTTTTATTACAAACAAAGACGCAACATAGAATAAGACAGACTCTCAAATAATTGGATTGAATATGAAGAAAAGGTTTACTAGATCACACTAGAAAGTTAATTGCAGTGAATTAGTCCTGCCATAAACTTAATTACAGCTTGGATAAATGGTGAAAATCAAGCTACAAAGCTAATTGCAACTAGATCCAAAAATGCTATAAACTTAATTAGAGCAAAGCCATATACTGAATTACAACGAAAAGAAAAAATCTAGGTCGTAAAGTGAATTGCAAGATGTTTGAGATAAGGCTAAGCCAACATTATGCTAACTAAGACTAAGCTACGAGCTAAACTAAGGATAGGACTAAGCTATGGAGCTAAGATGCTAAAGGATAGATATATGATCAGAAAAAGCATAATGGTTGTACAACCCTTTTCTTCTTGGCCTTGATTAGCTTTTATAGCTGCTGCATCCAAAATCTCCATGTTTGGTTGATGACTCCAGTATCTTTCGGGTCATTGGAGCTGACCAAGTTCTTTGCTCGGCTTTTGTCCCTTCTATTTCGGTGATGCACATTTTATTATACTTGGTCTTCTTTATTCAAAACAAGCACTCACTAGTTTATGTTTGCTTCACCAAAGTTCGGCCTTGAAATGAATGTGGGTTGTGGTGTCGGCCTTGGACCACTTTCGTCCTGTATCTTTCGACCACTCGGTCGATTACTTGTGGACTTTAGCTATAAAATACCTCCCTTCATTTTGATTCCTCGTTCTTCGGCAATTAGGACAACTAATTGCAGATTTTAGGTGTAAACAATGCCCCTTATTAACTATTTGAACGATGTGGAGGAGTTTGAATTGCTTATGATCTCAGTCACGTGACCTGTGCCTCCGAAGATATTGACCTTTCGCGTACCATATCCTATGCGATTTACCTAGTACACAGTTTTCCATTGTATAAAATGCACATCTTAGCCTATTGACCACAATTGTTTAGCTTTGCTAACTCGAAGCCTCCATGTGTCCCACTAAGCTTACCACTGCACGTCTCTTTTGTCATTAAGCCTTATGAGCAAATTTGAAGTCCTTACGTCTTTTGAGTATTTTCATGATTACATGACTCAGTCTTCAATTCTTGATTAATGTGGTGTTGATTAGCATGAATCAATCGTCATTAATCTCCTTTAGAAGGCATATATAGCATTCGTCCATTCATCTTTCCTCTTCTCAAGTTTCTTCTCTCAAAACTTCTGACACCACGACTGAAGAAAACACCCTTGTCAACATCCTTAAATCCTGCCAAACTGAAGATCTCGAAAGCCTCAACAACTACATCCAGATTCATAGTGGTCACCCTTAACGCTTCATTCTAGGCCCTAGTCTCTCTCAAGACCCACAACATTCCCCTAACACTCAACTTCTCCCAATCCCTGACAATGACTACTTCCTTATCAGAAAAGATAGATAGATATTGTCTTCTTTGAAGAAACATCCTTCCAGGTCTTGGTTGTCTTTTGATGAGAGAGATATCCATCCTCTTTACCTCAAATGGCTAGCCCGTGTTCAAGCAGTTAAAGAATTTAAGTTGGCATAATATAGGATTTTCAATGCTATTCAATTTTCACACAAACCTTTAACACCTAACTTGTCATTCTTTGCTACAAGCCTTTTCTTCTAGTCTACTTCTATGAGCTATTTCCTGTTTCCTTTTGGTTATGCCATCATCACTTTTTTTTTTTATCTTGCAGCCATTCCTGGCCTTCGTCTGTATGGCCGTCAAATTTCTGTTAAGTCTTTTATTGTGGATGAAGGTCATGGCCTTACCTTCAATAAGAGTACCGCTATCTTTAGTAACTTTAGACATCACCTCATGGGAATTGGTGATTCTGCCATTCCTGACACAGAACACCTTGCATTCATCTTGCTTTGGCTGTGTAGTTATCTCTTCTACACTGTCTCTATTCAAGTTGCCAAAAACTTTCTTCCTCTAGCCTAAGTGCCTTAAGAACCCCCGTGACACTAGGTCCACTAGTCTTAGCATACCTTTATCAGTCGATGCTCCATTCTATTAAGAAGCTAATTCAAGATGGGTCACTAGAGCATTCTAGAGGCCTCTATGGATACTTCAACTCTAGCTTTATGCATACCTCCCAACTCTATCACGAGACTTATGTAAGACACATATCTTCGTTAGTCCTTTTCTGAATTATGGCATTCTGTTATTACGTTATTGAGATCCCAATGGCGACCGATTCCCCAGGTTACAACTTGAACGCCTGCTTTCCCTTTCTACTAAAGATTTTGACTTTTAATACTTTAGAGACTGTCATTATGGCCCAGACTGGTTCAAAGTGCCAACCCATACAGTGTCTCATTAAGTTATGATGATGATAGGGATAGATTTCAAGTCTTGTTCAGCTATCTCGTTAGTCGTGATCTTCACTACATGGTCAGCCCTAGGTCAACGAACTTTTGTGCAGTAGAAGTTTATCAATCACATTTTGCAGCACAACAGCTTGGCTATGCCCAGATTGTTCCAGTTCTGCTTCCTCTTTCAGCCAATCAGAACTTGTCTAAAAGGGTAACCTTCTAACATCTCTCGGATGCTAGGAAAATGACAAAAGTTATTTCCAAACTGGAAATCTCTGTCAAACTCTGTAAGGATAAATTCTTCCCTGAATGCCTGCCTCAATTTGAAGCCTGGTGATAATAACATCATCCTCAGGTATTTTAAGAGCCAGTGCACCTTGTTGCCATTCATTTGATTACTGACCTTCATTTTGATAATACGTCTCTAGAAAACATTCTCACAATGGTCTTGTCCAATACGTGACACACGTATTATTGAGACAAATCTGGAAAGTCCTTTAATGACCCAGGTAGATCACCCTCAAAGAGGAGACTTGCTCTATATAACCTTATCCCAGTAGAGTGCTTAACATTACTATCCAATTACAAATTCAATTTATGACGTGACTAAATCTAGAATCGGACCTATGTGTGTCCAGCTTCACTGCATACCCAACTCATTAGTTCAAGTCAAAGGACCTTTATACATGCATCAATAAAACATAATAGAGATACTATGTAAGAAACTCATAATGCCATTTAACAAAAATCATTAGACATTGTTTAACATCCAAAATGTCACGTACAAGTTAGCTTTAGGGCATACTAATCCTAACAATCTCCCACTTGCACTAAAGATCACTTCTGCACAACCTAATGCCCATGGACTCCAAATGTGTGGTAGACATTTTCTCTGGAAGAGTCTTTGTTAATGGGTCTGCCAAGTTTCCCGCTGAAGCTATCTTTTCAACTACTACATCTCCTCTTTGAATAAACTCACAGATCAAATGATATTTTCATTCAATGCGTTTACCCTTTTTGTGATTCCTGGGCTCTTTGCACTGTGAAACAATATTGTTGTTATCGCAACACAACGTTATTGGTGTGTGAGTTACTGGCACAACCTCTAGGTCTAAAAGGAACTTCGGTAGAATTCGTTCAGAGCCTCTCACTTATTTAATCTTTTTTAACAGTTTGACCATGGAGCCAAGGAGTTCAGTCGAACAAATTCACGTTTGTCGACCCGTGAACTGAAAGGCCCACAGTCGGAAATGTGCTAAAACAAAGGGGAGGGGAGGATTGACCTCTTTTCCAATTCTATTTACCTAGTTCATTCTATTGATTTGTTATCCAATAGGATCAACATTTTGTGCCAAATTAACTCCTATCTAGATTTCTCCATGTCTTTCGAAATACCATGTATTGCGTTACGTCACTACTCCAGTAAGGCACCTGAAGCAAAGAAAGGAATTAACACAAGAATGAAAAAGATTGTGGATAGAGTATAGGGAAAATCTAGAATTTTCGTACGGGTATTTTACCCCTTGTGTTTTGCTAAGATTACATGAAATCTCTTGTTATTTTAAAACTCGTTATACCCTTTATGTTATGAAAAATTTTAGTAATACTCTTACGTTATAAAGAATGTTGCATAATAAATAAAAAATTAAGGGCATAATTTTTTTCTTTTCATCTTTTCTTTTTTTTTTTGGGTCAAAAAAATGGCGTAATTAGATGACCGGTTCTATTGTTTTAGATAAACTCTTATTCATGGAGAAGCATGATCAGACACGTTGTTGAACTTCTGAAGCAAGGAAATTAATAAAATTATTGATTTTTTTTTGGTCAAATAAGATTACTCATGTAACTCGGCAAATATATACATTCAACGCCAATCACTTGATTAAGCAAGCAAATGCACGGACTCTAGATATTATGTATGAGCTTTAAAAGATAGAGAAAGACAATTACCGTGCAAGTAATTCCTCAAGCAAATCATATTCAATGAAATGGTGGAGAAAAAGAAAATCTAGAGGAAGTTCATTTGAATGTAACAAGAGATTGGCATTGAAATTCATAGACCAGAACCTGATCATCAAAATTCTAATTGTACACATCATATAAGAAGGATAAAATACCTCTCAAATGGTGATGCATGGTCTATTTCAGCTCGATTCCTCAGCTAGCTATCATACCTACTCCAAGACTCTATTCAATAAAAAAGAAAATTTTCTTAAGCTCAAGGTATTTGTTTCTTTTTCATGCTAAGGCTTCAATGTCCACCACAAACGCAATTTGACCAGATGTGGAATTCTATTTGCTACTTAATAGTTGCTTTTCATGGGAAACAGAACATATAGAAAAATCATAAATTTGAAAATGCTCTGATCTCCATAACTAGCTCATTGTAAGATGATTAAAGTGAAATTGAGTAGAATGTTAGGTTGCGTTTGGTTTGCCTGTTTTCTATTTTCATTTTTTGGTTTTCATTTTCTATTTTCATATTCTGAAAATAATTTTCATTTTTGTTTTGAGCAAATTGCATATTACTCCTTATACTCTGACTTATGTGTGCCATACCCCCCTGAAATATCAAAACTAGCTAATTATCCCCTGTACTTTGACCTATATACACCTTACCCCTTTCTAATATCAAAACTAGCTAATTACCCTTAGAAGTTTTTAAAAGTGTGAAAAATACCCCCTGCTGTCATATATTTCAAGGGTATTTTGCACACTTTAAAAAACTTCAGGGGGTATCGTGCAAATAGGTCAAAGTATAGGGGGTAATTAGCTAGTTTTAATTCTACAAGGGGGAATGGTGTACATAGGTCAGAGAACAAGGGGGTAATATGCAATTTACTCTTTTTGTTTTTAAAATTTAAAGAATGTGTTTGGTTAACAAAAGTGTTCTTTTTTATGTTTATTTACAAAATTGCCACCTTATTTTCTAAATCTTTTAGATATATTTACAAAATTGTCACCTTGTTTTCTAAATTGTTTAGATATATTTACAAAACTACTACCTTATTTTCTAAATATTTTAGAGGTATTTACAAAATTGCCACCTTGTTTTTTAAATCTTTTAGAGTTATTTACAGAACTGCCACTTTGTTTCTACATCTTTTTGAGTTATTTACAAAATTACCACCTTATTTTCAGAGAAAAACATTTTTTTAATGTTTTCTGATTTCCTAAAAAACTATTTTCTATTTTTTGAAAATGAAAATTAAAATAGTTAACCAAATGACTTTTCTATCATAATTTTTATTTTTTTATGAAAATGAAAATAAAAAACAGGCAAACCAAATGCAACCTTATATTTTGCATTTCAAAGTCCAAATAGTGGAAAATGTTGACTCAATTAAAAAGAAAACAAAATTGATACACCTTGGAGTTAATGTCATATCTTGGTGTCATAAATAAAAAATTTAGGTTCAAAAAATTTTTTTGATCTTGTTGAAGACATATATCTGCCGATTCACAACTCTGGTCGTTATTGTTGATGAATGTTGTGTTTGTTATGATATTATCATAAGATCTTATTTCTTATAAGATCTTATTTTAAAAAGTAGTGTTTGTTTAGAGCTCATAATATGATTCTTATGATAAGATCTTATTTTTATAACTAAAAGAAACAAGATACAAATCTGATGCTTAAATCTTATAACCTCCACACAAGGGACACGCTTGGTATTATCAAAAGTTCAATGAAACTTTTCCTTCCCTAATTACTCCTCTTTGCTTAGCCAAATTACCCTCCCTATATCATTCTTTACTTCGACTAAAAAGAAAAGCTCTATAGTCATATCTCAAAAGCTTAGCTTCAAAGCTCCATAGCCATCTCTCAAAAGCTTAGCTTCAACCACCGCCATAGCCATCACTACCATTACCACCATACCATCCACTTCTACCACCTCCAGCACCACGGCCAAACCTTGGACATACAACAACATTAACCACCTTCAAGATTGGTAAGTCCATTTCCACATTGTCACCATTTTTTGTATTTGTCACCCTCATTTTAGAGTTAATTAATGCCATAGATCTTAATTTTATCATATAGGTTTCATCAAATCTGGATTTAGATTATTGGGTTTTCTTTGATTTTTCAATAAAATAAATTTAATGTGATTTTGTTAATTTTATGCATTTTGAGTGTGAGTCTATGTATGAGACACTGAATTTTAGCAATGGTTTTACGAAAAAAAATTCTGTTTGGTTTATAAGGATTTGGTTCTTACTATTGTTAATATGAGGATTGCCTTCTCTTGATTGGAAGTAATAAAAGTTTGAGTTCATGTAAGTATTTATTTCTGAAGATGTTTTAACTTTTAAGGAGCTTATGTGTAAAACTTTACTCAAGATTTCATCACCTAACCCCCCTTGCTATTGTTTTTTTGCGTCAGCTTGGTAGAACTGGCTCATTTGTGGTGAAAGGTTGAGACCTTTTCATCATTAAGTCACCAAGAAAAAGGATCTTCTAGTTCAGACATCAAACAAAGAGGCCAACTTCATGAAGGTATCATTTTCTTTCTCCTTTTCTCACCATATCTTTCTGTATTCATTTATGTACATATTTGTGTGTCTACAAGTTTGTATTATGTGACTATCTTATCAAAAAGATTAAATCATTAAAAAAGAATTTGCTATGTAATCATTTTGAATTTTAAGCAACTATCTTAACTGAAAAGCTTAAAGCAAAGATTCAAGATAAGCATATAACAAACATAGCAGGAGAATCAAAAAGTGCTTGGCTATTTCATTTCATTAGCGAGTACTAGATAGTAAGGAGTTGGCATCAACTATTATACATGATACCTTTTCCTTTTCAGAACTTGTTTTGCTAGCATGTGAATGAACTTCATTGTAGAGATGTTTTCCCAGATGGGGTTACCAGTTGGTATCTTTCATGTTCTTGTAGCCATAAATTTGTTTTGCTAAGGCCTCACCCAAACGGAATTCAAAGTGACCCAAGTGTATGTTTCTCTTTCTTCTACTTCTTCTTGTGCATAATCTTTTTATAATTTTATATTTTCTTTCTACTAAAAGAGCTTAACTCCAATTACAAGAGAATTGGTGGTCTCAAGTCAATGAGTTTGAAAAATGCATTAACAATACCCATAAGTTGAGCCAAAGATTTAGTCAAAATGTTAACAGCCTCTAAAGATTTTATGCATTAGAAGAAGATATTATCATGCCTTTTGACTTGTGGCTTTGCCATTTCTAATTTTCTTTGGATAACAAGTACTAGTAGTAAAATACGCTTTTAGGATGATTGAACAACTTTTCTGCTCTGTACTTTTCCTAGAGATAAGATTGTTGAATTGGTTAGAGATGTTGTCTTGACCTTGATGGTGTTTACTGTTTTAAATGTTTTCTTTTATTCAGATATTATAATAACTCTGAAAGGAATTATAGATTTCAACCAAGGATTAGAATATCAAAAGTTACACATAAACACATATTTGTCTTGTTCTGTTTATCAACATTCACAGTGCTCATATGCAAGCTCTTTCAATTTTTATCATTCTTTCATCAAGTAGTAAGGAATTTTTAAACATTCTGAACACTAGTATTCCTTTCTAACCTAATGGGCTACAATTGTTTATGTGATGATGATATTTTATCTTAGTTGGTAGTAGTGCTTTAGTTTTCGAACTTCTGGGTTAATGCTTTAGTCTAATATGACTTTGATGACTTACCCTGTTGCATTTTTCAGTTCTAACTTATTGTTCTTTTATTTTATTTGGAATAGGTTGTTGGGCATTCTTAGGTTGGTGGCATTACTGCTCTTTTTACATATTGCCTGAAAGTCAGGAACTATCAAGGGCTATTTGTATTACTTTTCCCCCAGGTTGGTGCATATTGCCTTATGAAAATAATTTATTACACTATCAATCAATTTTCTTTCCTTCATTTATCTTTTTTGTGTATTTGAATGATGCTGCTTGTGCTATATATTTTCTTTTAAATTTAGATTGTTAATATGTTATAAGTGGTTGTTGTTCTCCTTTGTGAATATCATATAAGTGATTTCTTTTTTCTTTTTTTTGGAGAAAAATGGTAAGATGTCAGCTCATTGGGATACCGATAGCAACAAATTATTTCTTGAACTTTGCGTTGAAGAAATTAGAAAAGTAAAAAAGTCGCCCAAATCTTTGAATATCGCTGTGTGGGACAATATTAGGAAGGAGTTACATGAGATAACTGAGAAAGAATATACACAAAAGCAATTTAGAAATCACTGGGATGCACTTAAAAATGACTGGATGCTTTACCAGACATCGAAAAGAATGGCATCTAGAGTTGGTTGGAAGGAAGAAAGCGGTACCATTTCTGCATACTGATAGCAACAAATTATTTCTTGAGCTTTGTGTTGAAGAAATTAGAAAAGTAAAAAAGTCACCCAAATCTTTGAATATCGCTGTGTGGGACAATATTAGGAAGAAGTTTCATGAGATAACTGAGAAAGAATATACACAAAAGCAATTTAGAAATCACTAGGATGCACTTAAAAATGATTGGAGGCTTTACCGGACATCGAAAAGAATGGCACCCAGAGTTGGCTAGAAGGAAGAAAGAGGTACCATTTCTGCATCGAACACTGGTGGAGTGACAAAATACAAGTACAACTCCTCAAAAATTTTATTATGATTTGCCTATAATGTTTGTTAATTTCAAAAATTTTAATATAATTGTCTATTATTGCAGAAAGATAAAATATATGGCAAATTCAAGCACAAGGGATGAGCATTACAATTTGATGGAGGAGTTGTATGGTGGGACTACTGCCACAGGAGATCATGCTTATATACCCAACTCGGGCTTACCTTATCCACACATGGTCTCCAAACAAGTAGCAAAATCACATATTGGTGACCCAGATGTAGAAGAAAATTTTGTTTCTAAAGGCCAAACATTACCTACAAATGATCAACCAACAAGTAGTAGGAGCGGTAATGTGACTAAAGGAGTCAAAAGGAAGAAGCAAGCAAAAGATGGTGCTTCGTCTTCAGTGAATAGAAACTTTGACTAGTTGATATCTATGTTTGAGAGCACCTCAGCATCATCTTGCATGAAACAATGTAAGAATGACATTGGATCTGCAATATTGGTCTTGAAAAATCTTCCAGGTGTTGCACGAGGATCACAAATGCAAATGTTTGGAGCACTTAAGATGGCTGATGCATGGAGAGAGGTTTTCATGGCTTTGAAAGATGAAGATCTTCAATTATCATTTCTAAAGTCTGAATGGGAGCGAGAATGGGAGTGAAGTGTCTCACCTTGGCTTTGTGTTGTACTACTTTAGCATTTTTACTTGATGCTTTGAACATATTTTCTTTTGGTAGTTTAATGAGTTATGTGAACTACTATAGTGGTTTTACTTATAATGTTTGGAACAATTTGTTTTCCTTTTACTTGTGAGTTAATAAGCTACTTTGGAATACTATTATCTCGTATTACTGATTTTGTAATTTGAACTTTTTTGACAAATCAAATTTATGATATATGTGTGGTTTAAATGTTTATAGATTCAATGGAAGAAAATAGTTCTGTGATTAATGATTTTACCTCTGGTGTTGAAATGTTTGGTGATAATGATTATGCGGAGGGTGTGGAAAATGATAGAAGAAGATTTTTATTAGTAGGAACTACCTTTTTATCTTCATCAAGTGAATGCTACTAATGGATGTGCTGGAAGGGTTCGTTGTCAAACTTCTATTTTGAGAAGCTGGCCTTGAATTCAGGAACCCTTAAATAATGCATCGAAAACTGATAGGTGTTCTCAAAATCTTCAAATGAATAGGACTAATTTTTTGAATTTATGTGAACTATTGAAAAATGAATATGGAATATTATGTAGTAAAATGTAAGAATTGAGGGGAAACTTGCTATATTCTTATATATTGTTGGGCAAAGTCAAAGTAGTAGAGCAGCTCAAGAAAGGTTCAATGATCTGGAGAAACTATTCATAATGGAACACATGTTGAAGTTGTTTTATCACCTGACATGAGATATCCATTTTATGGAAGAAAAGGCTACCCAACTCAAAATATCATGGCAACTTGCAATTTTTATATGTGTTTCACATATTGCGTGGCAGATTGGAGGGTTCGGCGCATGATACTCATAACTTTCTCCATACAAATCACGATGAAACAAAAAAATTCAAGATGCCCGTTGGAGGTTAGTGTTTTTTTATTATAAAAAAGAGTAGTTTTTTCTTTATTATAAAATAGAAAATCTTTTATTTTCTTAATTTTATTCTTTTCTAATTTTTTAATGATCACATAAATCAATTTTATTTTGTGGATTCTGGATATTGAAATATGAAAGGATTCCTTGCTCCATATAGAAATGAGAGGTATCATTTGCAAGATTACAAAAACCAAGGCCCTCAAAGTCCAAACGAGTTATTCAATTATTGCCATTCTTCGTTGAGAAGTGTAATAGAGAGAACATTTGGAGTATGGAAGAATATATTTCAGATCATGAAAAGAATGCATTGTGGGTATAATTGGGATACACAAGTGAAATTGGTCTCGGCAACAATGGCCCTTCGCAATTATATTCGCTGTCAAAATTTTGATGATATATTTTTTGAGGAAGTTGTTGTCGAGAGGGATAATGATATTGGCACAGAAGCATTGGAAGTACTAGTACAAATTCAAGACAAGAGGAGATGGATCGTGTTCCAGATGGAATGTGTAGTGATATTTGGTAAAGAAAGGAATTTATATTGTAAAATTTTATATTAAAACAATGTTTTCTATTATGTACAATGACAAAAAAGATTAGTGTGTTGATCTTTGAATTTTTATTTTATTAATATTTTTTGTATATTTTATTTTTATAATTTATTTATCATTAAATAATTAAATTTTTTGTATATTTTATTTTCTACAATTTATTTAAATAAATAATTTTTTCATTTCAATCGTAAAATTAATAATATAAAATGAGTTATGACTCAAAGAATTGAGGGTATTACGACAAAACAAAATTATTTTGTTGATCTTTGAATTTTTATCTTATTTATATTTCTTCTATATTTTATTTTTTACAATTTATTTATCATTAAGCAATTTCTTTTTCATTTTAATGGTAAACTTTTAACATCTAGCAGTTTTTTATTTTAATTTTTTAATTTTACAATTTCTTAATTTTAACATATAACTAAAATACGAATATTTTAAATGAGATGCAAAAGTTTTGACTAATACAAGTATTTTAGATGACTTGCAATCTTCCCAAAAGAAACAAAAATGTTGCAAAAAGTTTTGAACAATTTGAATATAAAAGCTACTAGAGTTTTAACATCTAACAATAATATACCACGAGTTTTGACCCAAAAGGCATTATTGTCAAATATGTTTATTTAACGATTTAAGATTAGTGTCATACCAAACAATCTTATTAATAAGATGCTTATTTCTTATAAGATATCTTTTAAAATCTTATCATATAAGATCTTATAAGATTTAAGATAAGAAAATAAAAAAGACAACAGAAGTTTGTGCACGCTTTGAGATGGTTTAGTAGACCATTTTGTACATAATAATAGCACTATAGGTTGTTTGTCTCTGCGAACATATGCTGATTGGTGTTGAAGTAGTAATAGTATTTATCCCAGATCGGGAAAATAGTTTATTATTCCAACTACAGTATACCCTATATAAAGGGTATTGCACATTTTTTTAATACATGAGAATATATTATTAGCCTTTAAATGTCTCTCTCTTTTTCAACATGGTATCTAGAGCCAGGGAGAGATATTTACCTTAAGATTCACTAAATTATTATATATATATATATATATATATATATATATATATTATAAACCTTAGCTACTACCTTATAAACCCTAGCCACCACCTTATAAATATTATTATAAACCCTAGCCGCCACCAAAGACTCACAAAAAGACCATCACCACTATCGCTAACCAAAAACCACCACCACCAAAATACTCGTCGCACCTCGGCGACCTACATAGCACCTACACAGTCACCGAAATCCTATCGGAGCTTCGTCAGAGTTTTGATCCAAGCCCACCATCGTGCTTGCCTCACTCTTCTCTCTCCACCACGCTAAGTTCCACTTTCAGATTATGAGTTTTTTCATGTTTTATAGTTTTAATTTGTTGCTTTCTCTTTTTTTTATTATTTTCTTTTTTTTTTATTTGCCTTGGTAACAGACCAATACATTTAGGCTTCATTTGAAAAAAAAAAGGGTAAAAAAAAAGAGGAAAAAAAAGAAGAAAAGAAAAAAAAGGAAATGACACACTGATTATGTGTGATTGGTCTATGTATTGAGTCTTTCTTTTCTTTTGTGGTCACGTTGTCTCCTTGCCCCTTTGTCCTTTAAACTTAGCTTGTTGAAATATGGCCTCCTTCAAAGAAAATCTTCCCATAGATAGTGGTACCAAGGTCACTATTGCTCAAGACGAGACTATTCCTGAGAATGATCTTTCAAAAATTTCTAAAAAGCTTTCTGACATGACTATTGCTGGTCCGAACTTCACTAGCACTCTTGTGCTCATTACGACCAAACTTAATGGTCATAACTTTACTCAGTGGTCTTTTCTGTGAAATTGTGGTTTCGAGGGCAAGGATTAGTTCGTTATTTGACAAAAGATGCTCCCAAATTATTAGAGGAGAAGTCTCAGCTATGGGACCAGGTTTGATGCTCAACTCCTCAGTTTATTACTTCAATTGATTGAACCGGAGTTGCATATTGCATTTCACCAGTGTTATACTTGCAAACAATTTTGGACTTTGGCTCAAGAGATATATACCAGCAATATCAGTCGGATCTTTGATGTCATTAATGATCTTCTACGTATACAACTGGATGAAAAGAGTCTTTCCATTTATTTTGGGCGCTTCTAGACGGCAATGTCTGAATATAATGAAATTTTTCCTACTTACTATGATATTGCTCTGAAACAAAGAAAGTAGCTCTTTGTGGTTCTCATGCTTCGAGGTCTTCTCTATTCATATGACTATGTTCGATCACAGATTCTATCAGCTCCAGCTTTACCCCCAATGCCTGATGTGTATAATCAGTTGAGCCATGCATGTATTAGGAGTATATCCAAGGGTCCTGATCATGCCTCTACAATCCTTACTCAGCCAGTTACATGCACTGATAATGCTTCCTAAGGAGGCCGTGGAAAAGGACGTGGTTACAATAAGGGAGGTGTTCACAGTGGTCTAACCTCTCAACCTCAATGTACTCATTGTCAGAAACTGGGTCATACTCGTGATACTTGTTGGGATTTACGTGGTCGACCATTTGGAGTTGCTCATGCTATTCAAGGTGATTCCTCTGACACTTCATCAGTCGAGACCACACCATTTCAGACTGCTTCATCACAAAGTACTCCACCTACTTTCACTTTGTTTGAATCTCAGTACATGCACAACCTTTAACTTCAAGCATCTGAACAAGCTACCCAGTCTTCCACGTCTCCTGCTGCATATGCCACTACCACTACTACCTATTTACCTCAATCATCTTCCCGCTCCGGTAAGTGGATCCTAGACTCTAGAGCTTCCGATCATATAAGTGGCAATCTTTCATTATTGACCAATTTTCGCTCATCTAATTCCTATTCCCCTGTGACCCTTGCTGATGGTTCCTCCACTATTGTCTCTGGGATTAGGACTACCCATCTTACACCATCCTTAACCCTTTCTTCTGTTCTCTATCTCCCTAAATTTCCTTGTAATTTATTATCTATCAACAAATTAACTAAATTGTTTAACTGTTCTGTTACCTTTACCTCTGATGGTGTGATTATT
Organism: Cordia subcordata; assembly: GCA_028554755.1. NCBI lineage: Eukaryota > Viridiplantae > Streptophyta > Magnoliopsida > Boraginales > Cordiaceae > Cordia > Cordia subcordata. The sequence continues at coordinate 3,561,231 of JAPTOF010000028.1, read as the reverse complement.
CAGGATTGAAAAACTGGCGCGTAGATTAGCATAGTGCTCGAGTCCAATGGTCTTTATTACTTTGATATCCATCCCAAAGTCGTTTGTGCTATCGTCCCGTCTCCGAGCCTGGTCCACAGTTGTCTTGGTCATCCATCTCTATCGAGTTTGAAGAAAATGGTCCCTTCTTTAGATAGTGTTAATGAAGTTTTATGTGAGTCGTGTCAACTAGGCAAACATTCTCGTAGTTCCTTTACAAATCGTAGTAATAAGCGGGCAATTGCCCTATTTCAGTTAATTTATTCAGATATTTGGGGTCCTAGCCATCATGTTTCCAAATTTGGATATAAGTATTTTGTTACTTTTATTGATGAATTTTCACGCATGACTTGGTTATGTTTGTTAAAAGATCGTTCTGAAGTCTTTTCTATGTTTCAAATTTTTTCAAAAGAAATTCATACTCAGTTTGGGACTACAATTAGTATCTTACATAGTGCAAATGCCAAGGAATATTTTTCATCTTCTTTTTCTTCTTTCCTGATGTCTAAGGAGATCATCCATCAATCTTCTTGTGCTTACACTCCTAAACAAAATGGAGTTACTGAGCGCAAAAATAGGTATCTTATTGAGACAAGTCCAATCTTCTTTTACATATGAATGTTCCACTTCGTTTTCGGGATGATGTTGTCGTTACTCCATGATAGGCTTCCTTTATTAGTATTGTGTCCTCATGAACCTATTTATCATCTTCCTCCTAAAGTGTTTGGGCATGTCTGTTTTGTCCATAATTTCCCAATTGGGCTGGATAAATTGAGTTCTCGCTCTTTAAGTGCATCTTCCTAGGATATAGTTATACTCAGAAGGACTACCGGTACTACTCTCCTGAGTTAGATAGGTTGTTCTTCAATGCAAATGTCACCTTCTTTGAGTCTCAATTGTACTTTGGTTCGTCTCCTGAAGCATTTAGCACAGTGATTGATGATTCGCCGCTCCCTAGCCCTTTATTTACTGTTCCTTTTATCCTTGTTACCCCATCTACTGTTGATTCCCCTTCCTCTCCTGACTTGTCTCGATTGTATCAACCGAATTTGCAAACATATCAACGACGACATCTCCAGCGGCCATTGACTGAAGCTCTTATGCCGTCTCTCTAGCCTCTTTTAGATCTTGAACCAGTCTCTTAGCCCCGTGACTTAGATATGCCCATTGCCCTTTGGAAAGATACTCGTTCTTGTACTACTAAACATCCCATTTCTCATTTCATGTCTTATCATGCCTTATCCTTATCATATATGTCCTTCGTTGCTTCCCTTTCTTTTGTCATGTTCCCTTCTCACGTCTCATAAGCGCTTGCACACTCAGGTTGGCATGAGGCTATGAGGGAAGAAATGTTTGCTCTAAAGTCCAATGATATGTGGGATTTGGTTGATCTCCCGGTTGGTAAATCTATAGTTGGTTGTCGTTGGATTTATACGGTAAAATGCTATATGCTCTCTAGATGGTACGGTCGATCGTTTAAAAGCCCACTTGGTTGCCAAAAGGTATACCCAGATTTATGGCATTAATTACGACAATACTCTCTCCTGTTGCTAAAATGTCCTCTGCTCGCATTTTTCTTGCTCTTGCAGCTATGTTTCGATGGCCTCTTCATCAACGTGACATCAAGAATGCATTTCTTAATGGGAACCTTGAAGAAGAAGTGTATATAGAGCAACCACCAGGGTTTGTTGCTCAGGGGGAGTCTCATAAGGCGAGTCATTTGAAGAAGTCTTTGTATGGGCTGAAGCAGTCACCTCGAGCATGGTTCGGCAACTTTAGTGAAGCTGTACTTGAATTTGGTTGATAAGATGTGGAGTTGATCATTCAGTGGTAAATGACTGTTGTTGATTGTGTATGTTGACGACATTATCATCACTGGAAAGGATGTGACAAGTATAGTAGATTTAAAGGCATTTCTCCATTGACATTTCTAGACTAAAGATTTGGGGGAGTTGCACTATTTTCTAGGTATTGAGGTTGCACGTTCTAAAAAGGGGATATTTATTTCCCAATGTAATTATGTTCTCAATATGCTTGATGAGGTTGGAATACTCGGGTCAAAACTGTGTGACTCATCGAAGGATCCAAATGTGAAATGGGTACCTAATGAAGGGGAGCTCATACAAGATCCAGGGAAATATAGGAGATTGGTTGGCAAAATAAACTATCTTATAGTGACTCGTCCAGACATTTCATTTGCCGTGAGTGTCGTTAGTCAGTTTCTTAACTCACTACGACAAAGCCACTGGAATGCAGTCATTCGTATCCTTTGTTAACTCAAAGGTGACCAAGAAAAGGAATATTGTACAAAAATCAGGGTCACACTGATATTGTAGGGTATTCTAATACTGATGGCAGGTTGTCCCATTGATAGACGGTCCACTTCTGGATATTCTATCTTCATTAAAGGCAACCTTATATCATGGAAAAGTAAGAAGCAAGCAGTTGTGGCTCGCTCTAGTGCTGAATCTGAATACCGAGCTATAGGACTAACCACATGTGAATTGATATGGATAAAGCATTTGCTTTAGGAGATTGAGATGGATTGTTCTCAACCCATGAAATTAGTATGTGATAATCAGGCGGCGATACATTTACTTCAAACCCTTTGTTTCATGAGCGTACTAAGCACATCGAGATTGATTGTCACTTTGTAAGAAGTAAGGTACTAGCCAAAGAGATCGTGACTTCACACGTTAGTTCGAATGATCAGTTGGCTAACCTTTTTACTAAGTCTTTGAGAGGTCCTAGGGTTGAGTATATTTGTAACAAGTTGGGCACCTACGATATATATAATCCAACTTAAGGGGGAGTGTTGAAATAGTAATAGTATTTATCTCACATCGAGAAAATAGTTTATTGTCCAACTATAGTAGACCTTATATAAAGGGTATTACACATTATTTTAATATATTTTTTTCAACAATGGGGAAGAAGTCTTTTCTGATCTTGGTTATCAACAAGGCATTCCTCTCCTTCATAATTTACATCAATCACACTTCTTTCATTTCCTTGCTCATCTAATTTTGGAACATGGAGGTGAGTGTGTTCTTCTTCTGAAGGAGAATTCTCAGTTTCTATCTGTTGCAACTCAGACTCTATCAAAACATCCATCCTTGCGCGCTTTCTATCTCTTGGATACGTACAATAGAGAAAGGAATAGATGAAGCAGCAGATGGCCATCGGAGGGCCTATAGCTGTATAAAGTGCTTTTGCAAGAGCTGCAGCATTCTCTCTATCGGTTTTGATTTCTACCGAGCCCGTTGATCCCTTTGGAATTGGCTTGTAGCCATAAACATGCTGAGATAGGATCCCAACAACAGGTGGAGCAAATGATGATAGTATGGACTCAAAGGATCGGTCCAGAGCATAGATACTTGTCTTAGCCCTTTCAGGAACTATTTCAACAAATATAGGGCTGTAGACAAATCAGACTCAAAAAATTCTGCATATCAGAAAACCTTCTAATTCCAACATTCTGAGACTGTGTTGAAAAACATGGACAGTCATAGAAATGATATGCCCCACAAATGCCCTCAAAAGGAATCAAATCACGTTCATGTTCGGAGAAATAGTGTTTTTCGAGTTACTCAGCATTTTTCTTTTATGGAATTAGTCTATTGATTTGTAAATGATGTTCGACTAACAAATGCCATATGACTTGGGAAAAGAAGGAAACAATAAACATTATCAAGTCAGTCCCCTATAATTTTAAAGTCCTCACATATATTGTGGATTATTTGAAGAGACATGAATCAGAACAGAATACTTCCAAATTATCACCTGATATTGAAATTTGAAATTATTTCTGTATGAAATTGTTCTAAATTTTGGAAATTTCACATACATAAATGACTAAACAAGTACAGCTGGGATATGTAAAGCATAAAGGAAATGCCAAGTTGTTCTCATTAAGTTAATATTGTATTATCTCAGAAATTTGAGGATTAAATGAAGTGCATGTAGCAGTCTTAGGATTGTATATTTGCTATGATACCTGAGCCAACTAAAAATTGTTTGAAAAAAGATCAAGGCATCATTAGAAGGCAAACAAGTAAAATAGAAGCATCAAGAGTAGAAGTGTCGATCAGTAGCGTCTTGTATGGTGATGAATCACACTACAAGCTTTTTCCTATTTATTGAGTACCCTCTCCTACTCCTTTAGCTTCATCCATCTTAATGGATAAATCTTTACCTCTCCTCTCTTTTCTATAACATAATTAGCAATTTTTGCATAAGCCGTACTGGAAGTTATAGCCAATGAGTACTCTGCTATTCGTAGTATCTCATTCCTTTTCATCATCAATCTAAATCACTCCTGCAACTTCCCCCGTTTCTTGACTAATTTATGAAAAAGGATTAGAATTAGAGTAGCCAAAGGCACCCTATCTGCATACAAGTCAAACTCCAGGTACTTAGTCAATTCCAAATATCTTTTATGTTTCAACGCAAAGAAATTCTCTCTATATGATCTTGTATTCCTAAGAAGATATCTGAATCAAGTAGCCGCCTATATATAATTCTTAACGTTTTTTGGGTAAAGGGCTCAATAATTGTCTCTTCTATTTCACAAACCTTTAGAATTTTTAACCCCCCATAAAACCAAAAGTGCAAATGCCTTTAAGATCAGATAAAAAAAAATTTTATGCCAATATATTCAATATTATCCCAAATTTATACTCTCTAAAAGCAAATGGATAATCTGTTCCGGTTCATCTACATATATGTGCAAGTATGCAATTGTTGAGGAGTCAAAATGTTAAATATTGCCCCTCCAACTCTTTGTTGGTAATTTGGCAAACTAAAGATCAATCAATTCTCACTATTATGCTTTCCTTCTCAACCAAGCTATCTTATATGTTACCTGAGTTAATTTCCCGTCAGGATTTCCCGTCAGGATGTGAATAAGTATCTCATAGTCACCTTTTTTCCCACTGCCATCTTCTGTTAAAGCTGTCCTCATTACCAACGTTAGGAGTCAGAGTTAACCAACAAGTCAGCTGAGGTTTATGGCTGCATCTAGCCCCCATAGTTTGTCTGCCCCCTAGATGACTAAATAAATACTGTTTAACTTCTTCTTTTGATCTCCTTTACTTAAATTCGCTACTAAGAAAACCCATACGCATAGTAAGAGGACAATGCAACAATTTGCTGGAGGTAATCTGAGATTGAAAGATCACCTTTTTTGAGATTTCGGAGTTGAGCACGGAGCAAAGATTTTCTTGCAAGGGATTGTTGCATGAAGAGTTCCTCTAGGAATAGCCATAAATCACGAGCATTAGGAAAGCCAATGGCTTGATGAACCAGGCTTTCAGATAGCGTAGCAGTAATGCAAGCCATAACAAATCGATCATGCTGCTGCCATGTCGCAATTTGTTCAGCAGTATCAGTGTCGGATGGACGTGGGATCGTACCATCCAAGTATCCAGTCAAGTTGTTAAATCCAAAAAAAGTGGTAATCTGAGATTGCCAAGTGAGAAAGTTGGTGTTATCAAGCGCAACAGTGACAAAAACTTTGATATTATATGATGGCAGTGTAAGAGAGGGAGATGTCGTGGTCATGGGAACTGTGTTTGTATTTGCAAGAGGTAGTGATGTAGTGGTGTTGGTAACTGGTGTGTTGTTAGCAGGAGATGTATGGGAGATGCATGAAGCAGCCATGGACGAAGGTGAGTGCAGAAGAGAAAAGTATTTGTAGGAGCTGTAGTGGGCCGAATACGAGACGTTAGTCGTAGATTGGTGATACCATGAAAAAGCTTTGTATTTCTTGTGTTTGCTTTGTACAAGAGTTGCTCCTTAAATAGGAGTGCAAGGAATAATATATAATCTTTAATTGTGCTTATAATCTGTGAGTGATTGATTTTATCAATCAAATATATTTTATACAAGGCAAAGCAATATTCACATAATAATTAATATTGTATAAATCAAATCAGTATCTTCTATCAATCTTGAATATGTAACAAAGGAATTTTGTCTCCAAGATGAAAAACCTTAGTGCTAAAAATTTTTAGTTTCTTTCTATTGAGGAAGAGCACTTGCAGAACAATGAATATTAAGAAAAATTGGGAATCAGATTCTAGAAATAGCTCCAGAACACAATTGAATAACTCTAAGTTGAGGCAGGACATAGGGTAGCTAAGATTTCGGATGAGAAAGAGAGTGGGTGTGGTTATTAATTTAGAATGACTTCTTTATATTTGCATTAGATGTCCAATAAAGCTATTATAAAAGCTTCTCTAGAGAACTGATGCACAAAAAATCATTAATTATGATGAGCATTTAAAGATTATATAGTTTCTGTGTATCCTAAAGGAAAATACGCAATCGCCATTAAGCTGCTCAGCAATTGTCCTTTCACATCACTATCCTCCAGGGTAAGATAGAAATGTAAGTCTCAAGTAGACCTTCGAGCACCGCACTATGTCCTATGGATTTCCTGCCAGTTAGAACATTATCATTCCTGATCTATAAAAACATACACCTAGTTGAAAATATCTGCTTGATTCAAGTGATAGGAGCAACCTGGCTACCTCCTTATCCCCACTCCCCCTGCTCAGCAAAAAGAATATTGAAAAGGGATAAAAAAAAAAAAAGGGACACGACCAAATATATAAAATGAATAATAAAAATGCCTCAACTTTTTTTGAATTCCATAGGGATAAAAACAAGGGGGACACAACCAAATATATAAAATGAATAATAAAAATGCCTCGACTTTTTTTGAATTCCATGTCAAACAAAGTTAACAAAGTTGGTTAGTTGAACCTACTTGTTTGTTGCTGGAGCATTCCAAGATTACACTTAATCCCATGATGAAAAAGACCAGACCATGCACAGTTGCAGTATTTGGATCATCAGGCAATAGAAGTAGCAGAATTGCTGCGAGAGGGATTGCAGAACCAGAGCTAATTTGAGAAAGAATAATCCTTCCAGCATTTGGAAACCGTTGGGCAAGGATGTCCCCCATCTTTCCTCCAAACAATCCCCCAAGTGAACCAGCAACCACAAACAAAATCTAGAGTACTGCTGTTGTCCTGTGGGAGAAGCCAATAAGCTCCAGCCACATCGGGGCAAATGACAGAGCTGACCAGGGAAATGATCCAGAGACGCCTTGAGCGATCAGTATTTGGAATGATGGCATTCTTATGACTGCTTTTGCCTCTTTGATTGGATCCTTAACTTCTTCCCGAAATGGTTTGTGTGCCGCTTGGTTTTTAAGTTTACCATCACTATCAACATAGAAGGGATCATTAGCAAAGAGGCGGACCAAAGTGCCAACTATCACACTTATAGTCCAACAAGATGGAAGGCAATTCTCCAACCAGGAATTCCCATGAACGCGGTAGATGCCATTAGCACAGCACAAAGTCCACCAATAAAGGACCCAAAGTTTGCTGTCAGCTGTAGCCATCCAAAAGCTATCCCACGATTGCTTTCATCAGTAGAGTCAGCAACAAGGGACTGTATTGCTGGTTTAACTATGGCAAGTCCAATACCATTTAGACCTCTTGAAATTGCCACCTATTAAACAACAAGAGTCAACCAACACACACATCAGCATTTTGTCATAGGGAAAAATCAACATACCAGAGTATCATCAACCAAAAATATGACTACTTTTGCCATTTAGGAATGGCAAGAAATTATGTAAGCAACACATCTCGGTGATTATGCTGCAGAGAGCTCATTATGCCATTGCAATGAATGTGCATGAGGTTGAAAGTCGGAAATACATTGCATGGTTAAAATTGGTGATTCTGTAAACTATAGGGGTTGGAAGCTCCTCAGGCCACAAACGTGCTTCATGATTAATTTCACAAAAGGTTTATTTTAAATAATGAGAGATCTAAATCATGTTCCACTACAAGATTTGGGTTCCAATTAATGGATCACTAAAACCAAAGTGGACGACGAAGGTGTATAATATGCGGTCAATAAGGCCACATTACTCCAACTTGCCCCAATAATCAAAATGCATAGCGTGTAGTTGTAATCTTGTAATGTTGTTATGTAATGTGTATTAGTTGTAATATTAAATGTTGTTATGTAATATATATTAATTGTAATCTAAGTAATCCTATTTAGTTGTCATCTTATTTTGTTTACTTAGTTGTAATTTTGTAATGTTTTGTTTACAATTACAACATAATGTTCACTTGAACAGAAAGAATTAAGTGTATAATGTCCAATTGATAATGTAGTGTCCATAATGCTGAAATAAAAGCATCCACGGATCATAAATAACTGAATAAGGGAAAAGCATAATACCGTCCCATAAATACATAATGAAAAAATAAGATATGTTAAAAAAAAAAAAGTTATGAGCCGTGTTTTGGGAATGTGGTTGCATTCTGGGAACGCGACCGCATTCCTGGAACACGGGTCTCGTTCTGGGAACGCGCCCAACGCTTTTTCAGAATGAGATTGGGTCATTTTTTAAAATTTATCCAAAAACAGGTTATTTTTGTAAAGTATATTAAAAATTAGGTCAAAAAAATTAAAAACCCTCATGGCGTGTGGTGCACAGAGTTGAATAACATTACTTTGACTTGGTTTGTGGAATATGTATATATATTCTCTACTGGGGTCCCTAAGTGTTGGATTGGGGTCCGTGTGCACACGTGTCATACGGAGAGTAACGGTGATGTAATAACTAGTGGATGTTTACAGCGCTGCTGCAAATGTTTTCTTTTGGCTATGCGTTGTCTGTAGTTCTCAATACAGCTTTTTAGTTTTCAGTTTGGACCAATCGGGTTTTATTGCAACATTTTTGGGATCTTGTAAGGATCCTGAAATCAATGTGATCTCATAGTAGGTGCGCAAATTTTATTGTGTTTAATAGAAACTATGCCTCAACGGAGTACTGTACACTTTAGATGAGATGATAGACATATGCTTTAAAAAAAATAAATTAAAGCATCTCATCTCATTCTCTCCCAGTCACTCTCTTCCTCTTTTTTTTCTTCTTGTCTCTCTTTAACAAAATCTAGCCATCCAATTTTAAATCAGAGATTATCATTGCAATTATTATTTTGCATGACTATAATGATAGTTTTCAATATTCATGTCAATTTTGTTTCATAGTCAATGCGAGTTGCCGCTATTATTCTCTTTCTGTCTTTTTCTTTTAGTTATTTTCTCATATTTGTAACAAAAGATATGTGTGTGCATCGTGGTAGTGCTTAGTATATGGTTGATGTATATGAGCGAAAGGATAGAGAATCTAGTTGTCTAACAAATGATCTAAAATAATACAGATTAAGTGTTTGATGTTTTGGCTAAATCAAATTCGTCTATTCCTTTTGAACATATAATATAAGAATTTTGAACATATAAAATAATAGTTTTGAACTAGAACTGTTAATTGATCAGATAGCATTCTTATTCATTTTGAACCAATAGTGTATTAATTTTGAACATATAGAATAATAGTTTTGAACTAGGATTATTAATTGATCGGATAGCATACTTATTCATTTTAAACCAATTCATTTTGGACCAATAGTGTATTAGTTTTGAACCTATAGAACAATAATTTTGAACTAGGACTGTTAATTGATCAGATAGCATGCTTTTTCATTTTGAACCAATAGTGTATTGGTTTTGAACATATAGAACAATAGTTTTAAACTATGACTGTTAATTGATTAAATAGCACACTTATTCATTTTGAACCAATAGTGTATTAGTTTTGAACATAAAAAATAATGGTTTTGAATTAGGACGGTTAATTGATCAGATAGCACACTTACACTTATTTATTTTAAATCAATGGTGTATTGGTTTTGAGCATATAGAACGATAGTTTTGAACTAGAATTATTAATTGACTAGATAGCACACTTATTCATTTTAAACTAATAGTGTATTGGTTTTGAACATATAGAACAATAGTACACTTATTCATTTTAAACTAATAGTGTATTGGTTTTGAACAAATAGAACAATAGTTTTCAACTAGGACTATTAATTGATCAGATAACACACTTATTCATTTTAAACAATAGTGTATTGGTTTTGAACATATAGAATAATAGTTTTGAACTAGAACTATTAATTGAACAGAAAGTACACTTATTTATTTTGAACCAATAGTGTAAGAGTTTTAAACTTATAATATAAAAATTTTGAACTTATAATATAAGAATTTTGGACATGCTTTATGAGCATGTAATTTAAGAGTTTTGAACATAGAATATAAAATTTATGAGATTATAATTTTTATTTTGTGAACTTGCTTTTAAATTTTTGAACATATGCTATAAGAGTTTTCAACATATAATATAAAAATTTTGAACATAGAGTATAATCTATTAGCATATAATATAAGAGTTTTGAATATGTAATATAAAAGTTTTGAACATGTTTGCAGCTCAATATAGGAGTTTTGAACCTACAATATAAAAATTTTGAATCTATAATATAAAAATTTTGGACCTATAATATAAAAATATTGAACACATGTACTGTTATGCACTATGCATGTACTGTTTATGCACAGTACGATATATAGTACTCATGTGGAGCACTATGCATATGGTGCACAGTGTAGGTATTGTAATTGGTGTCAAAACAGATCATCGGCTAGACTCGTTTAACCGGTCAAAACAACATGTTAGGATTGATAGATTTTCAAATTTTTTTATTTTAAATTATATAAATTTTTATACTTTTTCAGTCTTTAATTTCTTTTAAGGTGATAAGGGTGAAAGAGGTGGACTAAGTTTTTGGTCTTGCACTAGTGTAACAAGCATAACTTTTAACAATAACATTATTACTAATAAAGAACAAATAACCAAAAGAATTTCAAATCTCAATAATATAATAAGCATATCTTCACGGTGCATTAAAATTAGAAATTCAAAAGGCATTGTTTACATAAATCATGACATAATAATCCAAAATAAGCATCAATTTTTTTTGGTTACATAAAATTAGGGGTGTACAAGAAATTGTAAAGAACGCGAAAATTGATTGGGGCGATCCAAATCGATCATAAACCATTGGTTTTTAAAGTTAGTTGGTTGTAGTTTTAATTTTGAAAAATGATGCGGGCAGTTTGGTTTACATTTTTTAAGGAGTCAAAACCATGGTTAAACCCGAATTGCCCGAATATATTACTATTATATATTTATTGTTGTTATAAAACTAAAGGAAAAAGGAAAAATAAGAGAAAAGACAAGAATGAGAGAGGAGAGATTTTATTGATATTGATGTATGTTCAATTTACAACATACAAGCCCTATTTATAGGAATACAATGACTTACTCTCCAAGAATTTTGCTTTCCAACCATACGGAGCTTTTCTCTTCTCGGGCTTGGATTTGGGTCGTAACCTAGTATCTCTTTATGAAATATGAATATCTGCAATAATTAATAATTTCATAACTTTCCTACTTAGATATTCATCTCTTAAGAATATGCCTTATTAAAACCTTACTACGAAAACATCAGTGGGGCAAAAATCCTAGTGAAAGGAAAAAATAATATAATATTCTTGTTATATACTTCAAGCTACCTAAAAACCTTGCCAAGAAAACTTTGTTGGACAGAACATGGGCTAATAGAAAAATAGTAGAGTGTGTATTTGTCTCCCTTTCATATCAGCATATCAAGAAATTTTTGAGTACACATGTCAATCTTGAAGTTTGTCAAATATCATTTTAGATGATATCAATTAAGATGAATTTGCTAAGTTCTTGTTCGAGAAACTTGATGAGCCTATAGTCTATATTGCTTGGGAAGTTTATGCATTGGTTCAGCATAATATGTAAGGCTTATTCACATTTAATATAATTTCTTTTTACTCAAACAATACATATCATTCATTCATTGAGTAATATATTGGCATGCTTTAGGGAGATAACACTAGTAATGAGCTTTCACAAGCATCAATACGTAAAATTTCAGCATGCATGAAAATAAATTGCTCTTGTGAGTTAAGGAATACTCAACAACTTTCATACTCAATTAGTTAACTTTGAGTGTCTTGATAATAATGATAATGAAAATTCTGTGTAATACCTCTAAGGCCTTCCTAATGATACAAACCAACTTTTGCTAATAAAAGAAGAGATAATTATACCGGCACATATAGATAGCAAGATGTATTGAGGTCTGACACTTTAGGACCAATAATTTTTCATTATCTTCGCAAATTAGAATGGTCCATCTAATATCAAGAATCAAAATATTCAGACACTCAAAATTTGAGTCGTTTGACTCCAAATTTTCTTTTGCTGAAGTGATTGGTGGATAATATTCCATCTAAATAATGATTGAACTTTAGGCTGAGCCAAAATAATTATCTCACAATTCTATATGAAAGCTTTTCATGAGTTCCTCTTGTATATGTTTCTCCTTAGAAACATGGGTTATTAAACCTTGTATTTTTAAAAAGGTTTTCATTAAAGCAAATATATCTCAATTTTCGAGATATTTTGGCTCATACAAAGAGCTTTGAATGTACTTCTCTAGAGATTTATGTTTCAAACATCTCTAGTCTTTTAGGATTTGTATACAAATATCATACAAAGAGCTTTGAATGTACTTCTCTAGAGATTTATGTTTCAAACATCTCTAGTCTTTTAGGATTTGTATACAAATGTCATACACATGAAATACATTTGTATATGTTGTTTTATATGCATAAGACGCATATGAAGTCCTTTAAAATTTTTCCAAGCTAAGGTAACTGGATCCTTAATTCTAGTTAATTCTAGGTCTCTAATGCTTGTTTTATGCAAGAAATAAGTGGAATAAGCCAAAATATAACTACATAACACACTAACCCAGTTCCTACAAGTATTTAGTAGTTTAAGGGCTAGGCAACTACGTAGTACATTTCTTTGAAACTCTCAAATAATATGAGATTGGTTTATACAACACTGGGACTCAATGCAATATGTATTGACCAATAAGGATGAAAACACTTAAATGTGAATATACTGTGTCTTTCTACATTTGGTCAAATATATTTATGTCAACACTTTAGATGGACTCCAATTCATGATCCTTGCGTTTCATCATAATAGTAGCTACTTCATATTCAAATATTTGATTAAGATCATTTTCACTATTTGGTTCCGCTCTTATCAAGAGTAATATAGATCTCTTTATTCTCAATAATCTTATTATATTCAAGTACCTGATACTCTCTCAAAGTAGATAAATATTTCTCAGTTACTTATTCTACTTGCATGAATGGCTTGATATCTTCGGGATATAAAATATTTCAAAAATGCCAACTTGCTTATTTTGCTTATATATAGTTGGAACTGATAAGTCTATTATGCTTCAAGCGTTTAGTAGATATATTTTGTAATTTTTTATTGAGAACTGGAGCACTTATAGCTAGTATATGTGACTTAGTAGCTATGAATGCATCTTTGCAACTTTTTGCAAATAAATAATTTTAATGCAAGGAATACATGCATTCTATAATATTTTTCTTCAAACCAGCTTTTGTTTTTCTCTCCCTAATGTTGGAAGCTTTATTTCAAGAATTAGCAAAGTATGCAATTTTAGTATTCTCAGTCGATGAAACAAAATATTTAATAATTGACTGAGATTTAACATAAATTCCAACTTTTTAATAGACCCATCTTAATGGGCTATGGTGGAATAATCACAATACATCTCGCACAATAAAAGTATTCAGACGGGATTTCTCTTTCTACACCAATGGGGAGTAATTATTGATAAGCAATTGGTCTTTTCTAATAAGTGCTATAATATATTATGCAACATGTTCCCGACCAAAATTAGACAATTTTATCATCACAAATGATGGTCCAGGAATATATGCTTTTAAGTGTTCAATTAAGGTTCCCACTAGACCAATATATGCCCTTTTTAATTCATTATAAAAATTTAGATGATTCAATGTCTTTATTGGGAATTGCCTACTAATTCATTTTTTCTTTTGGGAACAAGCAACACATGTATAATGCATATATTAACACAAGAATTATTCACACTATTATTGCACCCATATGCCCTAAGAGGCCATGCCAAGGAAAAAAAAAGTATTTGGATCAAATAACTTCTGGTTAAAAAGATAGATACATAAATCTAGAAGATAATGCTAACAAATTTATTATAGATCTTTTTCCAAAGATAAACATGAGAGATATTATTTGTTTCAATCATATATAGTTTGAATTAATGTACCCATGTATATCTTTCTAACATTAATAGATTTCTTAAGATCTACTTGAAAATAAATATTGCTTATTAATAATTTCTTGAAGAAACTAAATATGGGTTCTTCAAGAACCTTTATTTATTTAAATAATAAGGATCGCTATGTATACTCAAATTTAAGAAAAGTTAAATGAGATACAAGTGTGCAAATAACTCATAACTTGATAACTAAAGTATAAAAATCTCTACCATAATTAGTAAAATTAAAGCTTCAGATACTTTGATAAGTATTAAAGTATATCATCATTACATACATGATCCAAATTGTGAGCGAATCAATATCAAGCAATTAATTAATTTTCTTTTGAGGGAGTTTAGATATAGATCATATATTGATTGTAAACCTTTAAGAGTGTTACACGCAAGCGCATGGGTCGCGGTAGTATAATGTGTACGAGTGCAGGGTCGTGTCCACGGGGAGGCTGTCTAAGTGCGGTTCTAATGTAAAAGTGCGGCTTACACTAGCTACGTGTGGTCCTACCTATACTTTTTTGGGTTTTTGGATTGATTGGAGCTCTAATTTAAACCTAAACTAAGGGAAAATAAACTTGACTAATGGGAATGGTGGAATAAATAAGCTATGGAACCAAGGATCTACAAAGTTTTTCGGGGAACTTAGGGGTGATCGCTCATTCGGAATGGATTTGGATTCTTAACTTTGTTTTAAGGTTATTGATAGTTTGATTACTCTAATTGTGGGCTTAGATTACTAGACTTACCATCTCTAACAATCGATGCAATCCTATCCCTAATCGGGCCCAATTAGTAGTATAGGTTTGTCCTAGCTAGCTATGGCTTTTGGGTCTAGTTCTAAGTTCTTTGGGTGTTGATTAATGTCCTAATAGGGAGTCTAACCTTTTAGTTATGTTTCAAACTAGAGATTAAGTCCCCTAGGTCAAGCAAGTGATAGCAGTACCCTTTTAGCCATGTTTCATGCTAGAGGTGATTACTTGCTATATTAAAAGCATTAAGAACACAATTAATCAACACAAATGTAGTTGCAAGTAGGGCTCATGCCATTAGCATGGATTAAGGCTAAGGTGAGGCCACTACCATTAGAATCTAAGCACAAATTACACATGCAAACTCATAGAGGCATTTCATCAAACACCTTGACATGTTTAATTTCAAGCCATAAGAATATAAGAGCAAAGCATGTATATACAACCATCAATATCTCAGAACAAGTGTTAAAATTCTTAATCCATTACAAAAATAGCAATCCTCCCTAATCTAGAGCTAATCTAACATATTATAGATAAGAATAAAGAGAAGAATATAGAGCTCCCTCATTATCCTTGCTTGTTGTTTGCAAATCTTGCTCTAAAACCCTCCAAACCCTTGTTTGATCTTCAAATCCAAGCTTGTTTATGGATGGAATTGATGTGAGATTTAGTGTGTGAGGTGGCTTTTGAGTGAATTTTGGGTTTATGGAAATGGGTGTTTGAAAAGGTTGGTGTTGTCCTTAAAAAAGGGCTGAAAAGTGGCTTAAATAGAGCTTTCAGCGTGTCCAGTCAGGGGCCCAACCGGTCATCCGGCTTTGGGGCTAAGTTGTCTAGCTAAAATTGGCCCAGATTCTGATTCAGCCAGTCGACCTCAGCCGGTCGACCGGCCTTGACAGGAGGTCGACCGGTCTTGACAGTAAAATGTCTATATCTTGCTTATTTTGGCTCTGATTCGCGCACCATTTTTTTTCATGGCTTCATATCATTGTGGGGGATCTTCCAAGCCATAATTTGCACCCTAAACCATGTCCAAAATTTTTCCATGTCCTTTTTAGGTTGCAAGCTCCAAATTTGGCTCACGTTGCGCTCGGTTTCGCCTCAGTCGCTCCTTCTTTCGCCCGGCCACTTCCAAGTGCACTTTTCTTCGTTCCTTTATGTCCAAAACACCCTTGGATTTGTTCCACACACCAAGCACCATCAATCAAGCTCCAATTATCTCTCCAAATCACACCTAAAACAAGCATTAAACGCGCATTAGTGTAGTATTTAAGTCTAAACTTCAACTATACACATGTAAACTCTAATATGCACAAGTATGACCTAAATGCTATACTAATACACCAAATGAAGCTCAAACACCTCAAAACAAGTATATACTTGTAATGCATAAGCACACACAAAAAGAACACATCATATATCTACAGTTCAGGTTCAAATATTTAATGAAAAATAATTTAGCAAAAGCAATATATACGAAAGATAATATAATATTTTGTAAATTTATATATTTATTGAAAAAACAAAGAAAAGGTATTGGTGCCTAAATAGCTTTATAAAATACCAATTATTAGAAAAGAATCAAATTGACAATTTTATTTTCGTATACTATGATACATAAATTAGCCAAACTATCATTTTTCTAATTTGATGAGTATTGGGTGCAACATTTAGTTGGTGACATAATTTTCCTTTCTTTTCCAACTTAACAATATAATCTTGTAATAATAAATCTCAAAAATTAAATTGATAGTCACCACCACATAAAACACAACCATGAGAAGCATCTGGGATGGGGAAAAGGATAGAAGTGAAAATCAAGAAGCATTTGGGATGGGGGAAAAGGATAGAAGTGAAAACCAAGAAGCATTTGATCTATCCATGCTTAATTAACACAAGAAAACCTCTTCACAATTCAAATTTTTTTGTTGGGTTTTTCAAATTTTTTGAATTTTTTTCAAGATAAAAGAAAACAAAATAAAAATAGGACAACATGCAAGCAACTAATTAAAAATACAAGAACACAAGAAACTAATACCGTCTTCCCTGGCAATGGAGTCAAAAGCTTGAGTTATAACTTGGTGTCTGGAAGATAAGTGCAAAATTAAACCAAGTCTCAATCCATAAGTGTATGAATCGGAAATAGTATAGCGTGCATGAGTGTGGGATCATCTCCACAGGGAGGCTCTTTACTTCGGTCTCTATGAGCTTGTATGCTTAAAGAGAAGCTATGTGCGTGTGTGTTTGTTTTCTTGGGATGGAAAAGAGCTCAGGAAAATGAAAAATAAACCTAAATTACAAAGGAACAACGGGTGCCAAGCTAAGGAAAGGAAACACAACAAGGTAGAAGAGAACCTAAGGTGATTATGGGTTGTAAATAGGCTTGGGACTATGGTAATGATTCAAATCTCTATACATCTTTAGTTGCTTTATTGAGGGCCTTAGCTAATTAACCTTATTATTTGCTAATTGCAGGTACACTCATATCCTTATGTGACGTCTCGTAGAAGCATAGGATTGTCCAAGCCAATTACAGTTTTCGGGCTTAATTAACTAAGTTCTCTCATTGGGCCTCACTAACTAACCTTATTATCCCCTAAGTCTCAGTGCAATTCATCCCTAATTAGAATATAACTTTGTCCTTATCACTTAGGGTTTTCGAACTTAGTTAGGTGCTTTTATGGGTGTTGATTAAGTCTAATCCTAGGGCTTAAGCCATTAGCTAGATTTAAAACTAAGACCTATGTTGGCATAATATTGCTTTTTATGTTTTGATGATGGAAATTATGTTAAATTGAATGCTAATTATATTGTGAGCTTGTTTTTGAGTATATATTTAAGATAGGTAGATAAAGTCTTGGATTTGAGCCATGATTTAGAAAAAGAAGATTTCATAAAAAATGGCATGGCATATTCACGAATTAGAAGTGCTCAAAGTTGTAGAAGACAGATGTGAAGTCATAAGGAGATTACAAGGTGACATAAAGGGTACCGATGAGTGTACTCTTATGTGAATGCCTTAGAATAGTTCCTTATAGCTCATATTCATGGTTTCTTTGCATTGCATTTCAAATCATTTCATTTGCCTTTAATAAAACTTGGCTATAGCATCTTTTGATTTCTAAATCTATTTCAAAAAGCTTTTAGACTCTTTAAAATTCTTATTATGGTTACTAAGGGCTTTATAATTCTCTTTGAAGTGATTTTACATTGTCATATTGTCTTAGATTCAAATAGTGCTTTAAAAAAGCACTCAAACAGTTCAAAAATCGTGTTTTTTGGGCTTGGTCAGACTCCTAGTCAGCTGCCAGACTTAGCACCTGAGCGTCCGACCTTTTTTGTTTTACTCTCTAATCTAGGTCGAATCCCAGGCCGATCGACCAGCTTAGCCGCAATCCATAGTTAGAAAGCTTAGGAATTGAGTCGATCCATAAATAAACACATAAACATGCATATTAGATGGATTAGAGGTGTTCTATAGCTAATAAACTCCAATTTATACACATACTAGTCATATAGTCAATCCATAAGTACAAGAGTAATCACACTACATGCTTTACCTATACATTTATTGACTTGGGTTAAAAGGGAAATAAGGAATATACCTTTCTATCGAAAGCTAATCCTTTACAATCCATGAGCATGAGCCCCAAATCTCGTGTTTGATCCTCTTAGATCCTTGATTCCTAGGTGTTTTTGTGTATGGAAGAGTGTGTGAGAAGTGGGTGATGAGAGGATTAGGGTTTTTGGGAAGTGGGCATGAGAGATAGAGTGATAAAATTCCCCTCAAATGCTAAAATCAGGCCCTATTTATAGCCTCCAGTGTGTTAGTCGGTACTTTGAAAGGTTGACTGGTACAAAAAATGAGCTTTCTGGATTTACCGAGGGACCCTACTGGCTAGCCGCTACTTTCCGGGGTGCCCTATCGAGGACCCTACTGGTTAGCCCCCTCACACTTCACAACTCAACTTTGAAACTTCATATCTTGCTCATTTCTTCATCTTTTCACGTGTAGTCTTCAACGTTGAGCTCGTTTTCTCCTCATTTATGCTCGTCCCATCCCAAATCTCACCTCGAAACATAAAATGAGCACTTAGTGTAGTGTTTTCTCTCTAAACTCAGCTATGAACATTTACATTCGAGTATGCAAAACTATAGTATAAATACCACACTAAGGATATCTAATAAGCACAAATCACCTCCAAATAAATATAGAAATACAGTGCAAATACACACACAAAACCAACACATGTGTTTGCATGTGTAATTTATGCTTAGATTCTAATAGTAGTTGCTTCACCTTAGTCTTAATCCATGCTAATTGCATGAACCCTACTTGCAACTACATTTGTGTTGATTAATTGTGCTTTTAATATAATAGGTAATCATCTCTAGCATGAAATCTGGCTAAAAAAGTGCCACTATCACTTGTTTGACCTAAGGAACTTTAGCCTCTAGTTTGAAACAAAGCTAAAAGGTTAGACTCCCAATTAAGAAATTAATCAACACTGAAATGACTTAAATACAAAACCCAAAAGCCCTAGTTGCTAGGACAAACCTATACTTTTAATTGGGCCTGGTTATGGACAGGGTAGAACCAATAGTTTGAGGTAGTAAATCTAATAAACTAAGCCCGCAATTAGAGTTAACAAACCATCAATAGCCTCAAAACAAGGATCGAAACCTAAATCCATTCCAAAAGAGCAATCGCCCCTAATTTCCCTTAAAACCTTGTACATCTTCACTTCCATAGCTTGTTTATATGTCCATTACTATTAGTTAGGTTTACTTTTCCTTTAATTTAGGTTTAAATTTGAGCTCTACTCAATCCAAAAATTCTAAAAGTAGGTAGGTGATGTGTTGGTTTTGTGTGTGCTTGTGTGTAGCATGTTTATTCTTGTTTTGAGGTGTTTTGTGCTTTATTAAGTGTATTAGGGCACATTTAGGTCATACTTGTACATATTAGGGTTTACATGTTCACAGTTGAGCTTAGGACTTGAATGTTGCACTAATACGCGTTTATTGCTTGATTTAGGTGAGATCTAGAGAGATAATTGGAGATTGATTGATGGTGCTTCGGATGTGGAGAAAAGCCAAGGGTGTTTTGGATACAAATAGATCAAGAAAAGTGCATTTGGAACTTGCTGGACAAAGATCAAAGCACTCGCGAAGAAATCAGCTTGTGAGGAGTAAAACTGGGCCTAGGAGCAAGGAAGGATGGTTGACCTCAACCCTAGGCCAGTCGACTGGCGTAAGCCCCCAGCCAAGTCAGTAAATAAGGCCATTAGGCCATTTGACCAAGCTTCAAAGCTGGTCCCCCAACTGAGTGCGAAAATTGCCAATTCTAAGCCACTTTTCAACAAAATTAGAAAGCTTTTCACTTAACCTTTGAACCCCCATTTCCCTAAACCCTAATTCCTCTCTCACCTACCTCACACACCCCCACCTAAACACATTTAATAATTCATCTCTCATCCACCTCACACATACCCACCTAAACACATTTAACACTAAAAATCAAGGATCTAAGACGATCAGGCAGAAGATTGAGGCTCATGCTCACGGGTTGTAAAGGATTAGCTTTGGATAAAAGAGTATATTCCTTCTCTCCATTTTATCCCAAGTTAATATATGTATAAGTAAAGCATGTAGGGTGATTATATCTTGTATTATGGATTGATTACTGCTTTTTTATAATGGGAACTTGATGAATTTGTATATATATATGCTTGTGCTTAGGGTTTCTACGGCAAATTTACATACGTGTCTATGTGTTTATAGAAATGCCTCAATGATGTTACTTATATATATTGAAGTCTATTATGCTATTAACCATCTCAAAATCATCATGCTAGCATGTCTATGTCTTTGTGTGGTGATTACATGAAGTAGGCATGCTTAGATACATGTCTATATGTGTGTTTGCATACTTAATAGTACAAACAACTTTTATTGCTTACATGTCGAGTGCTATAGCTTAAATTGATGTAATCTAAGTATGTCTATGTACTTAGTAGTAGAATATTTTGTAATATGCCCTATATGTGTATGCCTTGCACTCAAACATTAATTTTTGCTATTGTGATGAGATCGATGGTGTGCAACTAATAACTAGCCTAGATCGAGTCTCCTTTGGCTTTAAATCTAGTTAATAGGTGCCCGGGGTAGGTTTAGTTGATTTTAGTCCACTTAGGAAGCTAGTTAGTCCACCCTATGGCCCTAGGTTCATAATGACCATGTTGTAGCTCTGGGTAAACGTGCCAAGGGATGGACTCACTCCGAGTCCTAGGGGTAGATTAGGGACCTAATTAATGGACTAAACACTAGGGTTAGATTGATCGAAGTCACCTAGAATCCTAACCAGCTAGCCCTAATGCCTAGGTCATGAGGACCAAGCCGTAGCTTGAGGTAGACACGTCTAGGGACAAACCAACACCGAGTCCTAGGGTTCCATTAAGAGGTTAATTAAAGGTCTAAACAAGAGCAATTTAGTATAATCCATCAAGAAACCTTAGAAAGCCGTAGTAATCACCCATAGGAAAATTGTAATCACCCTAGTCCCCATTTTTGACGTTTGACTCTCCTTAGATTGCTTGATTCCTCTGTCACACACATACACACGCTGCCTTTACTTTCCTTGCCCTTAGCTTAGGTTTACTCTTCCCACACTCCATTCCATCTTAAAACCCAAAAATATCGTAGGTTAGGGACCCAAGGCGTAGTCTTTTTGGACACACTTAACTTAGAACACTACACACGTTTGGCCTCCTTGTGGATTCGACCCTACACTCGCACATACCGTACTATATACGACCCGTGCACTTGCGAGCAGTTTAGGCTTGTATTCACGAATAGTGATCAAGTGTTTGGCACTGTTGCTGAGGAAGCAACAGTTTTTTGGTTTCTTTATTTTTCTATGTCTTCGCTTGTTACGTGTTGTTTTATCTTTTCTTTTCATTTTTTTGAATAATAAAAGAAAAATCTAAAAGAAATTATTGTTGAGCATTATGAAGAGGAAATACTTGTGCCTAATTGAAAATGAGTGACCCAAATGTATCTTGGTGGTTTTTAGGATCTTTTTTCCCATCACCCAAACTTGTTCCCAATGCATATCACTTGTGTGAAAGTTATATGCATCCAACCATTTATAGTCATGTGTGTGAAAGTTATATGCATCCAACCATTTATAGTCATGTATCATTTCATGTATCTACATCAAGCTATCATGATTATAGGGAGTCATATTATTATTTTTGTGATCTTCGTGGAAGCCATGACTATGATTTCGATTCTTGTCCCACTTTTCTTCCAACGCCCAATGCCCCTAGCACTCATATGCCGATGCATGCATTCTCATCTTATCATCATGATTCTGGGGAGCAACATCATGCATTTTCATATTGGGGTCAAGATGACTCTTCATATCTGATGTGCCCTTAAAGGTGCAAGGCTAAAAAGGTCCTGGAAGCATATGGACCATGCAATGTAGGGGGTACTAATGCGAGTGTCGAGCCACAGGGAGGCTCAAAGTGTGGTAAAATCCTAAACTAGTGTGTTTTAGTGGAAGCTCGAAAGAAACCTAAATTAATCATCTTTGTAGGTCTTTTGGATTTTAGGGAGTTAAAGAGGAAAGATAAAAAGAACTACACTATGAATGCCAGAAACAAAAATTGAGAACTAAGCTAATCTAGGGGGATTAAATCTATAGGAAGGTGACAGGGTGACCTACACTTGCGACTGGGTGACTTTCTACCTCTTTGCTACTGGATTCGGGGATTGGCTTATCTGAGGGTATTCTCTAATACTAGGCCACTAGCTAGTATCTGTAGGTCTGTCCCCAAGCATGCACACTTAGAGCTACGGTGTGGTCCTTATGTATCTAAGGCCATAGGAGGGGCTAGAAAGCTACTTAGGTGTCCTAGAACGAACCTACCCTAGCTCCTAAATCATTAGCTAGATTTAAAGCTAAGATCTAGGGTTCCTAGGATCGAGTAAACCTACCTGGACTCTTATTTCTAGAGAGCATGAGAAGCATCTCTTAGAGGTTCTTAGGAAACATAATAAGGCTATAGGGTGGAAAATTGATAATTTGAAAGGTATAGATCCTTCAATTTGCATGCACCGTATTTACCTTGAGGATGAAGCCGTTCATTCTAGGGAGATGCAAAGGAGCCTAAACCCACACAAAAGCGAGGTAGTTAAGAAAGAGATCGTTAAACTTTTGGATACGAATATTATCTATCTGATCTTCGATAGTAAGTGGGTTAGCGCAGTCCAAGTAGTCCTTAAGAAGTCTGGGATCACGATTGTGGAGAATGAGAGAGGAGAGCTTATCCCTACACATATTCCCTTGGGTTGGAGAGTTCATATTGACTACAGGAAGCTCAAGTCCAAACCTAGGAAGGATCATTTCCCATTGCCTTTTCTAGACCATATTTTAGACAGAGTAGCTGGGTATAGCTATTATTGCTTTCCAGATGGTTATTCGAGTTATAATCAGATCGTTGAGTTTCCTGAAGACCTAAAGAAGACCACCTTTACTTGTCCCTATGGCAGTTTTTCCTATGGAAGGATGCCCTTCAGTCTATGTAATGCCTCAATGACATTTCAGAGGTATATGATGGCCATATTTAGTGATACGATTGAAAGACATTTAGAGATCTTCATGGATGACTTCTCAGACTTTGGTGATAGTTTTAATGAATGCTTGAGTCATCTCTCTTTAGTCCTGGACTGTTATGTAGAGAAGAACTGTGTTGAGTTGGGAGAAATCCCACTTCATGTTGCAACAAGGGATAGTTTTAGGTCTTGTAGTCTCATCTAGTGGCATTCAAGTTGACCCGACAAAGGTAGAATTGATTGAGAAGTTGCCTGTCCCTAAGTGTGTCCAAAAATTCAAAAAAGAGTAGGTAGGATCCCACATAACTAGTGTAAGATGCACTTTCAATTAGAACCAGACACATTCTAGCCTCCCTGTGGACACAACCCCATACTCGCATGTGCTATACTACCACGACTTGTGCACTTGCGGTTAACATTTTTAAAGCTTACACCACCCAGAACCCCCAACAAGCTAGCCCTAATGCCTAGGTCATAAAGACCACGCCATAGCTTTAGGTAGTCAACGCCTAGGGCAAGACCCGCACCGAGTCCTAGGGTACCATTAGAAGGTTAATTAGAGGTCTAGACAAGAGCAACTTAAACAATCCATCAAGCAACCCTAGCAAGAGCGTAGTAGTCACCCATAAGCAAGTCGTAATCACCCTAGTCCCCATTTTTTACGTTTGATTCCCTTTAGATCGCTTAATTCCCCTATCACACACATATACCCCTTTTTATTTTCCTTGCCTTAGGTTAGATTTAGTTTTTCGAGCTCCCTTTAAACCAAAAATCTCAAAAAAAGAACAATGTAGTTTAGGGACACGTAGCTTTTTAGGAAATACTTAGCTTAGGACACCACACACGTTTGGCCTCCCCGTAGATTCGACCCTGTATTCGCACACTACACTAAATGCGACCCATGCGCTTGTAGGCTATTTAGGCTTGTGAAAGAAAATAGCATCACAAGATAATAAAGGAAAAGAGTTAAATGATAAACTTCCTAGCCTAGGGTGTATTGTCTGTTTAGGCCTGCAAATCTGATCCTAAATGCAAAGATGACTTTTGCCTATTTTGATAAACCAGTTATAGTTGTTGACACGGCCTAACAACCTAATCTTTTCTTTCAATGTTGATAATGGTTTAAACTCCCTATGATTTTTCCCTACTATTGTCTTGCCTATTAGATGGTCCAGCCTCCGGAGATGCCGTATGGTCTATCTAAAGGTAGCACTATAGCTCTAGAAGGACCTAATGCAAAAAGTTGATTCTCTCACGGACAATCGTTCAGTTAGATTGTGTGTTTACACAAGAGACCTGGTTGCCATTTTTGTTAGATTAACTAAATTACTCTATTTGGCTACCTATTGACCACGTCGTTGTATGGCCAAATAGTAACAATTAAATCAAGCAACGATAAAATCACAAAATTTATCCTCTTTATCACACGAAGCCAACTTGAGGGTTAAACCATGGCAATTTGAGATTGTTGTTAGGAATTAAAAAAATAATAATAACTAAAAAAACTAAAACAAAGAATTTAAAATAAATAAACTAAATACTACGAGTGAAACAATTTTTAGATTAAATGAAATGGAAAAGAAAAGAAATTAAATTAACTAAAAGAAAAATAATTACAAAATCAACCAAGAAAATTGCGAGACTTAAGTTTAAGGGAAACACAATTTAGGGTGATAGCCAGAAAATTATCCTATTCATGTTCGTCAACTTAGGGATTTCTAGTTAAGCTCATGGGATTAGGCTACAAGCTCTAATGCACCAAGATTAATTAACTAAAGTTCCTGAGGCAGAACCTATCTCATTAACATAAATTATCACTCAAGTTCTCTAATTAACTAATCTAATAGACTTAAACAATTAATTGAGACTACAAGGGCATAGACTATCTCAGTGAAATAATCTATCACAATTCTGAAACAATTAATTATTTCTAGTCCTATTAAAATTGATCTATATTCGTACCCACAAGAAGCTACAAGATTCCTATATGGCAAAAGGTATAAATTCTTGACAAACAAAAATTAGTTACAAGCATAATAATGATTAACCAATAATTTAATAAGCACAAAGCACAAATATGAATAATCAAATGAATTTCAAGAGAATCCGAAACGTGAATAAAAATAATCACTATCTATCACCCCGAATCATGGGGAATTTAGTTCATAATTAAGTTCAAAGCAAAAACCGAAAAAAAAATTAGAACAGAAAAACTCATCGTATTATTCCTAGACAAATAAGTTGATGAAGTTCTTCTCTTCAATTTTCGTCAAGAGCTACTCCCCAACTTTTCCTTCAGTTTAATCTTCTACAAATTCTTAGTTTAAGTCCCCCTTTCTTTGTGTACTGTAGGTATTCAAATTCCTTTTCAAATCTCACTTGAATTAGGAAACTGCCATAAGCTTTTATGCTCTCCTTTGACTGACATTTTTGACCATCTTAAAGGCAGATTTGGGCTAAGCTCAAAGAAGGAAAGTTGTAGCTCTATGAATTGGCTTTCCATAACCGCAAAAATCACCTTATTTGGACTCTGTAGCCCGAGTTCTACCCAAAATACCGAAATGTGTCTAGCAACTAGCAGGAATTTTCCAAACGTGTTATGACTAATTTTTCACCTTGATCCCCCTTGAATTTGGAAATGTGGTCTTCATAAGAATTGTAGCCCTGCCTCTTAAGAGTCCAATGACCCAATAATCATTGATTTTGACCTCTGAATTTGGAGTTATGAGCAAAATACCAAAACTTGTCTGACAGGAAAAACTTTCTAAAAATTAACACCAAGGTCACTTGCTATATTCATTCACCAACGACTTTATTTGCAAGAAAGGAAAAAGTTCCTTGTTTTCTATGAGAAATTGATCCTTGATCCATATATTTAAGCCCAATACATCTTTATTAAATTAGCCCAACTCAAATTATGATCGATCTTCAACTTCAATTGCCTAGAATCTTCTGCGAATTGCTCTTGTAGGCCTCCAGAAAATCTTTTCTTCGCTCGAATGAGACTAGATCAAATAATTTACAAAATAAATCACTTTAACCACTTTGATATATGTAATTGCATGCAAAATAGTGAAATTTATTGCAAAATATGAAGACACATCACACCTCCAAACCCACTCTTTGCTTGTCCTTATCCAAAGGAAAAAATAAACTCAAGGAATGAGATATTTAGTTAAGCGCAAAAAGAATAACCACACAAACAACAATGAATCAATAGTGAGACAAAAATCATGCAGTCAAGCATGCACATGGCGTAATACTCACTCGGCATGTACCCCTTAATTACTGAACTTCAATAATGTCACCCCTTTAAGCCATTTTAAGCATATTAGATAATTAACAAGAATAGGAAATTGACTCCACAAAACTTTGCTAGACCCAGAGTCTTCATGTCATAACAAGAGGAATGTGTCGTCCCCACAATTTTTTTTTCACTCATTTTTCTATTTTTTTCAACTTTTTTTTTCACTTTTTCTTGTTTTTCACACTTTTCACTTTTCAAAATATAATAGAATAATAATTGAGTATACATGAATAATAATTGTGTCATTTTGACACTTATTTACTCATTTTTTCCTTTGACTTTTTTTCAATTTCATCTTTTTGCCTTTTCGCTTCTTTCACTCTCATTTTTTTTTGAATGGGGAAACACAACAAGAAAAAAAAATGATATAACCATGAAGTAGTAGTTCAACAAACTTCCTACCAGGTCTAATGCAGGCTTATGAAGTCGCCTTCTTCTCCCTATTAATCACCTTTATGATGCTTACAAAAAATGACATAATCAAAGCAAGCAATAAGGTATTTATAGCAAAGACAACAACTGCGCCGACAAATTCACTCACCAATCATGCAATTCTCACTATCAAGTCAAAGTCACCTGTGCAATTCAAGCTCATATATGCCAAAAATTTTTAAATTTATCCCTTTTTTCCTACCTTATTGACACATAATCATAGAAGCACATTGTTATTCATTCTCACCCTCACCCCCAAACCCAAGTCTTGCAATGTCCCCATTGCAAATAACATTAAACAACAAAAAGGAAAGAGTTAGAATGAGACAACCTAATAGAAAATGCCAATAAGATTCTGCGCTCAACAACAGCTGATAGTTTCTGCACTTATTTGATAATCCTGCAAAACACATTCCTTCCTCACAAGTGAGAGCATCTTAAATTAAAGCACAAAAGATAGAGATAAGAATAATCGATGAGTTTTTTCTTTTAAAGAAAAAATATATTTTTTTATTTTTTAATTATTTTTTTCTGGCCAACCTTATCTATATCCCCATACAAAGGCTTCGAACATCAGGAGGCACTTAAGTCGACTCACAAAAATATTTAAAAAAGAAAGGAACAAAATAAATTAAAAATGGAAAAAAATCAATCAAACAAATGAAAAAAATTCTACTCAAATATCCTAGGTTGCCTCCTAGGAAGCGCTAAATTTACAGTCTTTAGCCAGACAAAATACCCCACTTCTCAACTTGTATACATGGGATCTATAAGATCCATTGATTCAATCTCCTCACTAGGTAATGGTGGTCCAACTGCGTGCTTCAACCTTTGCCCATTAACAATGAATTTTCTCCCATCTTTAAAATCTCTAATTTGAAATGCACCAAGAGGGAATACTTGCGTTACCTCATATGGGCCATCTCACCTAGATCTTAGCTTTCTTGGAAAAAGGCACAATGTAGAATTAAAGAGCCAAACCTTTTGATGTGGTTCAAAAGTTTTCCACAAAATCATTCGATCATACTTTCTTTTCATCCGCTCCTTATAAAGTTTAGCATTCTCATAAGCATCCTATCGCATCTCGTCCAACTCACTAAGTTGAAGCTTTCTCTCTTCCCCAGTCATAGCCAAATCAAAATTCAAACTCTTAATCGCCTAATAAGCCCTATGCTCTAACTTAACTGGCAAGTGACAAGCTTTCCCATAAACTAATCAAAATGGTGACATATCTATAGGAGTTTTGTATACTATCCTATATGCCCAAAGTGCACCATTAAGGCGCATAGACCAATCCTTCCTATCTGGTCTAACCATTTTCTCTAGAATGGACTTGATTTCCCGATTAGACACCTCTACTTGGCCACTAGGTTATGGATGGTATGGAGTAGCTACTATATATGCAATTGAGTACTTCCTAAGTAAAGCCTCAAAGCTCTATAGCAAAGTGCTTACCTCCATCATTAATGATTGCCCTAGGGGTGCCAAACCTGCAAAAGATGTTATCTTTAAGAAAATTCATGACAACCCTATGAACATTAGTCCTAGTAGCTATAGCCTTAACCCATTTCGACACATAGCCAACAGCAACCAAAATATGCACAAAGCATAAGAAGGTGGAAAAGGACCAATAAAATCAATACCCCACACATCAAATATTTCATAAACAAGAATAGGATTAAAGGGCATCATATCTCTTTTCGATAAGCCACCTATGTGTTGACACCTTTCACAAGCCTTACAAAATTCGTGTGTATCCTTAAAAATGCATCATTAAGGCGTATAGACCAATCCTTCCTATCCGGTCTAACCATTTTCTCTAGAATGGACTTGATTTCCCGATTAGACATCTCTACTTGGCCACTAGTTCGTGGATGGTATGGAGTAGCTACTTTATATGTGATTGAGTACTTCCTACGTAATGCCTCAAAGCTCTATAGCAAAGTGCTTACCTCTATCACTAATGATTGCCTTAGGGGTGCCAAACCTACAAAAGATGTTATCTTTAAGAAAATTCATGACAACCCTATGATCATTAGTCCTAGTAGCTATAGCCTCAACCCATTTCGACACATAACCAACAGCAGCCAAAATATGCATAAAGCCATAAGAAGGTGGAAAAGGACCCATAAAATCAATACACCACACATCAAATATTTCACAAACAAGAATAGGATTAAAGGGCATCATATCTCTTTTCGACAAGCCACTTGTGCGTTGACACCTTTCACAAGCCTTACAAAATTCGTGTGCATCCTTAAAAGTGCATCATTAAGGCGCATAGACCAATCCTTCCTATCCGGTCTAACCATTTTCTCTAGAATGGACTTGATTTCCCGATTAGACACCTCTACTTGGCCACTAGTTCGTGAATGGTATGGAGTAGCTACTTTATGTGTGATTGAGTACTTCTTAAGTAAAGCCTCAAAGCTCTATAGCAAAGTGCTTACCTCCATCACTAATGATTGCCCTAGGGGTGCCAAACCTGCAAAAGATGTTAAATCATGACAACCCTATGATCATTAGACCTAGTAGCTATAGCCTTAACCCATTTCGACACATAACCAACAGCAACCAAAATATGCACAAAGCCACAAGAAGGTAGAAAAGGACCCATAAAATCAATACCCCGTACATCAAATATTTCACAAACAAGAATAGGATTAAAGGGCATCATATCTCTTTTCAACAAGCCACCTATGTGTTGACACCTTTCACAAGCCTTACAAAAATCATGTGCATCCTTAAAAAGTGAAGGCCAGTAAAATCAACCTTGCAAAACTTTGGCCATTGTATGACGACCTCCAAAATGAGCCCTACATTCTTGTGCAGGACAAAGAGATAAAATACTTTGATACTTATACTCAAGAACACATCTACGTACAATTTGATCAGAACAAATACGAAAAAGATCAGGGTCATTCCAAACATAAAACTTTACCTGTGACAAGAAACGATCCTTCTCTGTTTTGCTCCATCCTTTAGGCAACTCACCTACAGCCAAGTAGTTCACAATATGCATATACCAAGGTGGTCTAGATTGTGTAACAACCAACAATTGCTCATTAGGAAAAGAATCATCTAAGGGGATAGGACTTGAGGGATCTTCAACAAGGACACAGGAAAGATGATCTGCAACTACATTCTCAGTACCCTTCTTATCTTTTATGGTGAGTTCAAACTTTTGCAATAATAAAAGCCATCTTATCAAACGAGGTTTGGCCTCCTTTTTGGCAAACAAATACCTAAGGGTTGAGTGATCTGAAAAAATGATTACCTTATACCCACGAATATAAGACCTGGATTTTTCTAAGGCAAAGACTACTGCTAGCAACTCTTTTTCAATTGTGGTATAGTTCTTTTGAGCCTCATCTAAAGTCCTACTAGCGTAGTAGATCACATGTGGCACTCTATCCTTCCTTTGAGCTAAGACAGTACCTATGGCAAAATCAAAAACATCACACATGATTTCAAATAGATGGGCATAGTCAGGAGGTTGAGTGATAAGAGTAGAAGACAAGGCAAATTTTAAAATCGCAAATGTATGCAAGCAATCATTATCAAATTTGAAAGGTGTATCATGACCTAAAAGTGCAGACAATGGCATAGCAAGTTTACTAAAATCCTTAATAAATCAGAACCCTGCACGTCCCAAGAATGATCTAACCTACTTCACTGTAGTGGGAGGTGGTAAATTTGTTATGACATCAACTTTTGCTTTATCAACACATACCGCCACATTAGAAACAACATGCCCCAAGATTGTACCTTCACGAACCACGAAATAACTCTTTTCCCAACTTAACACCAAATTAGATTCATGACATCATTTAAGCACAAGAGTTAAATTCCTCAAACATGTATCAAATGAATCTCCAAGAAAATTTCCAAAAATTCATCAATCATATCAAAAAACATTGTCATCATGCATTTTGGGAACGTAGCAAGTGCATTACAAAGACCAAAAGGCATTCTCCTGTATGCCAATATGCCAAAGGGACATGTGAATGTAGCCTTCTCTTGATCTTCAGGAAAAACAAGAATCTAATAATAACTGGAGTAACCATCTAGAAAACAGGAATACCTTTGTCCAGCTAACCTATCTAAAATTTGATCATTAAATAGAAGAGAAAAATAGTCCTTATGGGTTACAGCATTAAGCTTTCTATAATCAAGACATACCTGCCATCCCATGATAGTGTAGGAACTTTCTCTCCTTTAGAATTAAGAACAACTGTTACCCCAGACTTTTTAGGTACAACCTGTACAGGACTCACCCACTCACTATCAGAAATAGGGTAAGTAATGCCATCATCAAGAAGCTTAATCACCTCTTTCTTCACTACCTCTCTCATGTCCTTAGATGGTTTTGCATCTTCCTCTAAATGTCTTCTATGCATGCACAAAGAAAGATCTAAACCTTTCAAATCAGCAACAGTCCATCCTAAGGCCTCTTTATTCTCAGATAAAACCTCTAATAACTTAAACTATTGTTCATTAGTGAGATCAGAGGCTATGATGCACGGAAGAGTCGCATCAGGACACATGAAGCTGTACTTACGATACAAAGGCAACGGCTTCAATTTTAGAGTAGGCGGAGATTGAATGAAGGGTAGCATAGGTTCCCTCACAATAGTAGAAAAAGGCTCTACAAGACGAGCATGTGACTCGATATCTGTTAAAGGCACTGAATCTAATATTGCATTAACCTCTCTAATTGACTTCACAATGTCGAACTCTCCCATACCAAAGTAAGTGAGTGCAATCTCTAAGGGGTCCTCCTGTAATAATAAAGGGAATGTCTGTTCTATACATGGTGTCCTCCTGTAACAATAAAGGGAATGTCTATTCTATACATGGGTCAATGACATCTATCATAAAACACTCTGAACCCTCATCTAAGATAAGACACTTGGCCGCATTTGCCATATGTAATTTTATCTTCCTATTCTCGAAAGTTACTTCCATCTCCCCAGTCCTACAGTTGATTTTAGCATTAGCAGTTGCAACGAATGGTCTACCCAAGATGACAGGAGTTTAAGATCTAGAGGGCTCATATGGTTTTATATCTAGCATAATAAGGTTAACAGGAAAGAGACACTTGTCTACCTAAATTAAGACATACTCTACCATTCCCTAGGAACCTTAATAGATCTATCTGCTAACTGTAGGGTCATGGGTGTCTCTTTTAACTCCCAAATATCTAAATACTCAAACACAAAGTATGGACGAAGATTTACACTAGCACCTAAGTCAAGCAAAGCACAACCCACACAATGTTCACTAATGATGCAAGGAATAGTAAAAGCTCCAGAATCTTTAATTTAGGAGGAGCAGGATAAGTCAAAATGCTACTTACCTTTTCAGTCAATCTTACCTTTTGGGGAGTATTAGCCTGATGTCTATGTTTGTGAGTGCACAAGTCTTTGAGGAATTTAGCATAAGTAGGAATATCTTTAATGACATCTACGAGTGGATGATTGATTTTTACCTGCTTAAAGATGTAAAAAATGGCTTCTCTTTTTGACTCACTTTCTCCTTTCTATCCTAAAGCCTGAGGGAATGGGGTTTTCACAATTTTTGAAGTGCTAGAAAGTGAGTTATCATGAGCAATGGACTCTTTTAAATTCTCATGTTTAGTGTCAACAACTTGTT
Source organism: Cordia subcordata (assembly GCA_028554755.1). Lineage (NCBI taxonomy): Eukaryota > Viridiplantae > Streptophyta > Magnoliopsida > Boraginales > Cordiaceae > Cordia > Cordia subcordata. The sequence goes on along the minus strand of JAPTOF010000028.1, from coordinate 3,528,271 downwards.
TTTTTTTATCCGCTATTAATGGCTCATGTTGCTTGACAGTGACATGATTATCTATGAATCTCCCATTCCTAAGTACAATTATAGCCTTAAGATGTTCATGTCCATTCTCTATAGATGACATTTGAACTTGACCCCTAGGATTAGAACTGGCTATGCAAGCAATTTATCCTCATCCCTTCTAGTTAAAGCATTCATAAGTTGACCTACTTGTTGTTCTAATTTCGCTATGGACTGTGAATGTGAGTGCAACAATTGTGTGCTTTCATCAAAATTTTGCAATGCTCTTAAAATCTTATCCTGAAAGACAGAGCTATATTAACTAACAGGTACAGGAGGAGGAGTAGGTGAAATATACCTGGGCCCAAGTTGAAAACCAGAAGGTTAAGACATACCAGAAGAATTTGCTTAAGGAGCTCTAAACTGGGGCACACCATCTTGTGACTGCTGTCTCCATGAGAAATTTGGGTGATTTCGCCATCCAGGGTTGTATGTGTTAGAGTAGAGGTTATGGTTTTGTGGAATCCCTGTGCTGCACATGCTTAATCAACACTAGAAGATTGATTAGCAAATGGACAATTCACAACAAAATGAGAGGTGCTATAATATAAAGAACATTCATCGACAACATTAGAACCCACTACTTTCACAGATTCTTTGTTAATTGACAACAACTGATCATGTTGTTTTATGACCAAATAATAACAATTAAATCATGAAACGAGAAAATTACAAAATCTATCCTCTTTATCACACGAAGGCAACTCGAGGGTCAAACCATGGGGAATCAGGATTGCTATTAGGAATTAAAAAAATAATAATAACTAAAAAAAAACTATAACAAAAAATTTAAAATAACTAAACTAAATACTATGACTTAATCAATATTTAGATTAAACGAAATCGAAAAGGAAAAGAAATTAAATTAACTAAAAGAAAATTAATTACAAAAATCAACCAAAAAATTGCCAGACTTAAATTTTGGGGAAACGTCATTCAGGGTGATAGCCAGGAAATTATCCTATTTATGTTCATCAACTTAGGGATTTCTAGTTAAGCTTACGAGATTAGGCAACAAGCTTTAATGCACCTAGATTAATTAACTAAAGTTTGTGAGACATAACCTATCTCATTGGCATAAATTATCACTTAAGTTGTCTAATTAACTAATCTAATAGGCTTAGACAATTAATTGAGACTACAAAGGCATAGACTATCTCAGTGGAATAATCTATCACAATCCTAAAATAATTAATTATTTCTTGTCCTATTAAAATTGATCTATATTCATACCCACATGAACCTATAAGATTCCTATACGGCAAAAGATATAAATTCTTGACAAACAAAAATTAGCTATAAGCATAATAATGATTAACCAAGAATTTAATAAGTAATAAAGCACAAATACGAATAATCAAATAAATCCCAAGAGAATCCAAAACATGAATAAAAATAATCACTAACTATCACCCCAAATCATGGGGAATTTAGTTCATAATTAAGTTCAAAGTAAAAACTGAAAAAGAATTGAGAACAGAAAAACTCATCGCATTATTCCTAGACAAAAAAGTTGATGAAGTTCTTGTCTTCAATTCTCTTCAAGAGCTACTCCCCAACTTATCCTTCAATTTAATCTTCTACAAATTCTTAGGTTAAGTCCCCCTTTCTTTGTGTATTGTGGGTATTCAAATTCATTTTCAAATCCCACTTGGATTAGGAAACTGCTGCCAGTTTTTATGCTCTCCTTTGACCAACATTTTTTACCATCTTAAAGGCAGATCTAGCTGAGCTCAAAGAAGGAAAATTGTAGCTCTATGAATTACCTTTCCATAACTGCAATAATCACCTTATTTGGACCTCTATAGTCAAACTTATGCCCAAAATACCGAAATGTGTCCAACAGGTGGTGGGAATTTTCCTAACATGTTGTGACTTATTTTTCACCTTGATACCCCTAGAATTTGGAAAGATGGTCTTCACAAGAATTGTAGTCATGCCTCTGACGAGTCCAATGACACAAGAATAACATGATTTTGACCTCTAGAGTTGGAGTTATGAGCAAAATACCAAAACTGATCTGACAGGAAAAACTTTCCAAACTTTCACACCAAGGTCACTTGTCATATTTATTCACCAACGACTTTATTTGCAAGAAAGGCCAAAGTTCCTTGTTTTCTATGAGAAATTGATCCTTGATCCACATATTTGGGCCCAATACTTCTCTATTAAATTAGCCCAACTCAAATTATGATCGATCTTCAACTTGAATTGCCTAGAATCTTCTGCGAATTGCTCTTGTAAGCCTTCACAAAATCTTTGCTTCTCTCGAATGAGACTAGATCAAATAATTTGCAAAATAAATCACTTTAACCACTTTGATATATGTAATTGCATGCAAAATAGTAGAATTTATTGCAAAATATGAAGACACATCACCTATCATCAAACAATTGAATAATAGCACGCAAAATTACACAATCACAAGACAATATTAATCCTTAAATTAATAAAGAAACAAATACTAAAATAAAGCAATAGGAGGAAATTAATTAGATCTCACAGATTTGCAGAACCATAAACTTCAAATTAATCTCGGCTAGAGTAAAGGTTTGGCAATTAGGCGCCTAGAAGAAAGAAAAATATTTGCTGGAAAAATAATGAATAAAAGCTTGAATAATTCCTACATAGCTCCCTGGTGGATGGGTAGAAAAATATCTTACCTAGGAGTTCCATCAGATAAGGAAACTCTTTTAATGCTGGTCTAAAATAAAAGGTAAATAACCAAAAATCCAATCCTTGTAAAATTCTTCCAAAATATTATCTTTCCATCTAGAACTAATACGTATTTTTGGTCGACAATTCCTCTCTAAGAAACGTGCAAAATATTATCCAATTCTCAGTCAAATTGAGTCAATTCCATATAGACTCTGGCATAGGCACATCTAAGGTAGTGGCGTCTTCTTACCAGCTCCAAACATGTCCAAAAGTCCCTTCAATCCGTATATATCACTTCCATCTTCTTTCTCAAGCTTATTTATACCGAAATACACTAAATAACATCAATTAGGAAGCATCTAATCCCAAAAATCAAACACAAATAACTATGGATTTAAAGCATATTTTAGACTTATCACGCAACTAACTAAAGCACACAACCAAAGAACTCAAACCAACCGTGCCTCCCTGGCAATGACACTAAGAACTTGAAACTTGCTCGATGCACAAGCCTAAATAGCCTGCAAGTGCACGCCTAAAGTGTACTGTGTATGAGTGCAGGGTTAAATCCATGAGAAGGTTAAACAGGAATTGAATCTATGGTGTATGCTCTAGGGAATTGCCTAAAAGGGTCCTAAACTAATACTCTTTTTGGGAATTTTTCTAGATAGAATGGAGGTCTAAAAAGAAATGAAACCTATACTAGACTAAGCTAAGGGAATGGGAATGGAATGAAAAAACAAAAGGGAGAATGCAAGCAAACTAGGGGAACTAAAAATGGAAAGGGATTAGGGTGTTTACCACTGGACTATGGGTGACTTAATACCTTTTTGTTATAGGATTGATCGATGGTTAGTCTCTTAAGGGTCATTCTTAGCTATGATCTTAATTAGCTTTCTTATTAATTGTTAAGACTCGGTGCAGGTCCATCCCTAGGAACAGGCTTCTAGAGTATGGCGTGTTCTTTATGACCTAGAGCCTTAAGGTTACCTAATCAACATCCTAGGTGACTTAGATTGAACCTACCTTAGTGCTTAAATTGTTGGCTGGGTCTAAAGCCAACACCTAGTACCACTAAGGTCAGCTAGTCCTAATCAGAGACCTACTGGCTTGGTTTAAAGCAAAAGAAGACTCGATCTAGACTAGCCTTAAGTTAAGAATCATTAATATATCATCACATTTGCAGGATTTAGTATTTACGTGCATTCATACATGTTCTACACTGGCATTGCAAATACATAAACATACTCGGCTACCAACACATTGACATGCATAGATTATACCATATTAAGCATTGAAAACCAACATGTATGTTATTAATGTCATACTTGCTACTAAGGTATGCAAATACACACATAGACATGCATAGATGCAATATTGACTTCATATAAACGTTACACAAACACATAGACATGCTTATATAATGGTTTAGAAGTGATTATAAGCAAAGAGACATCAATATATATATGATGTGTGCGTATTGAGTTTTACACCCGCAATCGTACGAATCGTTCATGGTATAATGGATTCGAGTGCGGGTATCGTCTCAATAGGGAAGCTACCTTAATTTAGTCTCTATGTCCTCGGGTGCCTGAAACTAGCTACGTGCATATGTGTGCTTACTTGAGGATGGAAGGGAGCTCGGAAAGAGGAAAATAAAAACCAATCTAGGGAGAAACTTAAAGGAGCCAAACTAAGGAAGGAAGAACTAACAAAGGAGAAGGGGATCTAGGGCGATTGCATCACAACTAGATTCGGGCTATGATAACAAATGATGTCTATCTAAGGCTCAGAACTTCTATTGCCATTGTGTTGATCGGGGGCTCTCTTAACCAATACTAGTGGTTTAACCCATTAGCTGGATTTAAAGCTAAGGGTCAATCCCTCCTAGCCTACACAATCCATGCTTAGAACTTATCCTCTTAGCTGGATTTAAAACCAAGGACTAGCACCTAAACACTATGTGACGTTAAGGCTCGATTAACCAACACTAACGTGGGTAAGGGATACTCTAGTCTAGGTTAACTTATCCGCTTGGCTGGATTTAAAGCCAAGGACTAGCACCTAAACTCGACTAAGCATAGCATGTAACCTATTAGCTGGATTTAAAGCTAAAGCCTACTCTACTAAGCAAAGCCATGAGATTAAGCACAATCACATGACCCATATAAGTAGATAAGAGCATTTGAAGCACAAATAACACATACATATTCACTTAAGCATTTTAACAAACACATAGACATGTTTGATTTCCAATACATAGATATATTGAATCATGCCATAAATTTATGTAAACAAACATGTATTAAGAGCTAAAGATCTACACAAATCCATTATTCAAAGCCCTAATCTAATATACAACAACAATCAGCCTAAATCTAGCCTACTCTAGCAACATATTTACAAGAAATAGAGAAAGAACAAGAAGAACTTCCCTAAATTCTTACTTTTAAATCCTTCAAATCTTTGTTTAATGCTTCAATCCTAGCTTGGTGTAGGGTTTAGATGGTGATTTAGGGTATTTTGTGAAGTGGGTAAAGGGTTAGGGTTTATTAGGATTTTAGAAATAAAATTTCCCCCCTTCAAAATTAGCTGAAACAAGATTTTTATGGATTTCTTCATCGCACAACCAATCGACCTAGCCGGTCGACCGGCTTCAATCATAGTGCTCTCTGGAATGGCCGATTAACCTAGCCAGTCGACTGGCTCCTTGAGGAACTCAACCAGCTTAAATTCTTTATTCTCTAGAGTGACCAGTCGACTGGCTCTTCTTCTAAGTTGACCAGCTGGATCAGAATGCTCCCTTCTTCATTCCTTTTCTTCCGGTCTTCATTCGTTAACTCATTTCTTCCTCGTGTCAGCTTGAACCCTTCTAAAAACACCCTTAAAACATGGAATACAACACATAGTGTAGTATTTATGCATCTAAATACATTATGTACAAATATTAACAAATATGCATAAACTTTATACTAAGTGCACTCAATTATACTCTAGACACCCTTAAATGTGCATGCAAAAACTAGATGCAAACACGCACAAATGACACATCAATATATATATATATATATATATATATATATATATATATATATATATACACATGGACATGTACAAAAAATAGCCATTAAAACCATAAAATCAAAGCATATATATTAGCCATCAATAATCCCAAAACATTCATGTATTTAATCAACCCATAATACAAGCTAAAATCACCCTAAGAAGATCTACTCATACATGAAATAAAATAGGATGAAAGAGAAATAAAAGAACTACTCTTTCATCCTTGCAATCTTTTTACAAAACCCTTGAATAAATCTTCAATCCAAATGTTTTGATCCCTTCTAGAACTTGATTCTAGGTGTTTGTGCGTATGGGTGAGTGATTATGAGGTCGGTGAGCTAGGGTTTAGTGAGTGTGAAATGGATGTGAAGTATGTGTGTGTGAATTGATGATCAAAATTACAAAAAATTTAGGCTTTATATAATAGTTTGCGCACTATCGGTCAACGGTACTCGATCAGCTCAAGCGGGTTGCTCTCTGGAGTCACTAGTTGACCTAACCAATTGACCAGTTATAGTAGAGACCTAGACCATCATTCTCGAGACTGACTGGTCGACTGGCTACTCTCTTAGGTCGACTGGCTCCTTCTTTGGCCTCTAATCTTCATTCTTTTCGCTTCCAACCTTCTTCCCACGACCCGTACACTTTAGTCCTTCATCGTCCATCTTCATGCAAGCTCATTTATCAACTCATCACTCACCTAAGACAACAAAATATGCATTTAGTGTAGCATTTAGCTATAAAACTCAATTATATACACTTAGTATCACTTATGCACAATCATACTTTAAGTACTACACCAATGCTACCAAGTAAGCTCAAACCACCCAAAAAACATAGGGAAAATATAATCCAAACGCACATAAAACCAAGACACATGAAAGCATCTATCTTGTGAATACCTTTCCAAGTGGTTCCTTTACTAGACCTATCCTTGGTGATATTTTGAAAAGAATCCTCAGTTAAAAGTTCCATCCTCTCCTATGCTTCACTGAACCTCAAGTTATAAAACCCACCACCTAACATAGCATTCACTAACATCCTTTATTGCTTGGTCAAATCTCTAAAGAAGTATTGAAGGAGGTTGTGTATGCCATAACCGTGGTGTGGACATTGCCTAAGAAGATCATTAAACCTTTCCCATGCTTCATGGAAAGTCTCAAAATCATGTTCAGAAAAGGTCATGATAGATGCCCTAAGATCGACAGTCTTAGCCATAGGAAGAACTTTTGATAAAAGCGTGATTGAAGCTCATTCCACGACATAATAGAACTACTAGGTAAGGAATCAAGCCATTGTTTGGCTTTATCATTTAACAAAAATGGAAACAACTTAAGGCGGATAAATTCTTGAGACATATTAGGAAAAAACAATGTTCTACAAAATTGGTAACATGGGCCAAGGGGCCCTCATTACTTTTTCCATAAAAGGAACTGAGCATTGCCAATGTGCTATGCTTAATTTCAAAGTTTGCTTCCCTCAACCCCAGAGGATAGATAGCCAAGTTAGGCTTCAACACATTGGGAAGGAAGTATTGCCTAAGCATAAGCTCATCCTATAGAGGAATTTGGTCTAAGAGGCTCTTGGGCATATGGGTACCTATGATCCTCATATAGAGGAATGAAAGGCATAGGAGGAATAGGAGGTGGATTAATGAGATCGACCATTTCTCTTAAAAGATCTCCTAAATTCCTAAGATGGTAAACTATTCTCTGGGTTTGGGATTTAAAGGAACCGAGGGATTTCGAAGGGAATGCCTACCAAGCATAAAACACCTACTCTATTCAAAGGAGCTAAGCAATTTCTAAGATGAGGGCGTAAAATCTAGCGCTAGTAGGAGGCACCCTAGAATTTTGGTAGGTAGAGTTTGGTTGATGAGTCTTTGCTTTTTTTTCTGTTGGTACAATTTATTCTTCAGTTCCTTTCTTTACATTTTGCTTCCCTCATGTCCGTTGCTTTCCATACATAAAGCCTTATCATTACACTTGCCATTGTAAGCTTTTCATGTTGTTTTTGTTTATTTTTTTGTAGATATTTTGAGTTGTGAGAAAATGAGGTGCAAGGGAAGTTAATGGACGCTATCATCAAAACATGGTTTGCACGGTTTAATGCTACACAAGGTTATATCTTTCATCCTCTACTTGTCCCCTCTTGTCTACCTCTTCCCCATCTTCTTTACATGCTTTGTGATGCTTATTTACTTATTATGTGGTTTCATTTTCTTTGCTTGTAGGTTTGGGGGTGTGGAATTTGGTCTTGTTTTATACTTTATTTAAGGTAAATTTTCATTATTTTCTTAAAAAATGGTGGAATTTTTTTGATTTTTATGCATATAGAGTCGTTTATCTCTTTGTGGATTAGAGTGTTTGCTCTTGTTTATTGACCTAATTGATTAGAGAAGATGAGGTTGTATTGTGGGAAGTGAATGAAGTGGAGAAAGAACCAGGACTTTGAAGAAACCTCTTTTGAAAACTATGGGGAGTGAGCACTTCTAAGAATGCACCTTGTAGTTGCCGCAAAACTTGGTTGGAAAATGTGTTTTCACGGGTTGTTGATAAGAGTGCCCCTTCCTTAATTGATTCTTTTAGTGTGCCTTAGCCCTTCTTTTTTTTTTTTTTTTTTGGTTTACACTATGTATTGAGAAAAATTCAAACAAATGAAAAAATACAAGAAATGAAAAAAGTGAAAAAGATTGAAAAAAAAAAGTGGAAAAAAGTGAAAAATGAGAAAAAGCCAAAAGGCAACAAAAAGCTGATCAAAAAAAGTGAAGTATATGATGTTGATAATTCTAAAGCATAAGCCTTAAAATTAGCCTACAAGTCCACGGGTCATTTATAGTCTAGTTGTGCAAGTACGGGGTCATATCACGAGGAGGCGTGAATGGGGAATGGTACTAAGGTGTGTGTCTTAGGAAGCTAATAAAGGAAAGACCTAAACTACTAGTCTTTTCTGGTGTTTTAGATTGAATGGAGCACAAGCGAAGTAAATCTAAACTAAGGAAAGCTAAACTAAGGGAAATGGAATAGGAAATAGGAGATACAAGCTAACTAAAGGAAACGATTAAGGAATTGGGAATTAGGGGTGACCTATGCTTGATTATGGGTAACCTAAGACTCCTATTACGGGATTACTTGATGGATATGAATTTTGGGTACTTTATCGAGGATTTTAATTAACTATGTTATTATCCACGAGGGCTTGGTACGGGTCTATCCCCAGGTTGATAGTCTCCAGAGATAACGTGGTCCTAATGACCTGGGGTTTTTGAGCTAGTCCAATAGTCTCCTAGGTGATGTTAATTGATCTTACCCTAGTATCTAAACCATTAGCTAGGTTTAAAGACAAGACCTAGTCCATCCAAAGTTGATTAAACTAGCCGAAAGCCTATTGGCTAGGTTTAAAGCTAAAGGAAACTCAACTAAGCCTTATCTTTAATTAAACGCCTTCAATCATCCATCACAATAGCAGTTCAAGCGTTAAGCCCAAGTTCATACATGTTCTAGGAATGGCATTCGTGAACACATAGACATATTCAACTACCAAACACATAGACATGCTTGGATTACACCATTTTGAGCAATAATAATCAATATGTATGCTATTGAAGCTAACTTCGCTATTAGCCATGTAAACACACATATAGATATTCATGAATGCATTACCCACTTCATGGATTCTCCATATAAACTCATAGACATGCTCACTTAAAGATATAGAAGTGATAAATACCAAATAAGCTTCAAAATATATATGCTATTTCATTAAGGCATATTATCAAACACAGAGACATGGAAGAAAATAGCCATTGAAAACACTAAAAACAAGCAAGAATATATATATATATATATATATATATAAATCCATCAAATATTCCATAACAATGAAGTAATAGATTAACCAATAATATAAGCTACAATTACCCACTAAAATACTCAACTCAAACATATAATAAACTAGAATAAAAGGGATATAAAGAGTCTTCCCTTTTATCCTTAGCAATCTCTATACAAATCTTGAGTAAATCCTCAAATCCAAGTGTTGATTCCAAAAGAAAGCTTGAATCTATGTGTGGATATGTATGGATGAGTGTGTGTGAGTTAGGTGAGTGATAGGATTAAGGTTTTGAAGGTGGGTGTGAGAGAGTGTGTGGAAAGTTCCCTAAAATTGCAAAAAATTGGGCTTTTATAGATAGTTTTAGCACATAGCCGATCGACCTAGCCGGTGGACCGACTCTGGCTGCACTAGACCGGCTAAAACATGCTATTCTCTGATATGGTCGATCGACTTAGGCGGTCGACCAGCTCTCCTCCAAGGTCGACTGGCTGCATATTTTGCCCTTAATTTCATTCTTCATGCTTTTGGTTTTCATCCCATGACCTGTACATCTTTGTTCTTGATCTTCCATCCTATTACTCACCTAAGACATAAAATTAAGCTTTTAGTGTATCATTTAACCATAAAACTCAACTATAAACACTTAGAACTGCATATGCATAATAATTGTATAAGTATTACACTAATGCCATCAAGCAAGCACAAAATACCTCTAAAAACATAGGAAAATGCAAGCGCTAACACATCCAAACCAAGACACATCAATATAATTGAATAAGTGTCAAGTGACATAATGTCAATTTAACACAAGTGTCTCTTTTGTTCTTTCGTTGTGTTATGAATACGGTGCTTATGTTAATTATGAGCTATTGTGATATATCTTCTTTTCCCTTGTATCTCTAGGGCTTTGTGCATATTTGAGGGGCCATGTTAGTTGATGGAGGCACGAAATATCAACATCTCAGGTGCGTGAGTTGGAATCCTAGATTTGTAGCAGTTCTAACTACTTGGTAAGTTCCCAAGAGGTATGATAACCCTTGTGCTTGAGAGAAGGACTTGAAAAAGGCTTGGAGACCCCTTAGACGAAAGGAATCACCTTTTCATACTTCTTAGATTCGACAAGATAGCAAGTTAATGCTTTTGACAACCCTTTTTAGCAATTTGGAGATAAACTTAGGTTTGGTCTTGCTTGGGGACAAGCAAGGAGAAGGTTTGGGGGTATTGATATATTGGTTTTGTGTGTGTTTATGCATAGCATTTCTATACCTATTTTAAGGTTTTTTTTCTCTATTAGGTGTATTAGTATAACATTTATACCATACTTACGCATATTACACTTCAAATGTCCATGGTTGAGCTTAGAACGTAAATCCTACACTAATGTGCACTTATTTCTTGTTTTAGGTGAGAATTGAAGAATTGTTTATTTGGAGGAGAAAACATGAAGAAAGGGGCTTTTGGAAGCTCTTAGACGAAGAATGAAAAGCACGAGTGGAGATATGTGTTTTGGGAGAAGAAATTGAGCTTAGTTGAAGATATAAAGGACATGAACAATGCTTGGAGATGTTTTTGGGGATGGAAAAATGAAGGAAATTGGCTTTGGAGATCCCCATAACTGGTACAAGGCAGAAGAAAAAACATCTGGTGTGAATTGGAGCCAAAATGAGCGAGTATGGAGCAATTCACCAAAAGGCTAGTTACCCTCTGCCCAAGGTCGGCGATTGACCTTAGCAACTGACCATATCTAGAATGCAACTTCTTTTGGTTGGTTTCACTTAATTTGAGTTCAGGAGACTGACTTAACGACCGAATTTTGTAAAAAAAAATAATAATGACCTATTTAAGCCATTTTTTTAGCTATTTTCAATGTCTTTCAACCCCCATCTCTCATACCCATTAAACCAAACCCTAATTCCATCACTTATCCACCTCACACACACAATCCCATATTAATTCAATCCATAAACAAGCTTAGAATTGAGGATCAAACAAGGATTTGGAGGATTTAGAGCAAGATTTGTAAAGAGCAAGCAAGGACAATAAGGAAGCTTTTCATTCTTCTTTTTGTTCTTGTTTATACTACATTAGATTAGCTTTAAATTAGAATTGATTGTTACTCTTGCAATAGGATGATGATTTTGATACTTGTTTTGAGATTTTGATGGTCATATAACATGTTTTGTTTTTATATTGCTGTGGTTTGGATTTAAACATATCTTTATGTTTGATGAAATGCCTTTATGAGTTTACATGTGTAATTTATGCTTAGATGCTAATAGTAGTGGCCTCATCTTTGCCATAATCCATGCTAATGGCATGAGTCTTACTTGTAACTACATTTAGGTTGATTAATTGAAGTTCTCAATGGCTTAATGTAGTAGGTAATCACCTCTGGCATGAAACATGGCTAAAAGAGTACCACTATCACTTGATGGACCCAGGTGACCTAATCTGTAGTTTGAAACAAAGCTAAAAGGTTAGACTCCCAATTAGGCAATTAATCAACACCTAAAGGACCTAGTAACTAGACTCGAAATCTTTAGCTAGACAGGACAAACCTATAATTCTAATTGGGCCCGATTAGGGATGGGCTTGCACTGATAGATAGAGGTAATAAGATTAGTTAACTAAGCCCACAAGTAGAGTATTCGGAATATCAATAGCCTCAAAACAAACATAGGAATATAAACCCATTCCGAAGAAGAAATCACCCAAAAGTTCCCCTAAAACCTAGTTGATTCCCCATTTCCACAGCTTGTTTATACTTTCATTACCATTAGTTAGGTTTATTTTTCCTTTTGTTTAGGTTTAAATTTGAGCTCTACTCAATCCAAAACCCCAAAAATAGTTGGTAGAGTTACACATAGCTATGGTAAGACGCACTTCCACATAAAAACCATACTTAGGTAGCCTCCTTAAGGAAGATGATTCTCGTACTCATGCCCTAGACTACAAGGTCTCAAGTGCTTGTGGTGTTCATGTGCTTGTAGTTGTTTTGACTTGAAAGAGCACATCAGAATCTATGTGCGCCCTTGGGATTGTCTGGTTGATCATTCAAATCTAAATCTAGTGATACTACCTTTATGGGTGTATTGATCATTTGGCTTGAGGGTCGCTCTGGAGATTAAGGATCCATGACCAAGGATAGTCATTTATAGGACAAGAGACCTAATGAAGAAGATATAGCTAAGAAGGTGATAGTACAAGGGCCAAAGGATCAACCTTAACTGTAGGTATATATAATGGGGCACTATGGTCAGTTATTTAGCAGGTCAAAGACAACGTTCACATTTTTTTATGATAAACTTCTGGGTAACAACAATTATCCTTGGAGTGAAACTTTAATCTTATGGTGGAATAGTTCGGAGTTAAAAATGGTCATTATATCACCTAGATTTGGCAAGGACATGTTTTGTCATTTTTGGAAGCCAAGGTTAATTATGTCTTCTTAGTCCCTTCCCTAGTTGAATCACTTTGAGAAACTAATCTGGAAAAAGCAAATTCCATATTGTGGTTGTAGCCTATTTCGGCCAAAGTTTGAAATTGGGCTTAGGCTTCTTTAGGGCCCAAGATAACCTAATCGGGCATGGATGGTTTCTTATTTGGGTTAGGCCTCTACATAGATTATGGACTATGTGTTGGGTTGGATTGTAAGCTTGGCCCAAGTCTTCCAAGACATATGCTAGAAAGATACTACAAGAAGAATTCAAATTGCATAAGTAACTTCCAAGACTTGTGCAAATATTTACTACAAGGAAAAAGTTTTCCACATGGAAAGTTTATTGGGTTTGAGCGCCAAACTTTTCCTATAAATAGCAACACCATAAACCATTTTTAGCATCCATTTTTGTAGTTGATCTCTTCCATTTCGGCAAGAGAATACTACAACACATAGAACACTTATTGTGTGGTTTTTGCTCTGGATTTTTAAGAGCATATTATTTTTACTTCTTTCCACACAAGAGGCTATTTTCTCAAAATAAGTCTCTGTAATCGTAAGGAAGAAGACTAAGGAGTTCCTTGAGTTTATAGGTAACACCCTTTTAGTTAAAAATTTTGGTGGCCTTGTTCGTGAGTAGGAACAAAGCTCATGACATTTGTAGCTTCACGAAACATCTCACGCTTCAAGAGGTTAGTTTTACATATTATGCAAATACTAGTTATTTTCTATGTGATCTTTAGCATGTTCTTGTGTGTGTTATGTGATTATTTCCGCTTTCCTAGCATGTTTTCTTAGTATAATTTTTTAAAATATGGACTAGGATAGACTACATGTAAAACTATTGATCCAACATCTTCAACTAATGTCCAAAGCTCAAAGTCAACCAATTGAATGTAAATTTCCATTCAATGTCTCTAATATGAATAGTTGATTCCATCGAACCTTAGTGTCTTGAATAGTGAAAGTCCTTCATCAAACGTAGAAGACCGCTTGCCATAATAGGCCTCTTACAAGAAGATTAGTCTATCCCATTAGACCAAGCTCTTGATACCACTTGTGAGTAGTAAGCTAGCTCCCGAGGGGGGAAAGAGGGAATAGAGCTTGAAAATCCTTTTATTGCAAACATAGAGAATTCTTTTGTTGCATTGATTACAGAAGTATATTGCAAAGTTAAATAGTGTGATTCAATCCAAAATTGAAAAACAAGAAAAAAAATTAAAGAACTAGCTATTTATAGTGGTTCAACTACTAAGCCTACATCCATTCCCCAAGAAAACCGTTGAATGCATAAAACTTCAACACAAGCGACATGCATAAGGAACACATTCAGGTGGTAGGGAAGAAGATACCGAGGACTACCAAGAATTTGGATCACTTGTTTTCAATAAAGCATGAGTATTCCTCTTCACAAATCTCGACAATATTTTTTGAGATTTTTCTTTTATTATTCAAAATAGAGAAAACATGAAAAGAAAAGATAAAACAACACATAATAATCTAAAACACGCAAAATGAAGAAACCAAACAATCGTTGCCTCCCCGACAATGGCAAAAAAACTTGATATGCTATTTGTGAGCACAAGACTAATAGCCCGCAAGGGTACGAGTTGCGTGTAGTACGGTGTGTCCGAGTACGGGGTCGAATCCATAGGGATGCCTAACGTGAGTAATGTCCTAAGCTATGTGTGTTGTAAAGAGCTATGTGTTGGGGTCCAAACTACTATGTTTTTGGCCTTTTAGATTGAAAGGAGCTCAGGAAAACAAAACCTAATCTAAGGAGAAGAAAATAAAAGGTATTTGTGTGAATCAAGTGATCTAAGGGAGTCAAACTTGTGAAAATGGGGACTAGGTTGATTATGTCTTGCCTATGGATGATTAATATGTCAATCTAGGGATGCTTAATGGATATAATTGGTTGCTCTTGTCTAGACCTTTAATAATCTCCTAATGGGACCCCTAGGACTCAATGCAGGTCCATCCCTAGGCATGTCTACCCATAGCTACGACGTGGTCCTTATGACTTAGGTATTAGGGCTAGTTAATTAAGGTAGTAGGTGACTTGAATCCTAGCGTCTAAACCATTAGATAGGTTTAAAGCAAAGACCTAGTCCGTCTAAGGTCGACTAACCTACCCTAAAACTCATTAGTTAGATTTAAAGCTAAAAAAGACTCAACCTAGACTAGCCATTAGTTATACACCATTGATCGTCACCACAATAGTGGAAATTAACAATTAAGCGTAAAGCATACACAGATAGGGCATGGCATTCAAGGATATATCATCCTATCCTACTACTAAGCACATAGACATACTTAGATTACACCAATTTAAGCAATAGGACCTGACATGTAAGCAATAGAAGTTATTTATGCTATTAATTATGCAAACACATGCATAGGCATGTATATAAGCATACCCACTTCATGTAATCACCACACAAACACATAGACATGCTAGCATAATAGTTTAGAAATGGTTAATAGCAAAATAAACTTCAATATACATATGCAATATCATTGAGGCATTTCAATGAGCACTTAGACATCATTAAGCCATTTGAAACCCCAAGCACAAAGCATATATAGATAAATCCATCAAGTACCCATTACAAAAAAGTAGTAATCAATCCATAAATACAAGAATAATCACCCTCCATAGGTCTAATCGTACATTATTAGATTTGGGACAAAAGAGAGATACCTTTCTATCCAAATCCATGCTATACAATCCATAAGCTATGCCCAAATATTATGTTTAATCCTCTTAGAAGCTTGATTCCAAGATGTTTTTGTGTTTAGAAATGAGTGTGTGAGGTGCATTTAGGTGGATTTTGGGTTTAGGGTAATGGGTGTGTGAAATAGTTGATGTTCTACCTAAAAAGATGTTGAAAGAAATGCTTAAATAGAGTTGAAATAGCGCATGGCTAGGGGACCAACTGGTCGACCGGCCTTCGGGCTTGGTTTACCAACCTAATGGGCTTAACATACTAATTTGGTCGATCGACCAACCCTGACAGGAGGTCGACCGGTCTTGACACTAAAATGTTCATATCTTGCTCGTTTTGGCTCTAATTCACTCACCATTTTTTATATGGCTTTGTACCACTTTTGGGGATCTCCTAAGCTATCTTTTTCACCCTAAAACATGTCTAAACTTTTTCCATGTCCTTCTTTGGTTTCAAGCTTTGAATTTGTCTCCCGTTGCACTTGGTTTCTCCTCGGTCATTCCTTCCTTCGCCTAGCCATTTCCAAATGCATCTTCCAAGTCTTGTTTATGTCCCGAACACCTTTGACTTTAATCTACATCCCAAATACCATCAATCAAGCTCGAATCATCTCTCCCAATCTCACTTAAAACAAGCAATAAATATGCATTAATGTAGCATTTAAGTTTTAACTGCGACTATGAACATGTAAACCCTAATATGTACAAGTATAACTTGAATGCTATACTAATACACTAAATGAAGCTCAAAACACCTCAAAATAAGTATATACATGCAATGCATAAGAACACACAAAACTAACTCACCACTAACACATATGATGTTTTATATGCAAATCGATTAATTAACTAGATAATTAAAGGTTTGGTTATTGAAACAAACGCATTCTTTTTTCTCATATAAATCCCCTAAAATCATTAGGTCCTCAAAGTGGCTTGGACATGGGATATCCAAATCATTGCCTCCTATTAAAGTAACTAATAATGGGCCCAATACTCTAATGAATGTTGGAGGCCCTTAGGCCTAGCTTTTATTGCAATATTGGGATTATTATTTACTATATGAAACTCTGGGAATCCCTTCAGAATGATGAGTAGGTGGGCCGACCTCAGTTGGGCTTACTCATTAAGGTAAGAGGAAAACCTAGGGAGTTTATGTCAATGGTTTGACCTAACTAAGCATTTTAGTGGAGGACCTTAGTCCTACTCACGAGACGCTTGGGGCAGAACAAAATACTGGGAGTTTCTTAGAGAAGTAATTGATTATGAACCTAACAAGCAGTGTCCATTGGTGAGCTGACCTTAGTCGGGTTTATGTACATTGCTTTGGATCTCGGTACCCACTAAAGGGGTTTGTTCCAGAAATCCTTTTGGGCTGTAGGTTAGGGGTTAACAGTCTAAACAAAATAGTGGGAGAATCCATTAGATATTAGCCCATATCTTTTGGAATATTAATAATTCGTATATACAATAGCTTCTTTTATTCTTTTCATGTTGATTATTTACAGATTTAATGGCTAACACATTGTCTTTGAGATCACTGTTGGATAGTGAGAAGCTCACTAGGCCCAACTTCGATAGTTGGTATCGAAGGTTACGCATTGTGCTTTAATATGAATGTATCTTGTATGCTCTAACTGATCCAACACCTATGGAACCTGTTGCTAATGCACCTGTAATGAATTGCCGATGCTATAAAAAATGGTTTGATGATAGAGTCACGGTTTGCTGCATCATGAGGGCTGCAATAAATGATGAGTTTTGTCCCAAGTTTGAGGATTCATAGCCTGAGGTAATCATTCAACCGTTGAATGAGTTGTTTGGTACATTTGATGATGCTGAGAAACATAGAACCTCATGTGCTATTTTTAATGCTAAGATGAAGAAAGTCACACTAGTTACTGATCATGTATTGTACATGACAAAAAACATCAAAGAGTTGGCTAAGCTAGGCTTTCCACTCCAGGAATAGCTTGGCAAAGATGCCATCCTTAATTCGCTGCCTCCATCATTTCTTCCCTTCTTAAATTAGTTCAAGATGAACAAGCCTGTTGTTAACTACCATGGGCTACTAGGGCTATTGGAAACCTTTGAGAAAGATAACCAACTCCTCAGAAAACCTATTAACATAGTGGGAGATGCTTTATCCTTGAAATGTAAAGGTTTTCTTAGGAAAGGTAAAAAGACAAACAAAAATGCGTCAAAATCCCATGGTGGGGTTAAAAAGCCCACACAGCAGTAGAATCAAGCCTAGAAGCAGAAGGTTGACAAGAGCCAAGTAGAGAAACCTGCAAGCCACTTGGACACTAGAAAAGGAATTGTCCTCAGTATTTGGTGTCCCTAGATTCGAACTCGCCTAGGAGAAAGCAACAGGTTACTCAGTAAGGTATGTACATGATTAGTCCTTGCAAATCCAGTGTCATAGACTTTACTACCTATGTTTTAGATACTGGTATTCATTATCATATTTGCAATTCATTGCTGAGGCTATAGGTCAACAGGAAGTTCAAAGACAGAGAGCGATACCTGAGCATTGGTAATGGGAATCATATTCCAGTACTAGCGTTAAGGTGTTTATCTCTAGCTATCAATTCCACAAACTTAAGTCTTTCTAATGTTTTCTTTTGTCTGAATTTTATTTCGAACTTTATTTCAATTGGGTTTTTAGCCCAAGATGGATATTCCTTTAGAAATTTCAACAATGGTATTGACATTATTTTGAATAATGTTTGTGTTTTTCATAGACAATTGAAGATGGCATTTATATTTTGACACAGCCTGTGCATATCTTGCATGTTAGCAATAAACATCCCAAAATAGGAAATACTTCTGATATATATCTTTGTCACAATAGACTTGGTCAAATTAATAAGGACAAGATTAACAAGTTAGTTAAGGAAGGGTTACGTGACTTTGGTGATCTTGAATCACTACTACCTTGTGAGTTTACCTGCTTGCGAAAATGACAAAGTCCCCTTTTACTGGAAAAGGTGATCTAGCTACAAAACTCTTGGGCCTTATACATACTAATGTCTGCGGTCCATTGAGCGTGGGTGCTAGAGGTATTCCTATTTTATTAAGTTTATTGATGACCTATCTGGATATGCATATGTCTATTTGATGAGACATAAATTAGAGTCTTTTGAAATGTTCAAGAGATACAGGAGTGAGGTAGAAAAACAAACTAGAAAGCGTATTAAGGTCCTACGATATGATCATGGAGTAGAATATCCTTCTAATAAGCTTTTGAGTTACCTAGAAGACAATGGGATTCTCTAGCAATGGACTCCTCCAGGTACACCACAACATAATGGTGTGTCTAAAAAAAATCCGAACACTATTGGACATAGTTTGATCCAAGATGGGATGCACGGATCTCCCCGTATCCTTTGAGGGGTGTGCTCTTGAGGCAGTCGCTCATGTGCTGCATAGAGTACCTAGCAAGTTAATGAAAAAGACACCATATGAGATTTGGCATGGTTGTAGACTAGTACTCTCTTACCTTAGAGTTTGGAGGTGTTTGGCATATGTCAAACATTTTCATACTGACAAGCTAGAACCAAAATCTAACAAATGTAGATTTGTAGAATACCCTAGAGAGTTAAAAGGATACTACTTCTATTATGTTAAAGAATAAAAGTTGTTTGTTGCTACTAGAGCAGTCGTTCTAGAGAAAGAGTTTCTCAAACAAAAGAGTACTACATCTACTACTAAGCTTGGTGAAGTATAGACACCTCCAGTTGAACATACAGGACAGGATAAGGTTAAGGAACCAAATCCTAAAACTATTATAGAGGCATCACTTAGGAGATCTGGTAAAGTACCGCATCGTCCAACTAGGTTAATCTTCCTAGGTACTGATTTAGATGGTACCAAGTTCAAGATGTACTTAATATCAATATTTTGATATTAAGGTTAATCAAAGGAAGATTAACCTTAATATCTTTTAAATGCTCTAAGACCTTGAGAAATCTAGTATCCTCATTAGGTGATGGCCTCTCTAAGGCAGATGGGAATAGAACTCTAGAAGTGACATCTCTAGACTCATGGGAATCATCAAAAGGCTGTTTTCCCTCCTTATGTGTGTAGAAACTACTCTCTTCATGGTCTCTAGTGGGCTCTACTCTTTTAGCAAGACTCTCTCTATGACCTCTCTCAATAGGGTGACGAATGGGCTCTTTAAACTCAGAGGGACCACTAGGTGTAGGCTCTGCATATTTAACTCCTATCCTATTGTCCACTATCCTACCACTTCTAAAAGTGGTGATTGCCTTAGCCTGGGCTAAATGAGGATAAGTGGGGTCCAAGGAGGAACAAGACTGGGCTCTAGGGTTCACCTCTAGTTGTGTAGGCAATTTTCCTAGATCTCTAGTACTCATTTGGCTAGCAAGCTTCCCTAACTGCGCCTCCATCATAGCCATTTGTTGTTGATTTTGTTGAACAATCTGCATCAAAAGGTCTACTCTTTCATCATGATGAGACTGTGGAATAAGTGCTGACTATGCTAGGAGGGCTAGGACTGGCAATGAAGGGAGTGCCTAAGGCTGAGAAACACTGAGGAGTCTAGCTTGATTCATATTGTGAAACCCTAGGGGATTAGCCATATGAGGTCTCTGCTAGAATAGGGCCTAGGGTTGGGGATGGGAAGACTCAAACTGACCTTGGCTCCAAGAAAACTTAGGGTTGTCTCTCCAACCCGGATTATATATGCTTAAGTAAGGATTGTACTCCCGTAAGTAGCCCTGTGTGGCATAGACTCGCTCTTGAATGAACTCAAAAGCTGCGGTGCTTAGGGGCAAGCTATGGTCTCGTGAGTAGACTCAGAACACAATGCACATACATTAACTACCGATAGGTTGAAGGATAAACCTATGGGACTAGTCCTATGACCTTGTGAAGAGAACCTCAAAGTGATAAATTGATCTAGCTTACGTGTCAATGCTCTAACCTCGGCAGGCAAATCAGAAGAAATCCTTACCTTATTAACACCTGGTCTATTGGTTCCCCGACTAGACCTATCCATAGCGGTGTTTTGAAAGAAGTTCTTGGCCAACAAATCCTTTTTATCCCAAGCTTCACTCAGTCTCAAATTAGAGAATCCACCATCGAATGCAGTATTCACCATCATTTTGTTTTGCTCATTCAATCCTCTAAAGAAATATTAAAGAAGGTCATAAACAATATACCCATAGTGTGCACATTGCCTAAAAAGTTCATTGAACCTCTTCCAATCCTCATGGAAGGTCTCTAAGTCATGTTGGAAGAAAGTCATAATGGAAACCTTAAGGTTGACGTCTTAGCTATGGGAAAGAACTTTTGATAAAACCTAGATTGAAGCTCATTCCAAGATGTAATGCAACCACTAGGTAAAGAATGATACCATAACCTAGCCTTGTCTTTAAGGGACAATGGGAACACCTTAAGGTGAATGGCTTCTTGAAACACGATAGGGAAGTGAAGAGTGGAACTTATTTTTACAAAGTCTCTAATGTGGTCTAAGGGGATCTCATTGCTCCTCTCATAAAAGGAAGGAAGCATCACCAACATGCTATGCTTAATCTCGAAATTAGCTTCCCCTAAACCCAGAATATGGATAACCAAGTTAGGCTCAAAGGTGTTGAGGAGGAAGAATTGCCTAAGCATGGGCTCATTGTCTATGGGTAGATCCGGCCTAAGGGGCTCTTGTGCATACGGGTGCTCATGTGGAGGAATAGGATACATAAGGGGAATGGGAGGAGGATTAAAAAAGGGAATAGTGGATCAGCCAAGTTCTCCTAAGTTTCTAAACTGACAAACAATTCTCTCAGGCTTGGGATGTAAAGGGACTAGAGAATCCCTAAGAGAACACTAACCAAGCATAAAAAACTAAACCTCATCTCCTTCCACTTCTTGCAACCCCCAAAACTTCATACATCCTAAAACTACAACAAACAAAACACAATCCTAAAACCTATCAAAACGAGAAAGTAAAACTACTCAAAACAAGCAAAAACAATAAGTAATTAAACTAGGAAACAAAAGTAAATACAATATAACAACTACTAAGCAAACTACGCAAAACAAAGCAAGTAATTTCCTAAAGGACACAAACAAAGCAAACAAACCACCATGCCTCCCCGGTAACGGCGCTAAAAACTTGATGCTTCTCACTAATTAAGCATTAAGCCTTAATTAAAAGCCTGCAAGTGCATATGTCATGTAGTCTAATATGCAAAAGCAAGGTCGATCCTTTAGTATGTCATTGAAGCTAAAAGTGCTATTAAGGTATGTAAAAACACATATAGACATGCATAGCTACAAGACCCACTTCATGGAATCACTACATAAACTCCTAGACATGCTTATACAATGATTTCGAAGTATTAACTAGCAATCGAGCCTCTAAATATATATGTTCTTTCACCTAGGTATCTCAACAAACACATAGACATGTATGTACGTAGCCATTGAAGCATTAAAAGCAAACATATATATTAAACCATCAAAATCTCATTGCAAAGTGGTACTAAATCAACCCATAATACAAGCTTTAATCACCCATAAAAGATCTATTCTAACTGTTAGGATTAGTATGCCCTAAAGCTTACTTGTATATGACATTTTGGATGTTAAACAATGTATAATCATTTTGTTAAATGGCATCATGAGTTTCTTACGTATTATCTCTAGCATGTTTTATTGATGTATGTATAACGGTCCCTTGACTTGAACTAATGACTTGGGTACACAGTGAGGCTAGACGTACCGTAGGTCCATATATAGATTTAGTCACATCATAAATTGAGTCTGTAACTGAATGGTAGTTTTGGGCACGCTACTAGGATAAGGTTATATTTAGCAAGTCTCCTTGTTGAGGGTGATCTACCTAGGCCATTGAAGGACTTTTCGGATTTGTCTCGATAGTACATGTGTCACGTATTAGACAGGACCATTGTGAGTATGTTTTCTAGAGACGTACTATCAAAGAAAGAAAACAAGATACTCACTGCTACTAAATGATCATTGCTCTTAATCTTAAGCACATGCGGATGAACTAATGAAGTTAGGTTTTGGTACTTTGATTCACTTTGGGTGAGATCTTACTTTATTAGGATCAATAGCCTCGTGTGTTGAGTGCGAAGTTCTAACTAATTAGGACATGCATATGCAATATCGAATCTATGTGCCCCCTTTGGGATCGTCCAAATTTATCATCCAAATCTATATCTAGTGATACTATCTTTAAGGGTGTATAGGTCATATGGCTTGAAGGTCGCGCCCGAGATCAGGAGATTCCATAACCAAGGATGGTTGGCAATAGGACAAGAGACCCAAAAGAAAAGATACAGCTAAAGAGGTGATAGTACACAAGCCAAAGGACCAGCCTTAGTTGTGGGTATACATAGAGGGGCATTAGGATCGGTTATTTAGTAGGTCAAAGACAAAGTTCACATTCTTTTTTGATAAGCTTTTGGGTAATAGCAATTATTCTTGGAGTGCAACTTTGATCTTATGGTGGAATAGATCGGAGTTAAAAATAATTATTATTATGTCGCCTAGACCGGACAAGGACATTTTTTATTATTTTTGGAAGCCAAGGTTAATTGTGTCTTCTTGGTCCCTTCCCTTGTTGAAATGACTTTGAGAGAGTAATCTTGAAACAACAAATTTCATATTGTGGTAGTAGCCTTATTAGGCCAAAGCTTGGAATTGGATTTGGGATTTCTTTAAAGTCCAAGATAACCTAATTGGGCTCGAATGGTTTCTTATTGGGCTTGGGCCTCCACATGGATTGTGGACAGTGTTGAGCTTGGATTGTGGGTTTGGCCCAATCTTCCAAGACATATGCTAGAAAGTTGCTACAAGAAAAATTCAAATTGTACAAGTAACTTCCATGACATGTGGCAAACATTTACTACTAGGAAAAAGTTTCCCACATGGAAAGTTTACAAGGTTTAGGTGCCAAACTTTTTCTATAAATAGGCAAGACCTTAAACTATTTCTAGCATCAAGAAAATTTTGTAGTTGATCTCTTCATTTTGGCAAGACAATACTACAACACCTAGTACACACTTTTTGTGTGGTTTTTTGCTCTAGATTTTCAGGAGCATATTACTTTGCTTCTTCCCACACAAGAGGCTACTCTCTTAAGATAAGTCTCTTTAACCATAGGGAAGAAGACTAGGGAGAGTAAAATTTTTTTGTGGCCTTGATCGTGAGCGGGAACAAAGCTCGTGACAGTTTTAGCTTCATCAAAGGCCCCATACTTCAAGAGGTTAGCTTTGCATATTTTGCGAATATTAGTTATGTTCTATATGTTCTTAAGCATGTCTTTGTGTATGTTATGTGGTTATTTTATTTTTCTAGCATGTTTTCTTGGTAGAATTTTTTGAAAATATGGACTAGGATAGACCACATGTAATATTATCGATCCTACACTAACATAGAGAAAACTAAATATTATCGATCCTACACTAACGTAGAGAAAACTAAGTACAAAAGGAGAAAGATGAACCTCTCTTTCATGCTTAGCTTTGCTCTTGAAATCCTTGTCTTTATCTTGAAATTACAAGTGTTAAAACCATAATTACAAGCTTGGATCTTAGTGTATTTGTGTGTGGTTTAGTGTGTGAGAGGTTAGTTTAGGTGGATTTTGGGTTTTGGCAAGTAGGTGTGTGAATTGGGTTGAAAGATATGCAAAATGAGCTCAAAATAGGCTTAAATAGGCCATTCTACTGCAAAAGCCGGTTGCCGGGTCGGTCTCCTAGCCCAAAATCAAGTGAGACCGACCAAAATAAGTTGCATTCTGGTTAAGGTCGGTCTCTGGGCCGGCCGGCCGGCCAGCTTTGGGCAAGTGTCCAATCGCCCTTCAGCAGTTTCTCTCATATCTTACTCCTTTTGGCTCCGATTCGTGCGTGGTTTTTTTCTATGGCCTTATATCACTTTCGGGCACCTCCAAGACCATTCTTCTTCATCTTTTTGTCCCAATTAATGTGTCCAAGCTTTTTCCATTTCCTTTATGGATGCAAACTTCAAATTTCAGCTCCTATTGTGCTCTGTTTTACTTGGTTGCTTTGTTCTTCTTCCAGCAGCTTCTAAATGGCCTTTTCTTCATTTCTTCTCTTCCAAAACACCCTTGGCTTTGCTTGATCATCAAATCTTCATCCTTTTACGCTTTGAACATTGCTCTAAATCTCACCTAGATCAAGCAATAACATGCATTAGTGTAGCATTTAAGTCCTAAGTTCAATTTTTGCACATATAAACCCTAATTAGCATAAGTAAGAGCTAAATGCCATACTAATATACCAAATAAAGCTCAAAACACCTCAAACAAGTATATTCATGCAATACATAAACACACACAAAAAGAACACATCAACAATCACTTTGGACCCTAGGATGTATGACTTAAACTTGTCAAGGAAAAAGACTATCACTTTTTTTTTGTGGTGGTATAGTTCTTTTGAGCCTCATCAAGGGTCTTACTAGCGTAATACACTACATGGGGCATCTTTTCTCGCCTTTGACCTAAAACAACTCATATTGCATAATCGAATGCATCACACATAACCTCAAATAAGAGACTATAGTTAGGCGGCTAGATGATCGAGGAAAAGGACAATAAGGATTTGAGCCTATCAAAAGCCTTAACACACGCATCATCAAGCTCAAAGGGAACATCCTGTGCTAAGATCCTAGACAAGGGACGTGCAACGTGGCTAAAATCCTTGATGAACCTACGGTAGAATCGTGCATGCTGCAGAAAAGATCTAACATCCTTAACACACTTAGGGACAAGAAATTTCTCAATCAATTCTACCTTAGCCGAGTCAACTTGAATGCCACTAGATGAGACCACGTGGCCCAAAACTATCCCCCGTTGCACCATGTAGTGGGACTTCTCCTAACTCAACACTAAGTTCTTCTCAATACAATGGTCTAAGACTAAAGAGAGATGATTCAAGCACTCATCAAAGCTATCACCAAAGACTAAGAAGTCATCCATGAAGATCTCTAAATGCTTCTCTATCATGTCACTAAAAATGGCCATCATACACCTCTGAAACGTTGCTGGGACATTAGATAGATCGAAGGGCATCCTCCTATAGGCAAAAGTGTCATAAGGACAAGTAAATGTGGTCTTCTCCTAGTCCTCAGGAAACAGCCATCTAGAAAACAATAGTAGCTATGCCCAACTACTCTATCTAAGATCTAGTCTAGAAAAGGCAATAGGAAATGATTCTTCTTAATTTTGGAGTTGAGTTTCCTATATAGTCAATACAAACTCTCCAACCCGTGGGAGTATGCATAGGGATAAGCTCTCCTCTCTTATTCTCTACAACCGTGATCTGAGATTTCTTAGAGACTACTTGGACTGGACTAACCCATTCACTATCAAAGATCGAATAAATAATGCCTACATCTAAGAGCTTAATAATCTCTTTCTTAACTACTTCGCTTATATGTGGGTTTAGCCTCCTTTGCATTTTAGAAGGAATGGCTCCATCCCCAAAGTAAATGCAATGCATGCAAATCGAAGGGTCAATACCTCTCAAATCATCAATTTTTCACCCTATGGCCTTTCTATGTTTCCTAAAAATCTCTAAGAAATGTTCTTCATGCTTACTAGAAAGATCAAAAGCTATGATAATGGGGAAGGTCTCGCTAGGGCCTAGGAAAGCATACTTTAAATGCTTGGGAAGAGGTTTGAGCTCTAAAGATAGGCTAGGCTTAACCAAAGGTGACTCAACCTCAAAATCATCAATAGGGATATCACTAGAATCAACGAAAGAAGGAATAACCTCAAGTGACTTATCAATTAAAGAATTCTCAACTAAGGAAGTAGAAGCTACACATTTTTGCTTTAAGGTCTCCAAATCAAAACTAGATAACAACTCTTCATATTTCCTTAAATCTTCTCCATCAATCATAGTCTTCTCTACAAAGTCCTCAATGTAAGAATCAATCAAATCAACCTTAAAGCATTCTTCTCCATCCTCTTCTCCTCCTACACTAACCCTATTTACAACCTCAGCCACCTTCATAGTGGACCTAAAATTCCCAAATTTCATCTCTACTAACCCCAACCTATAATGGATAATAGCATATGCGGTAGCAAGGAAGGGGTGACCTAGAAAGATAGGCATAGAATGTCTAGAATCGTGACTTGAATCCGTATCTAATACTATGAAGTTAACAGGGTACACAAACTCACTTACCTAGACCATAACATCCTTTACCATACCCCTAAGTCTATGCTAGACCTATCAGCTAGCTGAAGAGTAATATGTATAAGGGAAAATTCAACTAGACCTAGCTGTTGATAGACAGAGTATGGAATGAGATTCACACTGGACCCTAAATCAAGCAAGGCATCATCAATCTGGGTCTCACAGATCCTACAAGGAATGGTGAAGGCTTTGAGGTCACTCATTTTGGGTTGAAGGCCTGAAGTACAAATACTACTCACTTTTTTCCATAAGTCTCACCTTCTTAGGAATGTTTGATGATTTACGCTTCCTTGTACAAAGCTCCTTGAAGAACTTAGAATAGGAAGGAATAGAAAGGTTCGAATCTATCAAAGGAAGATTAACCTTAAGGTCCTTAAGATGCTTTAAAATCTTGAAAAACTGATAATCCTCACTACATATAGGCCTCTCTAAGGTGAATGGGAAGGGAACTCTAGATGCAATACCTTTAGACACATGGGAATCATCAATGGGCTCCTTTCTCTCCCAATGTGGATGGGAAGTACTACTCTCTCCATGGTCTTTAACAAGCTCAACTCTCTCAGCATGACCTCTCTCAGTAGGGCCTCTCTCTATAGGGCTATAATTAAGCTCTCTAGACTCAGAAAGACCATTAGGTGCAAGCACTACATAGTTAACTCCTACTCTATTGTCTACTATCCTACCACTCCTAAGAGTAGTGACGGCCATAGCCTGGGCCTGAAAGGGATTAGTGGTGTCGGTGGAAGAATAGGACTGGACTCTAAGGTTCACCTCTGGTTAGAAAGGCAACTTCCTGGGCTCTCTAGTGCTTAACTACGTGTCAAGCTATCCTAACTGGGTATCTACCCTAGCCTGATAACTCTTTATATGCAGCCTATAACTAGCTAATTCCTACTGCATCAACTAAAACATCTTCTCAATCCTATCATCACTAGTGGGCTAACTACTAAAGGAAGCAGGGAGTGCCTGTGGCTAAGAAGTACTAGAAAGCCTAGGTTGATTGACATTGTAGAACCCTAGAGGGTTAGTAGGATAGGGTCATTGCTGAAGTGGGGTCTTGGGTTTGAAACTAGACTTATGTTGACCTTGTCTCTAGAGAACTTGGGATTATCTCTCTGTCCTCGATTGTAAGTGTTAGAATAGGGATTGTGCTCATAAGAATAACCCTGTATAGCACATACTTGCTCCTGTATAAAATTAGGAAACTGGGTTTCCAAAGGGCAAGCAATAGTCTCATGAGATGACTTAAAGCACAGAGCACACACTTCAACTACCAAAGGAGGAGAAAAAGAACCTACTAAAATAGCTTTATGATTTTGGGAGACAAGAGACAAAGAGATAAATTGATCTAACTTATGAGTCAACACTCTGACCTCAAAGGGCAAATTACAAGAAACTCTTACCTCATTAACACTTCTCTATTACCTACTCAACTGGACCTATCTATAGCAAAGTTCTAAAAAGAATTTTTGGCCATCAACTCTATTTTCTCCTATGCCTCAGTCAGTCTCAAAGTATAGACACCATCACCGAAGGCGGCATTGACCATCATCCTATTTTGTTCATTCAAACCTCAAAAGGAATACTGGAGTAGGTCATGACTACCATACCCATGGTACGGACACTGTCTAATAAGGTCTTTGAACCTCTCCCAAGCCTCATAAAAGGACTCTAGATCATGCTGGAAGAAAGTCATAATAGCAGTCCTAAGGTCGGTCGTCTTGGCCATGGGATAGAATTTTTGAAAAAACTTAGATTGAAGCTCGACCCATGAAGTCATACAACCATTAGGCAAAGAATGGAGCGAAGTCAAAGCCTTGTCCTTAAGAGAGAACGGAAACAACCTTAGACGTGTGACCTCTTGGGAGACATTGGGGACATCGAGGTAGAGCTCATCCCAACAAAATCAGTAATATGGTCTAAAAGACTCTCGTTACTCCTCTCATAAAAGGAAAGAAGCATAGCCAACATATTATGCTTGATTTCAAAATTTGTCTCCCTCAAACCCAAAATATTAATTGCCAAATTAGACTCTTAGGCATTGGGGAGGAAATATTCCCTAAGTATGGGCTTCTCATCTATGGATGGGTCTTGCCTATGAGGCTCTTGTCTAAAATGATCTTGGACTTGATGCCCATGGTGATCATGAGGTGGAATGGGATTTATAAGGGGATGGAAGGGATAGGAGAATTATTTGGATCGGCCATCTCTTCAAGAATATCTCCTAAATTCCTAATATGCCTTACAATCCTATCAGGTTCAGGATTAAAAGAAACCAGGAGATTTCTAAGGGATCTCCTACCAAGCATACAACACTATCCTAACTCCGGCCACTTCAACCCCCAAAAACTTCACCAATCGTAGATCTACAGCAAATAAACCACAAACCTAGAAAGTGTACAAAAGATAAAGCAAACTACGAAAGCTAAACAAGTGAACTACGCTAAACACAGAAAGTAAACACAAAAAGATCAAAGAAACTAAACATAAAGCTAAATAAGTAACTACTAAAGCAAACTAACAAAATAAGCAGAACAAACAAAAGGGCAACTACTAAAACACACAAGCAAAGAACACAAACAATTGTGCCTCCCTGGCAATGGCACCAAGCCTTAAAGACCCATAAGTGTATGGATCGGTGTAGTGTAGTATGTATGAGAACAGGTGTCGAACCACAGGGAGGCTATTTTATGGAATGGATTCTATGTGTGTCCTAGAAAGTGTCTATGACAAAACCTAAACTAACCATTTTTGGGGTTTTTGGATCTACGAGAGCTCTATCTAAAGGAAATAAAACTACACTATGGATATGGAAAGTGGGGAAACAAACTACCTAGAGGGAACTAACAAATGAAATGGGTCAAGGTGACTTTTACTTTCTAATGGGTGAGTCTAGACGCAAATGCTATGGGATTATAATGGATGGCTTAATTACCGACTGTTCTTAACTAAGTTGCTAACTAGAGTCCTAATTTCTCCCTAGGACTCGACGTAGGTCCATCCCTAGACGGGGCCTCCTAGAGCTACGGCATGGTCCTTATGACCTAAGGCCTTAAGAGTGACTAACTAGTTTCCTAGGTGACCTAAAATGAACCTACCATAACACCTAAATAGTTGCCTGGGTTTAAAGCCTAAACCTAGTGTTGCTAAGGTCAACTAAACCTACCCGAACTCCTATTAGCTGGATTTAAAGCTAAAAGAGACTCGAATTAAGCTAGTCCTACTACATGCACTGTCATTCTAAGGTTCACAATAGTGGGATTATGTCTAATAAGCGCAATTGTACATGTTCTAAGGCAAGGTGTTGTGAATATGTCAACCTATTCACTGTTAAAACATTACTGTGTTTGATTTACCCCATCATAAGCAAGTAGGTACCAATATGTAAGCAAGATTGGAGTTGTATTCATCATAAAGTATGTTTATACTCACATAGACATAAACATAGCAAATCCACTTCATACAGTTCATAAATAAACACATACACACTCATTTTAGATGGATTAAAGGTGTTTTATAGCAAATAAACTTCAATTTATACACATACTACTCATCTAGGCATTTAAGCAAACATATAGACATGTATTGAGTAAAAGTCATTAATATGAAGAACAAAGTATGTGTATATATAAGCCATGAAAATCCCATAACATAGAGTACAAAATTAGCCCATTACACAAGCTGAATCACCCTAATCTAATCTACTCAAACATAAATGAATTATGAAACTTCCCTTCCATCCTAGCTATCCTTGTACAAAATTTGAGTAAATCCTCACTCCAAAGTTTTTAAACCCCTCTAAACAAGCTTGAATCCAAGCAAGAAATGTGTGTGAGATGGGTAAGAATTAGGGTTAGGTGTGTGAGAAATGGGTGTGAAGTGTGTATGAGTTGATCTCATGAAAAGTGATAATAGCAGGCCCTATTTATAGCCTTCAGCGTCGCTACTGGCTGGCCGGTAAAAGGGGGGTCAGCCGGCTTAAATGTGGGACAGTCTGGAATTACCGGCTAACCTAGCTAGTCAGCCGATTGCTCTTGTGGTTAGCCAATTCATCTTGAGGTCTTCATTCTTCATCTTCTTTGCTTTCGACTCCTTCTCCACGACCTGTACATCTTTGGTCTTCATCACCCTTCACTGTGTGAGCTCAGCAGCAAACCCGAAATCACCTAAGTCATTAAAAATAAGCAATTAGTGTAACGTTTACCTCTTAAACTCAACTATGTACAGTTATTTTGCTTAAGCCTATCTGTAGCATAATTACTACACTAATGCATCTACTAAAGCTCAAATCACCTCTAAAATTTAAGCAATTCGCAATGCAAACACACACAAAAACACAACACATCATCACTCATCATGTGTTCAATGAAATTACTAATTTTGGCATCTTGTTTATGATACATTTAGATACGTAATCCATAATTAAAGTCTAATTATTTCTGAAGGTTTTATTAATTCTATGAAAAAGCATATGGTGTTGATGGTGAAGAAGCTGCAGCTTCTTTTTCTTTGGTGTTTAATATATTCTTCTATCGGATTATTCAAAATGAAAGAAAACAATTTAAGTTTAGATGCTCTTGTAGCGTTACAAACTTTATGAGAGAGTAACGCTATCCATTTTTGAAACATTTGCATCTCATGAAACAACCGTTACATTACAGCAAGTCCAGCAGCTACCAACTTGGGACACTAATTAGCAAAATCTTTACAATGTCAAGTTTCTTTAAAGAAGATCAGTTGCCTCTTTGTTTACCATTAAGGTAAGTTTGAAACAGAAAATAATATTGCCTCTTTTTACGAAGATAATCAATCTTATTGTCTACTTAGCATGTACTTCCCCTTAACGTGTAAGGGGATTATTCTAAATCATCAGAGAATTGAAATTTTTCTCTGGCTTAAGTCATGAAGTTTTTAGATTCTCAGACTAGGAAACTAATTTTTTTGACATTCTATATCGATATTAGAAACTCACATATAGCAAGAGCTTTACATACCTAATAGTCCATATAATGATATTAGAGATTTCATGTTAATGGCGAGGGTTTAAGTAGACTCTTGATTTTGATTAACAATGCAAAGTGGAAAAGAATGGTTTCTAATTATGTGTTGCCTAGTGAGGGTTTGATGCTTTTAGTGTACTGACTCTAAACATAGACATAAAGTTGGAAACTCTACAATAGAAGTGGCTTTTAATTTCT
Source organism: Cordia subcordata (assembly GCA_028554755.1). NCBI lineage: Eukaryota > Viridiplantae > Streptophyta > Magnoliopsida > Boraginales > Cordiaceae > Cordia > Cordia subcordata. The sequence goes on along the minus strand of JAPTOF010000028.1, from coordinate 3,496,078 downwards.
ATCTTCTAAACTTTAAACATAGACATAAAGTTGGAAGCTCACAATAGAAGTGGCTTTTAATTTCTATCTTCTAAACTGTCAGAAATGATTACTGTGTGCCATTTTTACCTGAAAAATCTTCCTCTCTTTTTCCCACTGTAATGCTGGGGACCTTATCAATTAAGTGCTTTTTAATGTACCTTTGTCCACTTTTACGTGAATGGTGAGTGGGAACTTTTAGCTAACATATGCTTGAGAAGCCCAGGTAGGTTTATGATGTTTTCAACATTAATGGCCTTTTTTTAGTATTAGTTAATGCCTCTAAAGTCTAGGAGTACCCTTTTTTCTCCTAAACTTCTATTCATTTTGCAGGAGAGAGGCTACTAATCAACGGTCATTATCAACAATCTAATGAGGCCTTATGGTACATAACATCTAGCATATCTACATGGATTTTTATCTTTCTTTATCGTTAGCATATTAGTAAATAATACATGTTATATTTTGTCATGGTTGTGAATTTGTTTAGTCTAGCAAAGCAAGACTTCAGTTTTCTATGTATAACATTTCTATGGATAATTCCCTTTTACACTCAAGTTTTAATATATTTAGGTCACTATTGTGTTATATGGTAATGATCCTTGATTCATACTCCATAGTCCCTAGAATGCTTGATGCATTCAATCTATAAAGATTCAGTCTTTTCCTTTTTTTTAATCTTGGAGACAGTGTCCAAGGACACCGGTACTTGGTCATTACCTTGGGCTTAAGAGCAATAAGGGTGATGGTAAGCTTTCAATTTTTTTCTTCCCTATTCACAAAAGCAGTTTAGTCCCCAATAGTTTATGATTCCATTTGTTGTGACAAATTCTGGTATGCTAAATCTTTTATGTGAAAGACTATTGTGGGGATCGTGGTAGGTATCATGGAGGTTCCAGTCATGATGACTATATGGGTATTGGAGGTCTCCAATATGCTCACCATATCCTGGAGATTGTAATTACTCTCCTCAACAATCACTGTATTTTGGGAGGTCGAGAGAAAGATTGAGGTCATATTCTCCTTACCATAGTCCTGGAAGGACCTATGCTAGTGGGTTGATAACCCCTATTTACTTTTGCAGAATGTATTAGCTTATGACTATGCTCCAGTAAGAGCTTTTCTTTTCTTTTCTTTTATTTTCTTTTTTTTGGACAAGGCTACAGTAGAAGCTAGAGATTGTTATTTTGTATGGTTTTGATAATTAATAATATCTGGAAAAAAAAAGGATTTTGAGATTTTTGATATTTTATAAAATCTAATTTTGTTATTTTATAGAAAATCTTGAGTAATATAGAAGTGTCAATTTGTAATACTTATTTAGTTACATCTGCAAGTGTAATAAATGTTAGTTACATTTGAAAGTGTAACTAAAATTTGTTACGTTTTAAAATGTAACTAATATTAGCTACATTTGAAAGTGTAGCAAATTTTAGCTACATTTCAAAATATAGCTAATATTACTTACACTTTCAAATGTAACAAACAATAGCTACATTTCAAAATGTAACTAAAACTAGTTATATTTTTAATTGTAGTAAATACTAATTACATTTTTAAGTGTAACGATATTTTTTGTTGTATCAATATTAGTTACACTTGTAGCACGTGTAATAAATTTTTTCAATTACATTTTCAAATGTAACTAGGGATTAGAATAAATGTAATTGCTGGTCTTATTTTTATAGTGATGGTAGGTTCATCGATGGCTCCATAGGAGATCTATTTTGCTGACTTAGAACTGGGCATGAAAGATTGCCGCTAATTGTTAGTGTTATGCATATTTGGGATGTGTTAGACTTATAACATCCCAAACCAATGAATGAGTGTGGAGATGATTTTACTTCCTTTATGTTGCGTTATGCTTTTAAATTGGGTATCGTGTTCAATGTTCGAAAATTGGTTTTCCTTCTAAGTTGACCAGTGGCTGCTAAGGACATCTACTTCGTTGACTTCAAGCTGGCCATGAAAGAATTTTTTTGCGTAATTTTAAAGGGATGAAAAAGGGGAAATTTGGGAGGAGCTATTCGTGAGTGCTGTTAGTGAGGTTCTATGAGATATTTTGATTTGTGTGAATTGATAAGATAAGAGGAATGAACAAGGGGGTAGGGTGCTTATATGCTTGTGTTTTTTTGAGTTGAAAGGCGTGTGAGGTTTTCCCCTTTTGTGTTTGCTTATAAGAGGGCAAACCGGGGTGTAAGGTGTTAGTGAGTTGTCCTTTTCGTTTTGTTGTTTGGAGCCGATATGTGTGAAGGTGTCTAAGGTTTTGTGAGGATCTTCCTTCAATTGGGTCTTGGGGCTCTGCTTAGTAGGCTCACAACTTGGTTAAATGAAGTTTTTGGATCTTGATTTTTGGAAATTTCAGAGGTTGGGTTGTAGTTACCTTTGTGCGAAATAGCCTTTCCGTGTATGACTAATTAGTTGGTTTTTAGGATATTTAGGGACATTTTGTATTAAACAAAAGATTATTTTCTCTAAAATTTAGCAAGATGTAAATTTCAAAAGATAAGAGTATAATTATTGTTGAATATATTGGTTTAATATATTGATTTACTTATATTAATTATATTTTGTTGATGTCATAATTGTGTTTTGTTATCTAACTGCTACTACTTTTTAGTATATTGTATATCTTGTACAATAGCATTCGTGAGCAAAGAAAAGAGATGGAGAATGATTATAGAGCATGGTTCATGAAGATTGTGTACCTTGAAGTTGTATTGTAGTTGTAGCTCTTTTCTTCTTTATTAGACTTATGTTAAGTTAATCTTAGTACATGAGCAAAATGATATGAGCTCAATAACTTAGTGCATTGCATGCATTCTTCATGCATTTTGCTCACAATTCTTGTTTTTCTACATCTTTTCTCCTTCATACATGTATATATATCTTATCTATCTTCTTATTCTTATCATTATAAGTATGCACATGCTTGCACTTGCATTCAAATGTCTTTTCTTGTGAAAAATATAGTTTTGAAGTTCATATTTTTGTATTATGAAGTTGCATGTACTATAGCACTTACTATTCTATTGGTATTTGACACTTAGATGAATATATGTGCTTATATATATATATATATATATATATATATATATATATATATATATATATATATATATATATATATATATATACATACATATACATATACAAATATATACATATACAAATATATACATATACATATACATATACAAATATATACATATACAAATATATACATATACATATACATATACCTATACATATACATATATATACAAATATATATATACATATATACATACATATACATATATACATACATACAAATATACATATACATATACATATACATATACATATACATATATATACAAATATATATATACAAATATATATATACATATATACATATACATATAAACATATATATACACATATATACATATACATATAAATATATACATATAAACATATATATATATACATATACATATATACATATGCATATATATATATGTACACATATATACATATACATGTATACATATGCATATATATAGATATATACATATATACATATACATATATACACATATATACATATACATATACATATACATATATATATATGTGTGTGTGTGTGTGTGTTCAAAGGCATGAATTTATCTTTTCTCTGGCAGATTTAATCATTATTTTGACTTAGATAGGTTTGACTCAATTGAGTCAACAATTTACAGGGAACTTAGTACTAAGACTTGTAAATTATTAATTGTTTGGATGTTGTAGCATCAACATCAACTGATTGACTATACAAAATAGGACAAAGAGATTAGGCAATGCAAATCACATATGCAGTATGAATCTTTTGAATTTGAGAGAAGAACATTCAATGAGTTCATCATGTGATGCTACCATCTGGAGCCATTTACATCAGGTGTTGGTGTAAATTAACATATTGCTCTTTTGACATGTGAAACCATTATTCCATATTACCTATTTCTTTCCTTTAGTAAATGCAAGACCATTTTGGAACGTGTATTGGAATATAGGCAACATACAAGAATTTCGCATTGAATCTAAAAAATTTTTTTGTGGATCTTCTAGAAATATGAACTCATGGTAATGCTTAATAATTCTGTAACTTTGGATACCTGAATCAACCTTGCAGTTTACTGTCATTTTATAGTATAAAAATTTCAAATATCCTGCTTGCATTATAACACAGTACATGGTGTATATCTAATAGTGGACATTTCAACTAAATAGAGTACTTGTATTTTTCTATAGTCATGTGAAGCATCTGATTGCTCCTATAAGTTATAAAAACTCTCCATTTTGGATTGCTACTCAACATAGTGGACTTGCATTTGGTTTTGTCCTAGTTATCAGTCTACCAATTTCTCAGACATCGACTCAACAATAGAAATGTATTTTTCTACTTAAGATCCTATTTTGTGTGCTATACTGGCTTTTGGTGTCTCATTATGTTGATCTCAAACTTTGGATGTTACCGATTTTTTCTTTTTGTATCATTTACAAAGTAGAAGTAAGGGCCAGAAGATGGGGAAAAGATTACAAAGAACAAGATAGAGTTCAATACACCATAATTTTCATCATGCCAATTGTCACTTCGACAATGACCATAGGTATTATAACAACTACAACTATAGTCTAAGTAGTTACATCAACAGATTATTTAATCTAATATCCCATCAACTCGTGGATATTAAATTTATAGTAGGTTGATGTGTTGTGTTTTTGTGTGTGTTTGCATTGTTATTTACCTATATTTAAGAGGTATTCAGTGCTCTAAAAGATGCATTAGTGTAGTGGTTTCGATAAGAATAGGCTTAAGCGTAAACAAATGTACATATTGAGTTTAAGAGACAAATTGCTACACTAATTGCTCGTTTTCAAGGATTTAGGTGAACTTGGGGCTGAGATCGAGATTGAACGATGATAGGTGATGAAGATGGGAGATGCACGAGTCAAAACGAGAAGATCGGAGGCTGAAAAGACAAAGAATGGAGGAAGAAAGTCAGTTGGATGACCTAAGAGAAGGAGCCGTTCGACCGGCCACTCCAGAGAGGTGCTGAAAATAGTCAAACGACCACCCCTCTAGAGCCAGTCGACCAGCCAATCCAAAGAGAACCATCAAAAAGCCAGACGAACTAAGAAAAGAAGTTGGTCGATTGGCTAGGTCGATTGGCAATTTGTGAAAAGCCGATATAAATGCCCGATTTTCAGGCTAAAAGAGGGGATCTTTTTGATAATTCTAGAGAGGATCTTTACACACCCATCACACACACACACACTTAACCCTAGTCTTCACCCACATCACACACACTCTCTCACATATTTCATCATCTTGAAGCAAGAAGATTTAGAGGGTTTCAAACATTTGGATTCAAGTTTGCTTAAGAGCTTTGTGCAAGATTAGCTAGGATGAAAGGGAAGCTTCATAAACTCTCTTTCATTCTATCTCTTATTATGATTGAGTAGACTTGTGTAGGGTGATTTAACTTATGTAATGGGTTAGCTATATACTCTTGTCATATGGGATTAAATGGATGAATATATACATGTTGGATTTTCTTGTTTAAATGGTTATTTTCTCATTCATGTCTGAGTGTTTCATTAAATGCCTAAATGAGTAACATGTGTATAAATTGAAGTCTATTTATTGCTAAACACATCTAATCCATGCTTTAATCATGTCTATGTGTTTATATGTGGATGCTATGAAGTGGGTAATGCTTATATTCATGTCTATGTGTATATTTGCATGCCTAGTAGTGAATATGACTTCAATAACGAATATAAGTTGGTTGTTAATTGCTTCTAATGGTGTAGTCCGAGCATGACGATGTTTGGTAGTTGAATAGATTCATTTATTCACGAACACCTTGGCCAAGAACATGTAGGAATATGCTATCAAGTCAAATCTCGCTATAGTGACCTTAGCATGATGGTAAACAATTTAGGGCTAGCCTAAGCAGAGTCTCATTTGGCTTTAAATCTAGCCAATAGGTTTCAGGATAGGTTTAGTCAACCTTAGCAACATTAGGTCTTGGTTTAAATCCAACCAATGATTTAAGTACTAGGGTAGGCTTATTCTAAGTCACCTAGGAAGCTAATTGGTCACTCTTAAGGCCCTAGGTCATAAGGACCACGCCGTAGCTCTAGGAGGCGCCGCCTAGAGATGGACCCACACCGAGTCCTAGGGGGAAATTAAGACACTAACTTAGCAACCTAGTTAAGAGCAATTATGAAGTAAGCCATCTTTCTTTAATCCCATAGCATTTGAGTATAGAATCACCCATTCATAAGTTGAAGTCACCCTAACCCCTTTCCATTTGTCAATCCTTCTAGATTAATTTGTTTCCCACTTTCCATTCCCATAGTTTAATTTAATTCGTTTTAGTTAGAGCTCCCGACTATCAAAAAATCCAAAATCCCAAAAATAGATTGTTTAGGTTTCTTTTTAAGCACACTCTATAACACATACGAAGAATCCATCTCTCAACATAGCCTCCCTGTGGAATTGACCCTGCACTTGCATACACTTTGCTACATCGATCCTTGTGTTTACGGGTCTTTAGAGCTTGCACTCGAGAGACGCATACCATAGGTTCTAGTTTGTCAGAATGAAAAAATTCAGTGCATCCTGAACTCAAGAGATAAACTTTTGGAAATGTATAAATTAAATTTTCAAGTAAAAATGTAGTAATATGAACAAAAACTTTTGATTTTTACCTTGTAACCTTCTTAGGTTACAATCTTGATGTATGAGTTTGCATCTCTTCCTCACTACACTGGTCTGAGGAATGTACAGCCACCAAAACTCTATATATGTGTATATACAAATGTAATCTTTGCTTTATTAATTGTTGTTGCTGCTGCAAAGGCACTTCTTAAAAGTTTTGTACTCTACACTTCCTCTTTTGTACTGTATTTTTTGCATCACTAAATTAGAATGTACATTGTTGTTTATAGTGTTTGACTTTGCTTTCGCTCTTTCTATTTTTTTGTTTAATATTTTTGGGTAGGTATAAAGAATTTTTTTATCGGTAGAAAGAGGAAATATAAGACAAAAAAGCAGAGAATAAAAAATAAAAAAAGAAAGAAACTTGTGATGGCTGTATGTCTACATGTTTTTATTTTTACTATTTATTTGGGTAAATTAAATTTGATCATTATATCCATTTCTCTTATGATTAGGGTGGCAGAGACACTCTTCTTTTGGCATCCAGCTAAATTTGTCAAAATCTAGATATTTAGACAGTTTGATGTATTATGTATCTTATACTTTCCATATGAATTGTTGTGTCATGAAAGCTAGAAGCTAATGGAGATGGTCTTTTACCATTTTCAATAAAAAGCGGTTCGGACTAAAATTCTTACATTAAAAGGCTCTTATTCTTTTCTTTTTATTTTCCCTTTTTGAGAGGTAAAGTCAACTTAATTATCATGTGTCAATACTCTAATGTTTGATTTCTCTTCCTCTTCTCTTATAAACATGTTGTTTTTAACAAAATCAATACAAGAATGTTGAAGTCATCAATGAATGTTCACCCTGCTAAGGTGCTCATAAATTTTGTGCTAGAAAACGAGCAATAGAAGTTTTCTGCACGAAAGACAACCAATTTAGTTACGAGTCCTTGGATGATTATATATACATATACATACATACATATATATATGTGTATATATATATATATATACATATATAAATGCATATACATATACATATATACACATATATATATATAGATACACATATACATATATATATACATACATATATATATACATACATATACATATATATATATATATACATACATAGACATATATGTATGTATATATACATATACATACATATATATATATGTATGTATGTATATATACATACATATATATATGTATATGTATGTATGTATATATACATACATATATATATGTATATGTATGTATATATATATATATATGTATATGTATGTGTTTGCATAATTCTTGCAATAGAAGTGCATCCTAATAGTTTATAGGCTTCACATTATAGATATATGAGCATTGCGATGCATTGTATATATCTATAAGATAACAACATTACATGTAAGAGCCTTTTTTTTTGCATAAAATCTGAAAAACTTTAGTTGAGTAATAGTTTGAACTTGCATTAAATGTTTTTCATGGTTGGTTGGTTTCGCATTTATTGTTGACATGATCTTAGAAGAATAGTGGTTGTCTTGAGCTTATAAACTAGACCTGGCAAACGGGTACCCGTGGGTCGACCCGACTCGTTTAAGTCGGGTTAATCTGGTTGGTGGGTAGGGTCAAGTCTACCCGTTTACCTAGCAGGTCATGATGCTTCAACCCTAAATCAAACTTAATAGGTTGATGGGTTGGTAAGCTCAAGACAACCACTATTCTTCTAAGATCATGTCAACAATAAATGCGAAACCAACCAACCATGAAAAACATTTAATGCAAGTTCAAACTATTACTCAACTAAAGTTTATAAACTAGACCTGGCAAACGGGTACCCGTGGGTCGACCCGACTCGTTTAAGTCGGGTTAATCTGGTTGGTGGGTAGGGTCAAGTCTACCCGTTTACCTAGCAGGTCATGATGCTTCAACCCTAAATCAAACTTAATAGGTTGATGGGTTGGTGGGTCCAACCCATCAAATTTTTCAAAAAATTAAATTTATTTAATTTAATTAAAAAAATTAATCAATCACCTAACACTTGATCTATTAATTAAATACTTGGACACAATTAAAAATCAATATGGAAATAAGCTTGAAATACTGCTTGCTGCATGTAGGAAAAATTGAACGTAACTAACTTATTAAAAATAAAAATCAATGTCTCTACAAGAAATATCCACCTAATCTCTCAAAAAACATGGTACAAAAAGTAAAAAACAAAGGCGGAAGTTTATCAGATCTGGTGGTCCACTTCGGCGACATAGTGGTGACTGGAGGTTAGTCATTGGCTTGCGTCATTGCTTCGTTGGCTCTTGGTTCGTTGTTTAGTAGCTGCCTTAGTTGGATCTTGGTTTGTTCCTCAGTCACATGGTCGTTGCCTTGTCGTTGAGTGTCGTGACTAGTGGTGGACGGGGTTGGGGAGGGGACAGCTGATGGGTGTGCCGTAAGGTTAAGGTTAGGGGATTGGGATTTAGGGAGAAAGTGTGAGTGAGATTGACCGTGATAGAGAGAGAAGTGTTTAGGCTTCGTTGTTTATGTCTTTTTGTTTTGTACTCTTTTTAGTTTTTTTTTGGGCCATGAACCCGCGGGTACCCGCGGGGTCAACCCCACCCAACTCGTCACACTAACGGGTTGGGTCAGGTTGACCCGTTTGCCTGGCGGGAAACTAAAGCCCAAAACCTAATCTATTAAATTAGCGGGTTAAGCGGGTGAACCCATGGGTCTCAACCCATTTTGCTAGCTCTATTATAAACTATGTAGAAAAATGTTTGTACTATTGATTTGATGTAAAGTTACTTTTTGGTAGAAAGTTGAGTGCTTTTTCAACTTTATCTGCAACAACCGGAACACCTAGGCGGTTGACCAGTAGTATGCTCCAGTAAAAATAGAGAGCACATTAGCTCTACCGGAACACCTAGGCGGTAGATTGGTACGGAGCTCCGGTAGTCCCTCTGTGTTTTTAAAATTTGACCATTGGGAGACTTATTTTTTGGGTTTATAAATATATCCTTCTCCTCCCAACTCAAATACAACTTGATCAAAACATATTCACAAGCTCTCTAGCATTCAATACACTCTCTTTTCTGTAATCTTACTTCATTTATTACTATCTTCATTGATTGCATATTATTGGCATTCATTGATCAAGTTCTTGAGCTCATAAATTATTTATCTCCTTAGAGCAATGATGTGTTGTGTTTTTGTATGTGTTTGCATTGTTATTTATCTATATTTTAGAGGTTTTTTGAGCTTAAATAGTTGCATTAGTGTAGTACTTATGCAAGATATAGGCTTAAGCGTATACAACTGTACATACTTGAGTTTAAGAGATAAATGCTACACTAATGGCTTGTTTTGGATATTATAGGTGAGATTGAGGATTGTTTGAAAATCAACGAAGATGGAGATGATTTGGGCAAGGATCAAAAGCATAATTGAAGATGAAACGTAGAAGAAAATCATGTTGGGATGCTTCCGGACAAAAGCCAAACAACCAGAAGCAAAACAAAGCTAAAACGAAACCAAAAAAGAGCAAATAGGCACTACCGAAACACTGGCTTCAGAGTATCGGTGTACTGGCTCACTATTCCATCAAAAATAGATACCAAGCTTCTACTACCGGAATAGAGGTCCTTTAGTACCGGTGCATCAGTTAGGTGTTCTAGTAGTCACGAAAAATTGGCTATATAAGCCTGCTTTTGGCCATTTTATAAACAAGAAGTCATATTCTTTTACACCTATCTCCCAAACCTTAATTCCTCTCTCACCAACCTCTAACACACACATACACTCACACACTTTTCACCTAGATTCAAGCTCATTTGGAGGGTTTTAAACATTTGGATTGAAGTCTACTCAAGGATTTTATACAAGAATTGCTAGGATGGAAAGGGAGCTTTCTACTCTCTCTTTTATCCTATTTTATATAATGTTTGAGTAGATTTATTTAAAGTGATGATACTTGTGTAATGGGTCGATTCTGCTTAATATATATATACATATGCTATGTTTTTCTTGTTTCAATGGCTATTGTTCAATACATGTCTTGGTGTTTGATAATATGTCTATGAGAGTTGCATATATATAACTTGAAGTCTATTTGTTACTAAACACCTCTAATCCATTATATAATCATGTCTATGTGTTTATGTGTGGATCTTGTGAAGTGGGTAATGCTTATATTTACGTCGATGTGTATGTTTGCATGCCAGTAGTGAATATGACTTCAATATTGCATACATGTTAGCTCCAAAGTGCTTTTAATGGTGTAATCCGAGCATGATGATGTTTGGTGGTCAAATAGGTCCCTTTATTCACAAACACCTTGGCCTAGAACATGTATGAATGTGCTAATAGATCAAATCCCGCTATAGTGACCCTAGACTGACAAGGCATAATTTAAGGCTAGTCTAAATTGAGTCTCCTTTGGCTTTAAATCCAGCCAATACGTTTCTGGGTAGATTTAGTCAACTCTAGCAACACTAGGTCTTGGCTTTAAATTTAGCCAGTGATTTAGGTACTAAGGTAGGTTTGTTTTAGGTCACCTAGGAAGCTAGTTAGTCACTCTTAAGGCCCTAGGTCATAAGAACCGCACTACAGTTCTAGGAGGCGCCGCCTAGGGAAGGACCTGCACCGAGTCCTAGGGAGAAATTAGCACACTAATTAAGCAACCTAGTTAAACAGAAATTGGTAATTAAGCCATTCCATGTAATCCCATAGCATTTGAGTCTAGGATCACCCATTAGCAAGTAAACGTCACTCTAAGCCCTTCCATTTGTTAGTTCTCTCTAGATAGCTTGTCTCTATACTTTCCATTTCTATAATGTAGCTCTATTTTCTTTAGTTAAAGTTGCCGACCATCCAAAAATACCAAAAATAGTTAGTTTAGGTTTCCTTTTGGGCATTCTCTAGGACACACACATATAGAATCCATTCCACAACATAGCCTCCCTGTGGTTCGACACCCGTTCTCGAACACACTACACTGTATTGATCTGTGCGCTTATGGGTCTTTAGAGCTTGCACTTGAAAGATGCTATCAAGTAGTATAGGAAGGTTTAAATACCTTTGCACACTCGGTCACAAGAAGTTCCTGTATTCCAAACTCTCTACTATTACATTAGGTGTGAGTTTCTTTACTCTTGGTTAGCATAGTTATGAGAAACTTCTCTCAAGAGTGAAAGGTTAAAGTCCTCAAGTATTGGGTTAATACTTGTGATCCTTGTGGTGAAGCAATGGTTGTAATCATTGTTCTACGCTTCTACAACATACTAAGTAAGAAGTCGATTCACTAGTGAAGTTTTCAAAATCCTAAGAGAAGACCTTAGGTAATGGACTAGGCTTTCGGGAGTTCAAACCATTCTAAATAGTTGCATTTGATCTTCTTAGCCCTATACTCTGTATATTTCAAGTATTTACTTTGAATGTTATATGTACCTTTGCTTGAAATACTTGTTAAAAATTTCTAAGTGCTTATTTGTGTCAATAATCCAATTCACCCCTCTCTCCCTCCCTCCGCTCCTTCTTGGATTCATTCTCTAGGCAACAATTATGATAAAAAATAAAAAATAAAATTTAAAAGTTTGTTTTTTAATAGATAGATAAAATTGTGTTGTATAAAATAATTAACATTGATTTAGCATCTTAAATTTGTGTTTCAAATTAATGACAACATCTTTTTACATGTAAAACATAGTAGGAAATAAGTGTAACACTAAATGATAGTTGATTTAAAAATATTTTAAATTCTTTTAGTCTCTTACATTTGTGTTTAAAAATAAATGGGACTTCGAGAAATTACATAAGTGATTGTTCATTTAATTCAATAATATCAAAATATATAAATACTCTTACTTAATATTTGATATATATGAATTATGTTTTAAGTTTTTTATGATGAATATCTTTTTTAACTTAATTGTCTGAATAGAGGAAGAATCAACTGAAAAATGCTATGAATGAATCTTCTTTTATTCAATTACCCTATCCAAATGGAACCTTTGTATCTATATATAATCTTTTAGTATTATCTTTAATTTTTTTCATTTAATTTTTATATAAACTTTAGTACTATCTCTAACTTTTTTATATAATTTATACATTTATCTTAATGCTATTCTTTTTCCAATTAGTTTAGTATTACACTATCTACATATTTGATGATATTGAAGTTCAACATCAAATGTAAAATTATTAAAGCACAATTAGTTGTCTAAAATAGTATAATATATTAAATTACTTTTTTAAATAACAATTCGTTTTTGTTTTTGAAACCTTCCAATGCGCATGACTTTCAAATTTAGAACCTCTCTTTTTGAGAGATTATCTCTATTACTTGAACTACTTCCTGATCTCAAATATACTAAATTATGATTTGAATTGCTAGTTGAGTATGTGTTTTGCAAATCATGCATTATTGTTATTCATGATCAAATGCAAACTGCAATCCCCCAACTAATTTCACCTCACAACACTCCAAATAGGCAATAATATATTTTCAAAATTAAATCTACAATATCGGTGTTTGTGTGCAAATCCGGTGCGATGCACGGCCTGAAAACTAGTAACATTAATACGAGTGTCTAACCTAGTTACGGTCCAACAATGAAGTGCTTCACATAATATCAATAGATTGTGGGGCCATAATATCCGTAACAATGATTCCGGAAGCAAATATGTAAATATTCCACTTCCATTTTTTTGTTAGAAAAATATATATCCTTTCCTGTTGCATCATTTCTTCAAGTGTTATGTATGTCTAAAAGTATCGATGCCAATTCCAAACTGAAAAACCAAATCAAACAAAATCCATTGGATCCAAGTTTTGTTTCATTAGGTGAATGAGCAATTTAAAGATCAAGTGGAAACAAAAATAAAAAATAAAATCTATGAGAGTTGCATTCTGACTTAAGAAAAGAATTCTATGACTAATATTTCTACTTGCATGCCAAAGATGCTTGCCAGAAATTCCACAAAGCAATTGCCAATTACAAATCTATCTTTAGAGTAAAAAAAAAGCTGGTGAAATTGCAATGAAGTATCTGCGAAGAACGGGGAAGAAGTCAAGGACTACTTCCATCAGGATCCAAATTTTGGATCACAAGCAATTTTGTTGTATCACAAATCATCTAAATTAAACAGGGACAACAGGCTTAATAGGGATAAGTGCTCTCTTGATTCTCTCCACTGCTGCCTGCAGAGTGGACAGAGATGCTGCATACGAAATGCGGATGCAGGTGTCATCCCCAAACGCGTCCCCTGGGACAAGGGCAACCTGGAAACAATTATTGTGAGTATTACCAGCAACATAACGTGTATAGGACAAGTAGTTGAACTAAAGGCAGGATAATGCAAATATAGATGCTTTGTAACAAGATAATTCAAATCATTAGACTCCCCAAGATAATTAGTAGGATGAAAGTAAACCATGTAACAAGTGTTAAACTAGTTTAGACTCCGTAGATTCTGTTCCCATAATCGCAATAGATGCCTTCTCTAATTCCACAGTGAAAATAAGTGATGGAAGCCAAATTCCTCAATTGCGTTAAAAAGAAAATTGTACAGATGTGGCCCGTATTTTATGGGTTTTAAGAATCTTAATTCTCGCCAAATTAGGGACCTATTCTTACCGAAATTAGTTTCTTCTGCTATTCTACATATACTAGCTTATTGTATTGACTTAGCATGCGAGACATAGAGCAAGAAGAGCCTATGTCCATATATTTGTGCATTGACTAGTCAAATTATCTTGTATATTTGTAGATGTAGGCATTATATTGAACCACATAAAATTGTCCGTATGTCCATCTATGTATTACATTTATCTTTCTAGGATACACATAGCTTTGGACCACACACGGATAGCCTCCCTGAGGAATACGACCCCGCACTCTCATGCTAGGCTACAAACAATCCATGCACTTGCGGGCTAATTTTAAGGCTTGTGCTTAGAATTCACATCAAGATCAGTGTGACGTCATCTGCAATGAAGAAAAAGCAAAGCCACCATTGTCGTCTCGGGAGCCAAACCACCGTGGGAGTTGCATTATTGTCCATTAAAGCTACCAGTAAACTCAACAGCTCAAAGGGAGTTTGGTTGGTGTCATGTCCCCGAAGAAGGACGGAGATGGCCGAAATTGAAGTTAGAAGACCACGAAGTGGTGGTGTCCCGAAGGACGGAGATGGCCGAAATTGAAGTTAGAAGACCACGAAGTGATGGTGTGATGGTTGTCGGTGGGGATTGTGCTAATCACAGATCAGAGCATGCTAGCATGTTCTTCAACCAACTATGACTTAGATAGTGTTGACCGATTATTGATTGAATAGCTAGATGAGGTTATCTTTGAGTTGGTTTACAGGTGTCTTTGGGTCAACAAGTAGCAACAATCGAGAGAGGAACATGATGACCAAGTGGAGTTGTGATCACATGTGACAAGGTCAAATGTACTTTGGCAATCCCAGTTATGTGGAACGTCGGATCCGAATTAGAGAAACTGTTCCTACTAGATTAGTCACTTCTTCTATTCTATATATACTAGCTTATTGTGTTGAGTTAACGCGTGAGACATGAAGCGAGGAAAACTAGAGGATTGAGGGCCGTCAAGACTGGACCCTCTCTGCCATGTCTTCATGCACTGAATAATAGAATTATCTCTTGTCTACCTGTCAATATAGTCATTATATCGAACCATGTAAAATTGTTTGCATCTATCTATGCATCTTTCTTTGGTTTGATCTCCATGCTAACACCCCTAATTCCCACACAAATAGACCATTTATTATGGTGATTATGTAGGCAATCTAGCTAAGAGTATATGATACCGCTATATCCTATTACACTTCTGTTTACTAATTCAATTTCTAGTTTTTTTGAGTGCATTTGCCATTAAGAATTATTCCTGAATTTAATCATGATCTATAATTTGGTTAACCCTTACTTGAGCTTTGTCCAACAGATAACGGCATAGAGACTCGGAACCATTGATCAAGCCAAAGCCATCAGCTTCTACTCCGTAGAAAGAGCTAAAATCAAGAAACAGATAGAAAGCTCCCTGCAAATGAGAAGCACACATCATAAGTATATTCCTTAATTTCATTTCTTTAGGAGAAGTAGCCAATATATTTTCTTCTGTTTTTGGTTCACTGATATACATCCGCCACCATGCTGTAACACAAGCGCCCAATATTCATATTTGGACAAATAATCTATGTTAAGCACAATAAATAAATAAGCCAATATCCTTTCTACAAGTTTAAGTTTTTAAATGAGGTGGTAACTCAATATAATATCAGAGCCTAAAAACTAAACGGTCTCATATTCAAAATTCATTGCCATCAAATTAAAAAATATTAAAATTCTCTATGTATAAGGCTCTAAACAAATCATGGCTGCACGTGAGAGGACGTGCTAAGCATAATAAATAAATAAACCAACACCCTTTCTACAAGTTTAAACTTTTAGATAAGATAGTAACTCAATAACCTGCACAATAGCAGGAATAATGGACTGAATCTAGGACAATAGGCTTCGATTAATACATGCATTGAAATAGAAATCAACATTTACCTGAGGCTCTGAAATTTTGACACCATCCAGTTCCCTAAAGCTTTGAACCAAAAAATCTCTTCTTTCACGGAATGCTTTTACCATTGTTGAAACCGCCTCTCCACCAGCATAGCCAAGTCCTAAAGCAGCAACAGCTGCTTTTTGGGATATACTGCTGGCTCCAGAGGTGAACTGCAACAATAGACCATTGATGGATTGAAATTATAGAAAGCTACAGACACTATCATTGTGAAGGAGCAGCAAAGATATATCTAATGGCCTAAAGATGATTATTCCTAGTGGATAACAGAAAATAGATCCTTGTCTGCCAAAGCCCAATGCCTCTATCCATTAACCCTCTCCAAACCAGACGACCTTGCTTTATCTTCATCATAGCTTTTCCAGTCTTTGTCAGATCTATTAGCGAATTTTAATATATCATTAGTCATTACTCAGGCAAACATTGTAAAAAAGGTCCATGGAATGGAAAAGTAATAGAAAGTAGAAATAGACAAGCTAAACTCAACGTAGAATTCGGGTAGCTTATATTCCCAACTTCATACAAATTCTGTAACAACAATTCACATTGTGATTGAATTAAATGAATATAAAGTTGTCGAACACATTCATAACCATACCTCCCCGAAACAAGAATCGCATCTCAAAGATCTATATGTCAAATTGATTCCCATTTAGAAATCATATAATGGATTAAGATAGAAGTTATAGTAACTACTCAGCCCTCTTTCTGAAAACTAACAATGGCAAAGCTACCTTAAATATGATGATACCATACAACTTTTGTGATATAGGCATATTGTCTTTTGAAGCAACATTAAACATACGAGGCCAAACATGAAAGAGTATCTTGTACATGCATCACGAGTTATACTCGGACATTTGAAAGCTAGTAAAAGTCTATAACACTTATAGTTCAACTATAATAATAAAAAAATTTAAAAAAAAAAAAATAAGACAATAAGATGTAGCACAAAACATGTGAAGAGTTTAGTTAGGTATGTAATAATAAGAATGCACTTCTTGGAAGAATTTCTTTCTCTGTGCTGTCCATGTTCTCAATTGCTTCCATTTATTAGCCTCATACATAATGGAATGACATACTTGGCTTTGTATCTTTCCGCATGCAGCAACAAAGTGTTTAGGAGCAGTAAGATATCCAAGTCTCCAACCGGTCATTGCAAAGGCCTACAAAGGTCCCATATTTAAAGGGCTACATTAAAATTCATTTTTGTGCGCATAAACATGATTATAGGTAAAATGAGAACTTTATGATGAGAGAAAATGAACAAACATCCGTTTCACAAGCAAAATGCTTTCAAATGGTATACCTTAGAAAAACCATTTACTGTTAGAGTTCGCTCCCACATGCCAGGCAAAGATGCAAAGCTGGTGTGAGCCGCCGGAGCATAAATAATATGTTCATAAATTTCATCTGATAGGACCTACAAAAGGAAGTTAAATACTTAGTTCTGATGTACAATCTGAGTTGAATTAGTTCAGGTGCTATTACATCCTACTGTAAATTCCAATTAGTTGACCCACTAGAAGTCTAGGGTGTCTTGCTACAATCTGAGCAATCTCTTCAAGCAATTTCCTGGGGTACACAGATCCCGTAGGGTTTGATGGTGAGCAAAGAATAAGCAATCTTGACTTGTCACTGAGTTTGGATTCAAGAAGTTTCGGGTCTAAGAGAAAGTTCTCAGATATGCTGGTTGGAAGGATTACAGGGGTTGCATCCGCCAACCTTGCCATTTCTGGGTAGCTCACCCAGTAGGGAGCTGGAATTAGAACCTGCAGAACCAATGTTGGGTAATAAGTGCACCAAATAAGGAGAAAAGAAAAAATAAGATCTTAACAGCCGTCACATGCAGCCTCAATATGCAATCATGTGAACTTATTGCTTCTAGTTAGTCCAGCTAATTAATTCTCAATTTCCAGAAGAAGAGATAAGACACTTCCACATGTAAAACGCATTGGTCTGTCCTCCTTTGTTAGTTCTTATGTTACTCTAAAGACAGAATGAAAGCCAGTGAAGAATCGAATAAGCAAGCTAGGGACAATGATATTCAGGTCAAAAACACATGGAAGAAGAGGTAGCACATGACTTAACAGAGGACTGAACACAATCCTCAAAAGCTTCAACTTCCACAAACAGTGGCAACAGGTGCAACATTTTAAAGCTGCTATGTATTGTCTAAATATCAGAAAATGGTTCTTCTAAGTAGTATATGGTACTTAAACAACCAAAAAATGAAAAGAAAAAGTTAGTACATGGCACAAACTAATCAAATATAGTTACTGTAGGCTTAGCTTGGCATTGAAGAAAAAGAAGACATAAAAAGAATTGCAGCATATTCCATCTCCCAATTGCACACATTTATCTATGACAATAACCTGAATATGCATCATACTCCCTCCACGTATTACATTAACCTGTTATCTGTGTAACACTAAGAAGAGTGCAGTTCTCCTGCACCTAAAAGCTTTCCCAAGTTAAACTGACACCTAATTTCTCCTGCACCTAAAAGCTGTCCCAAGTTAAACTGACACCTAATTGTTCTTCAACTATTTCACTTTATTTAGTGAATCATGCTGCTGTATAAGTTTAGTTTCCGCTCTAAGAATTACGAGAGAAAAAAATACAAACATAAAATGACAACATTTTTGAGTGTCCAAACCCAGCAAAATGTCAAATGTTTATGTATAGGAAACAAGAAAAGAATGGAATATTCTCTTCCAAGATAGTATAGCAAAAAATTGGCAGCAAATCACAAAGGAGGAAAAAGTAGCAGTTTATCTAAATTGTCAAAAAAATTACAAGATAGATGATTTGCCAGATAGCTCGTATGAATAATCAACATCTACCAATAATTTCATAAGATAAATTATCTAAAACCCAACAGACCTCATCTCCTGGGAAGCACACAGCAAGTACAGCCTGAAGAATGCTCTGCTTTGCTCCATTACTCACCAAAACCTGGTCAGGAGTGTAAGATATTCCATTCTCCTCTGTCAAAGAAAGAAAATAGATCAGAAAATGATAATGAAAAAAGAATACCAATTGTGATTATCAAATCATTCAAATCAGATCAAACAGTTACCTTTCAACTTATGACAGATAGCTGACCGCAACTCCAAAGTTCCTGCATTTGGAGTGTACCTAGTGTACCCTTCACGAATTGCATTGATCCCAGCCTAAATTATTAAGAAGACCAAGCTTAGAGACACAAAAGACAACGTTAAAAAATAAAGGTAGAATTAATCTGTTTAAATGTTTCATGGACGAATTCCACATTGTCCTAAATTACCTCTGCTATGGCAGCGGGAGTATCAAAGTCAGGTTCTCCAGCTGCCAATCTGATGACGGGCACACCAGCTTGTACAAGGGCAGTGGCTTGATCAGTTATAGCAACTGTTTTCGAAGGCTTCACCGAATTCACTCTGGGGCTCAGCGAGATATCAACCTCCAGTCCTAGTGAGCTGCTTTCAGCTCTTACTATTGCACATACTCTTTGTGAATGTAGTCGTCCTTTTGTCTCTAAATATCTAGCAAGAAGAAGAAGAAGTTCTACATTACAATACCATTATGCCGTCTGATACTTGTCTTTTATCATTATAATATATGCATCTCAAACCATTATTTTTTATAACAAACAAACGGGTCCGATAACTCATCCCCAGAACTCCAGAGCAAAATCCCTCCCTCCCACCCTCACATTTTTCTGTTTCAAGAAGCACTCTGAAAAGGGGTTCTTCGCAGTAAAGACAGATGTTTTAATGTAATTCTTTAGACTCTTTTCTGCATGCTCACTTAATAAGCTCAATTTTCAGTCAACAGATAAATTAGATGTACAAATGAAAAGTCAAGCAATCTAATGGAAAACAAATATAATCAGTTAAGCAACATTACAAGAAAATAAACCGGATGGGTAAGAATAAATATAGAAGATCACAGCAAGATAAGCAACAAAGATAATTGGTTATAGCAAGGCAGAAAGAGAAAAGTTAAAAGAGCTTACTTTGTAGAGAGGTTGTGAAGCTGAGAAGAGAAAGAGAGTGATCTAAGGCTACTTGGATCTGATTGAAGACCCAGAAAATGGTCAGTGAAGGCAGCAAAGCTTGAAGAGGCTTGCAGAGAAAAAGCAGCAGAAGCAGCCATCTAGGGAAGATAGTATTCTGCTGCTTGTTCAAAAAATTGAATTCTTGGTTTGACTATAAAACTGCACAAAAATGATGCAGACTTGCTCCAGGCAGATCTCTGAAATATTGCATTCTTTGGATTTCCACGCCGTTGGTCTCTCTGCACGCCACTCACGCACATCCCTCGATTTGCCTCCCGCCTAGTTAAGGGACCTCTGACCAAGTGGGAAAGGAGTTCTCCTTTGATTAACCCTTTTACAAAAATGATGCAGACTTTTATAGAGAGGCAAGAGGGAGTTGTTGAGCAAAAAAGTGGTTTGGTTGTTGAAGTCAGAAGCCACATGGGACAACTGCAGGACAACGGGTTGGTGGCGGTGGGCTATATATTAAATTTTGTTATTTTGTTATTTTGTTATTTTAGGTGACATCCGTAAGAGCAACCCAATAGCTTCTTTATCATGTAAAGATTTCGGAATCATCTTTTTATGCATACGGGTTTCGTATTTTAATATCACTCTAACAATTTTTTAACTCTTTATATATGTTTAATTTTAAGGATTTTTTATTTTAATTTTACTCTAACAGCATTCCTATTTTATTCATATTTTAACACTTTTTATTTTTATTTTATTTTAAAATTGTCATAATTTATTTATAAATATATTATTTAATTTTTTTGTTTGTATCAAATGATTATTAATTAAAAATATTATATCAATTACAATTTATTTTTAAAGTTTACATATAATATTATTTTGAAATTTAACAATAATATTATTATTTTTAACAAATTATTTTTATTAAATTATGCAGCTCGAAGACGTAGAACAATAATTCGTCTTTATTAGTAGTTTTATAAATTGTTGAATTTTTAATTTATTATTTTATAATATTAGATCTTAATTTAATAAATTATTTATCATACTTAATTTTAAATTGAAAATTATTTAATTGGATTTACATTTTAATTTTAAATTAAAATTTGTCTAATTAAATTTATATGATGATATTGAATTTTTAATTAACATTAACAAGGTCTAGTGATGGAGTAGGGAATTGCTTTTTTTCCTCTACATGTAAGATTAATCCTGAAATATTACATGTGAGGATTTAGTTAGATAAGCTGTTAGAGTACATTTACCCCAAGAGTTTCCCTACATGTAGTGTAAAACGACATGTAGGAGTCCTGGTGGGGATGGTCTAAGAAGGAAAATATTAGGAATTTAATTTTGTTTTATGTTATAATGTAATAAGGAGTTTCATTTTCAAGTAAAATTATTTTATATATATATATATAAGAATATTTATTTTTGACAAAATATATGAAAATGATCCATTTTCATATTCGCAAGAATGAACTTTCTTGACAAATGATGAGAATATTTTTTCAAAAAGTAATATATCACAAAACTAACAATACCATATGCTCTAATTAGAAAATAAAAATTATAAATTATGAAATTTTGAAAAAATTGAAATTCACTAGTACTACTGCTATTACTCTGCTTGTACTCTAGTTGTAGTAGGAGTACTACTAGATTGGTAGTAATAGAACCTTTTCACTAAAAAGAATTTCTCCCCCGCCTCCTCCTCCTCTTACTACGAGCCCATTTGGTTTTGCTTATTTTTAATTGCTTATAAACAGGTGTTGTTTATAAATAAAACATTACTTTTAAGCTAGTAATAAATAAGTAAAAATGTGTTTGGATAATATTTGCTTGTAAACTGATAACATGTTTGATAAATAAGTGCTTATAAGTAGCAATAGTAATTAAAATGAGTAAAAAGGACATGAAACTAATAATTTGGTAAATAAGTGTTTCTCATATGTGAGGACAAATATGTCATTTTAATAGGGTAAACCACCTGACTTATAAGCACTAAAAAAAAAGTAGCTCCAGGTTGATTTTTTTTCCCTACTTATAAGTAACCTTAAATAGCTTATAAGCAAATTTGTCAAACATGTAACTTTTAATTTTTAGCTTATAAGCTAGTCAAACCAGCATATAAGCAAAACCAAACACCCTCTACTACTGCTGCTACTTCTACTAACTAGCAATAAAATATACATAATAAACATTAGTTTGGACTGAATATTACGTGTGAGGATTTTGTTAGATAAGCTGTTAAGAGTACATTTACCCCAAGAGTTTCCCTACATGTAGTGTAAAACGACATGTAGGAGTCCTGGTGGGGATGGTCTAAGAAGGAAAATATTAGGAATTTAATTTTGTTTTATGTTATAATGTAATAAGGAGTTTCATTTTCAAGTAAAATTATTATATATATATATATAAGAATATTTATTTTTGACAAAATTTATGAAAATGATCCATTTTCATATTCGCAAGAATGAACTTTCTTGACAAATGATGAGAATATTTTTTCACAAAGTAATATATTACAAAATTAACAATACCATATGCTCTAATTAGAAAATAAAAATTATAAATTATGAAATTTTGAAAAAATTGAAATTCACTAGTACTACTGCTATTACTCTGCTTGTACTCTAGTTGTAGTAGGAGTACTACTAGATTGGTAGTAATAGAACCTTTTCACTAAAAAGAATTTCTCCCCCGCCTCCTCCTCCTCTTACTACGAGCCCATTTGGCTTTGCTTATTTTTAATTGCTTACAAACAGGTGTTGTTTATAAGTAAAAAACTACTTTTAAGCTAGTAATAAATAAGTAAAAATGTGTTTGGATAATATTTGCTTGTAAACTGATAACATGTTTGATAAATAAGTGCTTATAAGTAGCAATAGTAATTAAAATGAGCAAAAAGGACATGAAACTAATAATTTGGTAAATAAGTGCTTCTCGTGTAAGGACAAATATGTCATTTTAATAGGATAGACCACCTGACTTATAAGTACCAAAAAAAAAGTAACTCTAGGTTGATTTTTTTCCTACTTATAAGTAACCTTAAATGGCTTATAAGCAAGTTTGTCAAACATGTAACTTTTTATTTTTAGCTTATAAGCTGGTCAACCAGCTTATAAGCAAAACCAAACACCCTCTACTGCTGATGCTACTTCTACTAACAAGCAATAAAATGTACACAATAAACATTAGTTTGGACTGAATACTTCTATTTATACCTTTATTACTAAAGTATACCAAATCAATGACAACATTCCATTCCTTAGTATTTTGTATTATTAAGAGCATATTTTTCTTTGCATTACAATTTTGATTCTCTAGTCGTCAAAATATTTGACAACACCTGATAAAATAAAATGCAATTTTTTTCAATTTGATTTTAGTCAGACAAGATATGGAATCAAATCTATGAAAGCAAGTTTGGAGATATTATCACTAACACCAATTTTTATGCTTTTATAATGTCTAAATAAATACTCCTTTCCAGCCACTCCTATCTCTTTGGAAATCCGATTCCCCCTTTTGTTGAGGGTCTCACTCATTAGGATGTTTGACTCTTGTTCCTAGTATCTTCCTCTTGCCTCTTCTTCTATATTTTATCTTTGCTATAAAACTAAAACGAAAAAGAGAATAAAAGAAGAGACAATAATAAGAGAAGAAAGAAGAATGATTTTATTGATCTTGATGTGTGTATAACTACAACATGTAAAATTCTATTTACAGGAATATAATGACTTGTTATTCAAGAATTTTCCTTTATAACTATAGAGGGCGGGCTTGGATTTGTGTTCTAACCCGATACTATTTTATGGATCATGAATATCCATATCATTCATAGCACTCCCCCTTAAATCACAATTTATACTATACTCCTTCATCATTATACTTCCCTATGCTTCCTTAGCTTTGTTCACAATATTAATACTATTTGTTCAAAATATTAATACTTTTTGTCATAATATTAATATTGTGCAGAGTTGTAAACAATTTAAATGACATGTTTGTTCATAATTTTTATATTATTTGTTCATAAATTTTATGGCCTTTATTTCTTGAAGGAGTATAGTGGTTAGTAGGTACATAATCCATGGGGTCCATGGTACAACCCCATTAATATTTATTTATCAAGAATATGTCTCATTAAAATCTTACTAGAAGGAAAAGAAAAAAAAAAAAAAAAAGCAATGCATGTGATTGTCATTAAATAAATCCACCTTTGAATAAGATATATCGGTTGTCAAAAAAAAAAAAAGATATACTGTAAATTATGCGATTTCTCTTGTCATATATTAACTTTTGTGTTTTTATAATGTCAAACTATTTTGTGAGTAGTAGTCACAAAACATTTTTAATGTTAATAAATTTATACTTTCAAATATATTATAAATCTACGAATTTTTTCTAATTACTTTTATATTTTAAACAACAAACTTAAATATTATTACTCTAATACAATCAGCAAAAAAATAATGAAATGAAACAAAAGAAATAATGAAATGAATAAAAAAGTATCTCTTAAACTCGGGCCTTTCTTCTATATAATCTAAAAATTAGGCTCTAAGAAAAAAAAATCTATTTGTTTGAACTTCTCTCTGAGTGTCTAGGAGGTATGTTTTAGTCCCTTAAATTTAAATAGAATGATCTAGGTCATTTAATTATAAATAGAATTAATACATGTAAAAAGAGATATTTATATTTCCTTTTTGACAATTTTCCAAATCTAAAGCTAAGCAAAATTGGGCATTTAATTATTCCTTTTTTTAAATATTTTTTCCTAATTACATTTTTAACGCCACAACAAGGCAAGACATTCATTCTAAGGCATATGTGATTTGACATATGTGATTTGACGAGAAACTTTGTAAAAGTATATTAGGAAAAAGATAATTTTAGGGCCTCAATTTTACAAAATATGGATTTTAGGGCATGAACTTTAGAACTTTTAATACAAGAGTTTGAACTTATGAAAAGATGACGTTTTACACACGGTGTTAATTTTTTGCTTATATGCATTTTTTTTTCTTTTCAATTATAAGGTGGCATTTTATTTATTTTTCAAAGCTTAGGTAGATTTGTTTTTATGGCATTCCAAATCTATGTGGCATACATACACAAACTTATAAATTATAAGCTATTATGTTTTTGTGGACATACATAATTTTTTGACTTTTTTTTGTGAGCTATGTGAATATAGATTAATTTATATATTCTTTGGTTACTAAATATAAAAAGTTCCTAGATACTTAAAATTTGAAAAATATAAATTAACTGTGTAGTTTATGTATGGAAACTAACAAATTAAATAAATCAAAATAAATTGTGAAATAACATATTATTATTTATTGTTTTTAAAATTAGCATATTATTTCTAGTTTCTAAAATTAACATGTATTAAATGGTCTATTTTTTGGTTTATTTTGATTTATTTAAATTTCTTATTCTTTTAATACTTAAACTATACTATTTAATTTATATTTTTAAATTTTAAGTATATATGAAATTTTTATTAGTGGCAGAAAAAATATGTAAATTAATTCATATTTAGTAACCCACAAAAAAGTCCAAAATTTATATATATATATATATATAATCATATATGAGATAACTTATAATTCTATATATGTCGTGTAGATTTGGAATGCCATGTAGGATAATCCATGTAAGCTATGAAAGAAAATTAAAGTTCTACCTAAGATTTGAAAAGAAAAAAAAAATACCATGCAAGCAAAAAATTAATACCGTTACTTAATAGAGATTAAAATGTCACCCTTTGAGAAGTTCAAGCCCTTTTATTAAAAGTTTTGAAGTTCAAGCCCTTAATTCCATATTTTGTAAAGTTCAAGCTCTACAACTACCCTTTCTCCTAATATATTTGATATACTCTAGACTATGGGCCCGTTTAGATCAGTTTTTTTTAAGTGTTTTTTTTAACAGCTTTTGAAAAATATTTTTTTATAAGCTAAAAATTATGGCTTTTAAAAAAAGTTGTATTTGAGCTTTTTTCAAAGTTTTAGTTTTTTTTGGAAACCAAATCAAATAGTTATTGCAAATTTAATATAACTTTTTCAAGAAAAAAATATTTTTTCCTTAAAAAAATATCCATCCAAATAGGTCCTCTATATTATACTAGCACTATAGTAAGGTTTTTAATATATTTTTAATTATTGATACTAAATTTTGTTATATTATATTTATAAATAATATTGTAAGGGTTAATAATTTTGAAAAAATTAACAAGAAATATTAGTAATATTTGTTAACTAATTTTATTAATCAATTATAAACGAAAAATATTACAACTTGCTTTAAAATTAAAAACTCTTCATGGAAAAGGAATTTTTTTTAGGTGGAGTGTTCATGGAAATGGATGATGACAATTAATGATCTGATCTATTTGTGAGGCTCCAATGCATTGTGTGGGAACAAAAAATTCTCTTTTATACCAGATTACAGTCATTTTTGCTATTAGATCAGCTTTTATATTAGTGCCAATCAGAAGTAGAGGATGTTCCAAAAATTATAATGTTTCAATATAAACTTTACCTGTTGAAAAGATTTTGATAGAGCAAGAGAACTGCCTTGTTGACTACTTGCGGCATTAATATTGTAATTAGGAAAAGGGTAAAATGCACCAAATTTTTCTCTAGTCTACTATAAATGCACAATATCTTTTGTGGTATCAAACGTCCCATAATAAGTCCTTATGGTGAGTAAAAGTTCCACAAGTACCTTCTACCATTACACACCCCCCTAATGGCGTTAAAAATTTACTAAAAGAAAGACATTAATAAACTTATTCCCACTATTCAATTATTTTATTTTATTTTATTTTATATTTTGCAAGAATAGAGGGTGCAATAGAGGGGTTTCTAGATTGAAAATGTACCCGAAAGCATGAATAAAATTTAAACTTATAATCAAATATGGCCATCACTAAATTAAATTCAAATTTTTATTGAAGATTGTGCAGGTCCCAATTTGCCCTACTATAATAAAAGCATCTCTAATGAATTTGCCCAATTAAAGTTTAAATTTTATTAATGTTTAAATTCAAATCTCTATTCATAATTGTACAAGTCCCAGTTTGCCCTACTACAACAAAAGCATCTTTAATGATTATCTACCACTTGATATCAGCATCCATGATGATCATGAAAAGGCCACACAACTAAAGTTTATGGACATGGGTTTGGTTCAATGGTGAAAGAAGTATATGTGAGAAAACTCTTGGTGTTTTAGACAGCGTATGTAATTACAGAAAGGGGAGAGAGAATGCATTTAACAATGCATTGACTATACTAGTTGTTAAGAAGCTTTTACTTATTTCTAACATGGTGACAGAGTTTTTAGTCTCGATTTTGTCGAAACTTTGCAAGGATCAAAAAGATGAAAACCTTGTGGTTGAGGCATTCAAGGCGGGCAGGTTTCAGAAAGTGTTACTTGTTCTGCAAATGGGCTTTCGGAAAGCAACAAAGGAGAAGGCCATTGAGTTGTTGACATTGATATAAACTTTTACAAAGATAGGTTGAACTTCGATTTTCAAGTACCTAGAATGACACAAATTGGAAAAGAATAATAATGGAGGGTGTTTGCACTTTAAAAAAAAAATAGAAAGAAAGAAAATTAAACATAGGGCTATTAATATCTTTTTGCTGTAAATTTTAATACGGTTAGAAGAGTTTACAATAATAAAGGGAGGGTGTGGAACTTTTACTCAGGGGCCTATTGTGGGACTTTTGACACCACAAGGGGATATTGCCCACTTGATAAATAATAGGAGGGTCTGGTACATTTTACTCTTAGGAAAAAAGATTAAAAAAAATAAGGAAAAATTAAATGTCAAATTTTGATTAGCTTTAGATTAGGAAAATTATCAAAAAGGAAACATAAATATCTCTTTTAAATTTATTAATTCTATTTATAATTGAATGGCCTAAATCATTTTATTTAAATTTAAGGGACTAAAACACACATTCTAGTTACTCGGAAAGAAGTTTGCTCAGAGAAGATCCAAATCCGGAGGTGGGTTTGGGAAGTTAACATTTTCTGAAAAACAAATAAAACAAAAGAGAAGGTCTAAAATTATCATAACAAACAACTATACAAAGTTCCTTTAAAACAATCAAACAAATGTCTAAAAATATCACAATAACCAAATAGACACAGCTATCCCAATTGGTTTTTATCAATGTCGTCACTTAATAATTAGTATTATATTTAATAAATTGAACATTATTTTCTCAAAAAAGTTAATTATATTTAATTATATGATTATCTAAATCATACAAACATAAAATAAGAAATATATCATACCTATGAGGTGCATAAGGATTAGATTAAATTTTATTTGAACAAATTACCAACTACTCTTTTTTCTAATAACAATTTTATATTTTTTACTAAATAGTAAAATAACTTTTCTTAACTGGAATATCAACATGGTCTTAACAGGCAACAGTAATGCCAAACAAAGCCCAAGTCATTAAGAAGGCCTGCTAACTTTGAGCATAAGGATGTTCATCAGCTCTTCGTAGCAACCCAGTAAGCTTGAGAAAAAAAATATCTTCCCGTTTGGAAGGTTGTATATAATGCACTTCCTACCAAAAATTGACATATTCAAGTGTAAGCTATTTCCTTCCCCGGTATGCTGCATCTATAACGCTCCTGGTAAAACAACAGAAGATCTGCAGCTGCTTTCTGATTGGCGTAAAATGTGTTGAATTAGGTCCACCCTCCAATTGCTTACCCGATGAACAAAATGTCCACAGGTTTGGCTCCTGGCTGATCAGCTTCATTCAGATAAGTGCTGGCCATAAAGATGGGGAGGCCCTTTCGGCGAGACGTGAGTGCGACCCTTTGTATTACTGCGGGGGTGCTAAACTTAAGAGCCTTTTTGGCTAAGCTTATTTTTAAATGCTTATGAACAACTTGTGTTATACTTATAAACAGATAACTACTTATAAACTAGTAATATATAAATAGAAATGTGTTTGGATAATATATTTTTATAAGCTACTAAGATATTTGGTAAATAAGTACTTATAAGTAGTAATAATAATTAAAATGACTAAAAATAACATGTCATTAATTATTAGTAGTTAAGATTATTTGTTTTTTTTAAGGGTAATATTGTCTTTTTGTTGATTTGACAAGCATTTAGAAACTACTCAAAAATAAGATGGTCCAATGGAGCGTCTTTTTTCCCCTCAACTTATAGGTAGTGCTTATAAACTAGTTATTCAAACATGACAATTTGCCTTTTTAGCTTATAAGTTGATTTGACAAGCTTATAAGCTTAGCCAAACAGGCTCTTAATGGACCACCAAAGGTCTCACGTCGAACCAATGGAAACGGCTGGCTATTTGTGAGCGGGTCCCCGAATTCCTTTCTGGATGCTTTTAAGAAGCTCTTGGAGACGCTAGCTTATCAAAGATTCACAAGTCAAGATGAGAGTGGGTCAAGGATGTCATGTTTGAACTCATTTTCAGCATAGAAACTGAACCGTGTGATTGATCTATAGAACGAGGAGCTCCATTCTGAATTACCGTGCAAGTTAGAGAAAGATTTTTAAGCGATTTTAAGCCAAAAAAACAAAAAACTCTCCACACTCAACTTTTACTTTTTATTGATTTAACTACTTAAACAAAAAAAATTAACCAAGCCATTTACAATGATGTCCTTACTTTTTTTATCTTTATTATTAAACTATCTTTACCTTTTTATCTTTATTACTATGATTTATTTAGTAATCATTATATACTTATATTATATATGACATATATTAAATTATAAAATTACAATATCTTGATAATATATTTTAAAAATAAATAAACAACTATATTTATATTGTGTTTTAGCTAGTATTCTCTTTTTATGTCCTTAAGTAATCATTTTAACAATACAAGTACTTTTTAAAACACTTCAACCAAACATGTAAGTACTTGTTTTTATAATTACAACTTCTATTCAAATAACTATATAAAGATGAGAATAGCTATTCGATAAGCTATCCACACACCCTCTTAATCATATACTACTTTGATAACAAACTACAGGCATACTTGCAAGACTTCCTCTGAAGACCATCAATGAATTGCATAAACAACATTCCCAGGGTCTGCAGTTTTCCAGAAATCTCAAAGTAAGCAGATATTTAGCATTCAAATTCAACACAATTTTTTCAAGTAAAACAATTTACCATTACCCCAAGAGCGCATATCCCCGTGCATGCACAGAAACACTAACATACACATTCGGGGAGGGGGAGAGTGCTGGGGGAAGGGCGTGGGTGGGGATTAGTTTAGCTTCGAAAGATCAGCTCGTAATATTCAAGGTCTAAGATTTTTTTTTTTTTCTCAAACCTGTGAAGTACTGAAAGACAGTGCTTACTAAATCCAGCATGCAGAAGAATACAAGCGAGTATTCATATTGTTAGGTTGTATATATACTTACCAGAGTGACTATTGTGAATATATAAGAGTTAAGACCAATCCACAAGACTCTTCCGGCTATTTAATAAGGACGAGGAAAGCTTTTGTCTGGTAGATTGCAGAACAAATAGAGCAAAAACTTAAAAAAGGGATATGGACTTTCAGTCAGTGCTGTTCAGTAATGTTAATAGGAAGTTGAAAAGCACAGATAGTATTCTTTCTCAATAATGACAGGAGAAAGGATAAAAGCAAAATCTTTGTTCACCTATTTGAACAATACTCTGAACATGCATACTGCAAGATTTATTCAAGAGAGAAAAGGTAAACTGCTCATCATTCTATCCCTCCAAGTTCCCCTCAAAAACCTATTGATCCTATGCATGGACCTTTCTTCATGATTTCATTTCCTCTCCATTTTCTGCACTCAAAAGACAAGGCAATGTCAGATACTTTTACCTATTTCTCGTCCTACATCTTTCTGTCCATCTATTTCTCATCAATGTGAGCCAACCTAAAAAACAGAAATGCCAAGACTACTAGGCTGGTCTGAAACGTAATCAATTACAGTTAAAGCTCAATCAACAACGGAAGACCAGAAAGATGCCAATGGCTCAAAAAAAAAATTTCTTTGTTATATCTTTCCATAATAAATGATTGTCCTTAAAATTTCAAAACAACAAGCCATGAAAGATTGCTATATTTGGTTACATACACAATTGCTGCCTCAGCTATTGGGGAAACACATAAGCAATTTCATGACCTCTCTATATTTTTTCTCCATCAAATTGCCACCTGACTCTCATCCAGAAAATTAGTTCAATAATCTTAGTTAGATCTCCTCGGTCTCTATGCCAATCTCTACACTTTATCTGTCTATTTATAAGCCTTCTTATGGTCATGGGAGACGTCAGCACTCATTTTTAAGCACACTTTATTTAAGGAAATTCCTTTGAGATTTGTATTAGCATCATAATGAAGACCGGAATGTTTAGGACTTCAATCATTTAAAACACCAATCAGAAAAAGTAGTTAGATTAATATGACGCTTCTCAATTTTCAGATCATTTTAGTTATTTTCTCTTTCTATCATTGCGCTGCTATATAAAAGCAGTTTAGCAAATAATTCACTCCATGCTGTTGAAATTAGAGAAATGAGACAGCAGTTAAGGTCAATTTTTCCCCAAAACTGCTCTGGAATTTTAACAGTGAATAATGTGGCTGCATGGAGTTAGATAACAATAAAAGCACTAACTATTGCAGACATGTAGTAAACTCCAAGAATATTCGAAACAAATTGGTTTTCTTCCTAGGTTAGCAGCTCTGGCTAGAAGTCAGCAGCTAATATGCAACATCATGTGCATGTGTTAAAGGGGACTGGATAACCTGAAGTCTCAAGTGCTCCAGTCTACTTTACTGAAACCCAAATTTGATTTGCTACTGGACTATGTTTGAACAATGCACAAAAGTCAAGGTTTCTTCAAGGGAGGTGATTCAAATCCATACTTACAGTGGATTGCTACCTGTAAAGAAGATTTAAACTAATTATCTACAGAGTATTCACAAGATTTCACATGAACCCCATTATTTTACAGTGATAATGACCAAAATTTAATACGTAGTGCAGCAAGATGTATGCAGGATGTAAATTCCATCCCTCAAATTTTGGATATGAAACACAAAAGAGACTACCTCAACAGGTCAGAACACTTGGGGAAAAAGAAGTGAAAATCAATTAGGCCATTTCCAGAAACTATCGAGGAGAGATTTTCTCTTTATCCGGGGATTCATTTCATTCACTGTGAACTAACAAGTGGTTGGCTGATTAGTGAGGTCTTAAAAACATCATACAATGAACGGGTTCCATACGGGGAATTCAGAATTTTAAAAATGGATGAAGGATCATAAAACATACACAGAAAAAGAAAGGCAAAGTTGAGATTACCACATCACCAGAGAAATCTTGAAAATGAGACCTGGTAATGTCAAGAGCAAACTTATGATTAAAATAGTCCAGAGAAATGGTCTAACTCTCTCAACACAAGTAAAATGGAGTAAACATTAACTTTTATGTTTTTGTTCGAATTGTTGTACTAAATTCCATAAAGAGTTATTTCATATCAATATATAGTGCAACTTGAAACCAAAAGTAACTTGTCCTGGGGAGATGAAAACAAAAATGAAAAGAAGTTGCACAATGAATAGTAACTACAATGAATATGAGCGCTCCTCTAGCAAACATCAGGCAGATAATCTCAAAAAATCAGGGGAACAAGAAACATAACAAGAAAATAGAAGACATAATATCATTTCCACCATATGCATCAATAGTCAACATGATGCCTTCATATAGCCACTTATTGCATACTGTAATTCATATTCGGTAACAAGACTTAGTTCATGATCCTTGAACCAACCCAAACCAACAATTAGATTGCCAATGCAGGAAAATAACAGAAACTTCATATTAAGTTTGATCCTTGAATATTCAGTCAATTACATTGATACAAATGTTGTGCCTTATAAATATAATCAACTAAATCCTTTTGTACTGAACTCAAGCTCAAGGCATATAAATGACTGATCAAAGAATAACCTACCATGTAGAATCAAAACAGACATGAAAGCAATATTAAAAAAAAAAAAAACTCTATGTATTCATTAGATTATATTTTGACAAATTAAATGGAAATGAAAATAAAGATCTCAGCACGAGATTCTAGATGATTAAAAAATAAACATGAAAACACCAAGATGATTCCATTTCACCACCGGAGAAGTGTTAAAGCTAAAAGCTTAATTCATCAAGTCTACCTCATATCCGTGTACAAGACGTATCAAAGTCATCGGGGGCAACTCTTGCGATCCAAGTACTCAGTGTCTTCTTGATATCCGAGTGATTAACGTATGCCAACTCATACATACTACACAAATTCACCACAAGTGTCTCATTCAATGCCACAGTTGGAACCCTCTCCAAAGCATTCTCCAAAACCTTGATGGCATCCGACAAATCCCTCAAGTACATCAAACAAAGAGCCTTATTATTAATCGCCACAAAATCCAATCCATCCCTCTCTATACACTCATCGTATTCCCTTACTGCAGACACATAATCCTTCCCAACGATATATACCAATGCCTTATTCCTACTTACCAAGTTCCTCAACCCGTCATCGGTGTTCCCTTCCCCAACCAGCCCTTCGACTAGCTGGAATGTCCTCTTCGCTCCTTCCAAGTCCCCATACTGCATTTGCACGTACCCAATTTTTGACACCACTATAGGATCTTTCCCATACTCCTCATCTTTGCGCGCTAAATCTCTCAACAAATCCAGACACACTTTGAACTCTTTCTGACTCAAATGGTGACTAGTTATGGTGTTGACAACAAAGATTTCGCGCCTCCTCCATATATCCCTAGAGGGCTGCCTATCATTTTGGCTTTCAGGAATCTTCTCGTCCAAATGAGCATTAATTTTCTCATTACGAATAAATACCAGTAGCGAGTAAAGCCGGTCGAGGCCTTGCTGGCGATGGCCGAGGGTAAACGGTATGTGGGCATGGAGCCAACGGAGAGCGAAGGGCACCATCGACGCGGCTGGGTTAGGAGGCGCGTTGGGGTAGTGATGGGGGTAGGTCTGGTAAAGATATTGGGGTGAGTTAAGGCTGAGATTGCTGTCGAGATGTGATTCGAGCTCCGTGTCCGCGTCGTTGAAGCGGCGAAGTTTGGTGAGGGCGAGGACATTGAAGGTGAGGTAGATGAGGTGCTCGTGAGGCTTCGTGAGA
Source organism: Cordia subcordata (assembly GCA_028554755.1). Classification (NCBI taxonomy): domain Eukaryota; kingdom Viridiplantae; phylum Streptophyta; class Magnoliopsida; order Boraginales; family Cordiaceae; genus Cordia; species Cordia subcordata. The sequence goes on along the minus strand of JAPTOF010000028.1, from coordinate 3,461,556 downwards.
AGAGTTTGAGAACGGGCACGAGCGACTTTGTCTAGAATTGTTCGCCACGCGCCGCGGTTGGCGAGATCTTGGAGAGTCGAGAGGTCGTGGCAGTGGGAGTTGAGAGACAAGTATGGGTTGGTTAGTGGGTCATCGGTGGTAGTGGTGGTGGTGGCTGGTGGCGTTTGGGGTTCTGGGTCCGTTTGATCGGCGGCGTCCATGGTGGAGAGGTCGCCGTTGAGCTAGAGATGGAGTTTTTCAGATCTGTGTGGGTAAAATGTGATCGTGGCTTGTTTCCTTCTGGCGCTCGCCTCAGCTTAGCAACTTTTCATTTTTGTTTTGTCCTATCATGGTAAAAAAGTTTGAATAATGAAAACCAAAAACAGTCGCCAACAATTGAAAACAGAAATTGTAACTTTGTTTGGTTAAAATTATAAATTACTAAATAAAAACGAAAAATTTATTTGGTTGTTCATAATTTAAAAATTATTTTTGTCCCTCATTCTTTTTAGTATTTTATATTAAATAAAGCAAATGAGAAAATTTGAGAATATTTTATAAAAGAATAATGGGAAGAAACAAAATTTTTAACATCATAAACCTTATTAAAATTAATTTTCAACAAAATAGTTTTATTGTGTCCTAAGATATCCCAGTAGTAAGAATTGAAGATAGACATAACTCATGATTCGAGTTCGAATTTAAGGCCCCTAGTTGAATGCTTGACTTAGAGCACAAATTTTACTGTGCTTTGTTGGAACTGCGCTCCTATGGAGCATTGTGCACCTTAGATAAAGTAAAATGCACGCACTTTACAAAAAAAAATTTGAATCTTCTCAACTCCTTCTCTCCCTTCACTCTTTTTCTCTTTCTTCTTTTTGTCTTTCTCTAGCAAAATCAAACCGTCTCATTTTAAATCGAACATCACCATTGCGATCATTATCTTTGCACGACTATAACGATAGTCTTTAATCTTCATGTCGATTTCATTTCTTCGTCTATGGGAGTTACTGCTCCTATTCTCTTTCTCTTTTTTTTTTTAAGTTATTTTCTCAAATATATAACAATAGATTCGTGTGTCCGTCGTGGTGGTTGTATGTGTCATGGTAATGGTGTACAGTATATGATTTATGTATATGAGTGAAAGGATGGAGAATTTGACTGTCTAACAATGATTTAAAATAATGCAGATTCACTATTTGATATTTTGACTATATCAAATTCGTCTATTCCCTGTATTAAAGTTTTGAACATATAATATAAGAATTTTAAATATATAAAACAATATTTTTGAATTAAGATTGTCAATTAGATAGCACACTTATTCATTTTGAACTAATAGTATATTGTTTTGAATATATAGAATAATCGTTTTGAACTAAGATTGTTAATTAATCAGATAGCATACTTATTCATTTTGAACTAATAGTATATTGGTTTTGAACATATAACACAATAGTTTTGAATTAGGACTATTAATTGATCCGATAGAACATTCGTAGAGGGTGATTCTATAATATGGGTTTAAGGTAACGAACCCCAAAACCCTTTTTATTCCTAGAGGAATCACCGGAACTAGCAACTTGAAAAGAGGTTAGGGTTATCTCGGGGTGATATGTGTGTCTTTAGGTTGTATGCCATATGCTTAAAAGTCGTTCCCTCTGATCGTTATCTCGCGGCACAAGCCTAAATAGCCCGCAAGCACACGGGTTGTGTGTAGTACACTGTGTGTGAGTGCGGGGTCGAATCCACGGGAGGCTTAACATGTATGGTGTTCTAAGCTAAGTGCGTTCTAAAGAGCTACGTGTTGGGGTCCTTACTACAATTTTTTTGGTGTTTTTGGTTTAAGGGAAGCTCTTGAACAATAAATCTAAGCTACAGGCAAGAAAATAAAAAGGCAGTACGTATGTGTGATGGGGGAATCAAGCGATCTAAGGGATACCAACATGAGGAAATGGGGAATATGATGATTACGGTTTACAAATGGGTGTTTACTACTTCTTGTTAGGGTTGCTTGATGGATTAAACTTGGTTGCTCTCGTCTAGTCTCCTAATTACATCCTAAACCTCAGTGCAAATCCGTCCCTAGGTGTTGACCCATAGAGCCACAGCATATGGTCTTTATGATTTAAAGCTAAGGGAGACTCGACCTAGGCTAGCCATTAGTTATGCACGACCGATCATCATCACAATAGCGGGTATTAACGTTTGAGAGCAAAGCAAACACATCTAGGGCATTGCATTCGAGAATATTCCGGAGCATTCTACTACTAAGCACATGGACATACTTAGATTACACCAATTTAAGCAATTACACCCAACATGTAAGCAATAGAAGCTATTTATGCTATTAAGTATGCAAACACATAAAGACATATATATAAGCATACCCACTTCATGTAATCACCATACAAATGTTAGGATTAGTATGCCTTAAAGCTCACTTGTACATGACATTTTGGTTGCTAAACAATGTATAATCATTTTTGTTATATGGCATTATGAGTTTCTTACATATTATCTCTGTTATGTTTTATTGATGCATGTGTAAAGGTCCCTTGACTTGAACTAATGACTTGGGTGCGCAGTGAGGCTGAATGCATAGTAGGTCCAAGTCTAGATTTAGTCACGTCATAAATTAAGTCCATAACCAAATCGTAGTGTTGGGGACTCTATCGGGATAAGGTTATATTGAGTAAGTCTCCTTGTTGAGGGTGATCTGTCTAGGTCATTGGAGGACTTTTCGGATTTGTCTCGATAGTACGTGTGTCACGTATTGGACAGGACCATTGTGAGCATGTTTTTTAGAAACATACTATCAAAGAAAGAAAACAAGATACTCACTGCTACTAAGTGATCATTGCTCTTAATTTTGAGTATATGTGGATGAACTAATAAAGTTAGGGTTTAGTACTTTGATTCACTGTGGGTGAGATCTTACTTTATTTAGATCAATAGCCTTGTGCGTTGAGTTCTAAGTTCTCAATAATTGGAACATGCATATGCAATATGGAATCTATGTGCCCCCATTGGGATTGTCCAAATTTATCATCCGAATCTAGATCTAGTGATACTACCTTTATAGGTGTATCGATCATATGGCTTGAGGGTCGCTCCCGAGATCAAGAGATTCCATGACCAAGGATGGTTGGCAATAGGACAAGAAACCCAATGGAAAAGATATAGCTGAGGAGGTGATAGTACACGGGCCAAAGGACCGGTCTTAGTTGTGGGTATACATAGAGGGGCATTATGGTCAATTATTTAGTAGGTCAAAGACAAAGTTCACATTCTTTTGTGATAAGATTCTGGGTAATAGCAATTATTCTTGGAGTGCAACTTTGATCTTATGGTGGAATAGATCGGAGTTAAAAATAATTATTATGTCGCCTAGATCGGGAAAGGACGTTTTTAATTATTTTTAGAAGCCAAGGTTAATTGTCTTCTTGGTCCCTTCCCTAGTTGAAATGACTTTTAGAGTGTAATTTTGAAAGAGCAAATTCCATATTGTGGAAGTAGCCTTTTTGGGCTAAAGCTTGGAATTGGGTTTGGGCCTTCTTCAGAGTCCATGATAACCTAATTGGGCTAGGATGGTTTCCTATTGGGCTTGGGCCTCCACATGGATTATGGACTAAATTTTGGACTTGAATAATGTGTTTGGCCTAAGTCTTCGAAGACAAGTGGACAACTTGCAAAATACTACAAAAACAAGTGGACAACTTGCCTAAGTCTTCTAAGACAAGTGGACAACTTGCAAAATACTACAAAAACAAGTGGACAACTTGCACAAGTCTTCCAAGACAAGTTAACAAGTTGCATAAAGGAAATACTACATAGAAATTTTCTCCCACATTGAAAGATTAGCAACTTTGGGTGCCAAGGTTCTCTCTATAAATAGACAAGACCCTACACCTTTTATGTAATCCACTTTGTAGTTGATTTCTTCCTTTTTGGTAAGAAAATACTACAACACATAGTACACACTTATTGTGTGATTTTTGCTCTAGTTTTTCAAGAGCATATTACTTTGCTTCTTCCCACACAAGAGGCTATTCTCTCAAGATAAGTCTTTTTAATCATAGGGAAGAAGACTAGGGAGTTGTCTATTGCAACACCCTTATAGTAAAATTTTTGGCAGCCTTGTTCGTGAACGGGAACAAAGCTCGTAACGGTTTTAGCTTTATCAAAGGCCCTATACTTCAAGAGGTTAGCTTATATATTTTTGCAAGTACTAGTTGTATTCTATATGTTCTTAAGCATGTTCTTGTGTGTGTTATGTGGTTATTTTATTTTCCTAGCATGTTTTCTTGATAGAATTTTTTGAAAATATGGACTAGGATACATCACACTTAATAATATCGATCCTACAATTGGTATCAGAGTTGAGGCTCACACACAAAATGCTTAGACTATGCAAGAATATTGTATTTGCATAAATAAGTTAGTCATCTTGTGAGTGGCAAGATTAGGAAATCTTGTGTTGCATATACTTGTGGTTTTATGCTTGTATGTGCAGGTAATATAAAATCCCCTTGATGGTTCGTATGTATGTATGATAGATTTTCGTGCACGGTCAACAAAGCTTGGCCATAGACGATTTCATATATAAATATTTACGGTTATTGCTTATAATTTATTTAAAAGAAGCATAGGATGTTTTGATATCCTTATAATGTTTCTTTATGAAGCTTGTATTAGCAATATCAAAGTGTATTATTGTAATCTTTTAAGACCAAGGAGAAAAAAAAACAAGAAAATAACGTGGAGGAACACTCTACCGGGTAAGCTTGTCGGTCAACTGGATCCTATTAGCTGTCGACCGGTTGAGGTAGAAAAAGCTACTAAGCGTGCTGTTTTTATTGAAGATTACATGGAGCCATCAAAGAGGGATTCTAACGTATTTTGGTGAATGTTTATAATGCATTGATATATGTTTTAACATATTTGCATTAGCATGATTGCCACCTAGAAATATGTCTACTCATTAGGGTTTATAAAAATCAGTCATACTTATGAGTTGTTTTTCAAAGATAGTTAAGTTTATGAGAATGGCTTAGATAAGATAATTGTAAGCAGCTATGTCTAAAGATGCCATGCAATCTCATGACAATATTAAAAGAATTTAACTTGAGATTTACAAATATATATCTACCTAAGGGTCTATGCACCCTGATTTAGGTAAGTAATCTATTATGGTATTGCAATGTTTTAGTAACACAAAAGGGATTTGCAAAAACCAAAAGGTTTCCCAAATCCAAAGCATGTTTAGATCTAAAACAAAAGAAAGAATACTAAAAAAATAGAGAAAACCTTTATGTTAAAATATTGAGTGGGAGATGGGACTGGAAAAACCCCATGGCTTTCCATATCTGATTCACGTTAATGGTAAATGTCATTAACTTCCCCATCGGAAGGTGACACTTTATCTAGATTTAACAAGGTGAAACATAAAATGTTTATTCAAAAGGGCGTTAGTAAGTTCGGCCATCCCATCAGTGGAGTTCTTCACTAAAGAACGCCTTACACAACATTGATTAAAGTCACTACCCCGTCGGAGGGCTTAAATCAAGAATGTTTCTGGGAATAAACATTAGGAATGGGTGTACACTCAACTTAAATGGTAGGTTTGGCTATCCTATTGATAGAGTTCGCTATCGGATTTAAGAAGTCAAACAAAACAGTGATTGAATTATCCAATTGGATCATATCTAGATAATTGTTAATTCAAATAAGCGATGGCGCTTAACTTAACATTCATAAGTTTGGCCATCCCATCGTTGGAGTTCTTGTGAGGACGTTAAGACACTGTTACATCAAGTAGTTTAAGGGTTGGTCTACTCAAAGGCAAATGATGTAAAAAGTACTTGGATGTTTTATTTCCAAAGATAACATACATATTATACATGCATCAATTCTATACTCATAAATTAATTATGATTATATTGTTGTATCTAGAAAAATGTCTTCGTTCAGTCCACTAGCTATAATTCTCAAAGAGCACAAGCTCACTGGACCAAATTTTGTGGACTAGGAATGAAACTTGGACATAGTACTCACCGCAGAAGAGTACAAGTATGTCCTAACAACTCCTTGTCCTGTTGTGAGGGCTAACTCTTTTGAAGCCCAGAAAGATGCTGAGGCAAAATGACAGAAAGCCAATAGTATGGCCAAGTGCTATATGATGGCTTCTATGTCAGATATTTTGTAGAGCGAGCATCATCATAAGGAAACTGCAAAAGAAATCAGGACTTCACTGTCTCGTATGTTTGCTGATAAGAGCAGGTCTGCAAGGCAAGGTGCTCTTAGAGAAGTTATGAATCAAAGGATGGCAGAATGAGCATCTGTCAGGGAGCATATGCTCAAAATGATGGATTACTTCAATACTACCGAGATCCTAGGAGTAAACATAGATGAGCAGTCAAAGGTAGACATGATTTTGGAGACTCTACCGTCATCCTATACCCAGTTCAAGCTTAATTATAATATGAGCAAGATGAACATGGATATGACGAAATTAATGAAAGAGCTCCTAGCTATAGAAGCCATAATGAAAAATAATGGCCACATAAATATGGTTCAAGCATCCACTTCTGGACTTAACTCGAAAGGGAGAAAATTCAAAATAAAAGGGAAGCAAAAATGTGGTCAAGGGAAAAAGAAGAGAAATAGTGAACAGCCCAGGTAGTTAACAGGTGAAAAGCCCAAGGACAAATGCTTTAAATATGGCCTAAAAGGACACTGGAAAAAGGATTGCCTGAAGTACTTGACTCGAGGCCAGATAGGTACACTTCTTTTGTTCTACATTGAAACTTGCTTAGTGGTTGATGCTACTGATTCTTGGATTGTAGACTCTGGAGCCACTAACTACATTTGCAATTCTTTGCATTGGTTTCAGGGAATGAAGGAACTAGATAAAGGGGAGTTTACTCTGAGATTGGGTAATGGAGCAAAAGTATGGGCTGCTGCAGTGAGAGGAATGTGCTTAAATTTTTCGTGTACTAGGAAGTTATTTTTCAACAACATTTATTATGTTCCGGATGTAAGTAAAAACCTTATTTCCATTTCGCAATTAATATTAGATGGTTTTTGCATTAATTTCCATTCTGGTGTTGATATCAGTAGAGATGGAAATATTATTTGTTCCGGTAGCATGCATGATAACTTTACAAACTCACTGCATAATATAGAACAAACTAATTCCCGAAAAAGGAAGGTTTCTTTGACCAATGATACTTATCTTTGGCACCTACGTTTAGGACATATTAGTCTAAAGCGAATTCGGAGATTAATCGAGGATGGGCATCTTAGTTCATTAGATCACGAAGATCTACCTCCGTGTGAATCTTGTCTCAAAGGGAAGATGACTAAACGGTCATTTTCTTCTAAAGGAGAAAGGGCCAAAGAATTATTGGAATTGGTTCACACTGATATGTGTGGTCCTATGAGCAAACCAGCACGAGGAGGTTATGAGTATTTTATTACTTTTACTGATGATTACTCTAGGTATGGATATGTATATCTGATGCGACGCAAGTCTAAATCCTTTGAGAAATTCAAAGAGTTCAAAGATGAGGCGAAGCGGAAATTAAATAAACATATCAAAGCCCTTCATTTTGATCTAGGTGGCGAATACCTCTCGGGTGAGTTCAAAGACTATCTTACACAAGAAGGGATAGTGTCTCAATTGACTGCACTAGCGACTTCTCAGCAAAATGGTGTAGCAGAGAAGAAATCGTACCCTATTAGATATGGTTAGGTCAATGATGAGTCATGCATCATTACCTTAATCTTTTTGGGGGTATGCCCTTGAAACAACAACATACATCTTGAACTTGGTACCATCAAAATCAGTACCTAGGACACCTCAAGAAATATGGACTGGACGTAAGCCTAGTTTAAATCATCTCTATATTTAGGGTTGTCCAGCTTATGTACTTAATAGTAATGCTTCAAAACTGGAACCAAGATTCGAGTTATACTATTTCATTAGATATCTTAAAGGAACTAGAGGTGGGATATTTTATAATCCTAAGAAGCAAAAGGTGTTTATAAACACCCATCCTAGATACTTAGAGAATGATGAAATGGTCCAAAAAACAACATTCTGAAGTTGTTCTAGATAAGATTTCTCAAATATCTCCAGTAACACCTGTAGTAACTGTGAATGAAAAAGAACAGCATATTACACCTAATATATCGGAGCATCGTCATTGTGAGAGGATATTCAGGCCTCCTGATAGATACTATGGAGAGTCCTTTTAGACTTCTTCAGAGAATCAGGTGGTAGATCCCACAAGTTATGATGAAACAGTTTTTGACATAAATGCCGACCAATGGCATAAGGCAATGGATTCAGAGTTAGAATCTATGTATTCTAACAAAGTCTGGGATCTTGTAGTTGCACCTAAAGGGGTAAAACCTATAGGGTGCAATGGGTCTACAAGAGGAAGAGAAGAGTTGATAGAAAAGTTGAAACCTTTAAAGCAAGGTTGGTGGTAAAAGGTTATACTCAGAAAGAAGGGATAGATTATGAGGAAACTTTCTCACCAGTAGCCATGCTTAAATCCATCAGGATACTTCTTGCCATCGCATGTCATTATGACTATGAGATATGGCAAATGGATGTCAAGACAGCTTTTCTTAATGGAGAGCTTGACGAGACCATTTATATGACACAACCAGATGGATATGTTGCTAAAGTCCAGGAACATTTGGTTTGTAAGTTACAAAAGTCTATTTATAGACTAAAGTAGGCATCTAGAGCATGGAACATCAAATTTGATCGGGGAATTAAATCTTATGGTTTTGATTAAAATATTGATGAACCTTGCGTATATAAGAGGCGTAATGGAAATGCTGTAGCTTTTCTGGTTCTGTATGTGGATGATATCCTACTATTTGGAAATGATGTGGGAATATTATCATCCATCAAGGTTTGGCTTTCTACTCAATTTCAAATGAAGGATTTAAGAAAAGCTAGTTATGTTCTAGGTATCAAGCTTATGCGAGATCGTAAGAACAGAAGGCTAGCCCTATCTTAAGCTTCATTTATTGAGAAGATATTGGTCAGGTTTAACATGCAAAACTCTAAGAAGGTCTCATTACCTTTTAGATATGGAGTTTATCTATCTCGGGATCAATGTCTTAAAACACTTGAGGAAATAGACAGCATGAAGCGAATTCCTTATGCTTCGGCAGTTGGAAGCCTCATGTGTGCCATGTTATGTACCAGACCAGATATCTGCTTTGCTGTTGGTATGGTTAGTAGATATCAATCAAACCCTAGACCGGCACATTGGGTCACGATTAAGCATATATTCAAATTCCTGCAAGGAACTAAGGATTATGTACTGCAATACCGTGCAGATGATCTAATGCCATTAGCCTATACAGACTCAGATTTTCAGTCCAACAGAGATTCCAGGAAGTCTACTTCTGGATATGTTTTTACTCTGTTAGGAGAAGCTATTTCATGGAGAAGTGTGAAACAAAATTGTATTGCTAACTCTACCATAGAGGCCGAGTATGTAGTAGCATCTAAGGCTGCGAAAGAGGCAGTATGGCTAAGAAAGTTCCTTTTAGACCTAGAAGTTGTGTCGGCAGCTCACAGACCAATAATGTTGTATTGCGACAACAATGGTGCTGTTTCATAGTGCAAAAAGCTCAGGAATCACAAAAAGGGTAAACACATTGAACGAAAATATCATTTGATTCGTGAGTTTATCTAGAGAAGAGATGCAGTAGTTGAAAGGATAGCTTCAATGAAAAACCTGACAGACCCATTAACAAAGACTCTTCGAGAGAAAATTTTCACCACACATTTAGAGTCCATGTGTATTAGGTTGTACAGAAGTGATCTTTAGTGGAAGTAGGAGATTGTTAGGACTAGTATGCCCTAAAGCTCACTTGTACATGACATTTTGGTTACTAAACAACGTATAATCATTTTTGTTATATGGCATTATGAGTTTCTTATATATTATCTCTGTTATGTTTTATTGATGCATGTGTAAAGGCCCCTTGACTTGAACTAATGACTTGGGTGCGCAGTGAGGCTGAATGCACAGTAGGTCCAAATCTAGATTTAGTCACATCATAAATTGAGTCCATAACCAAATTGTAGTGTTGGGCACTCTATCGGGATAAGGTTATATTGAGCAAGTCTCCTCGTTGAGGGTGATCTGCCTAGGTCATTGGAGGACTTTTCGGATTTGTTTCAATAGTACGTGTGTTACGTATTGGACAGGACCATTGTAAGCATGTTTTCTAGAGACGTATTATCAAAGAAAGAAAACAAGATACTCACTACTACTAAGTGATCATTGCTCTTAATCTTGAGTATATGTGGATGAACTAATGAAGTTAGGGTTTAGTACTTTGATTCACTGTGGGTGAGATCTTACTTTATTTAGATCAATAGCCTTGTGTGTTGAGTGCTAAGTTCTAAATAATTGGAACATGCATATGCAATATGAAATCTATGTGCCTCTTTTAAGATTGTCCAAATTTATTATCCAAATCTAGATCTAGTGATGCTACCCTTATAGGTGTACCGGTCATATGGCTTGAGCGTCGCTCCCAAGATCAAGAGATTCAATGACCAAGGATGGTAGGCAATAGGACAAGAAACCCAACAGAAAAGATACAGCTAAGGAGGTGATAGTACACGGGCCAAAGGACCGGTCTTAGCTGTGGGTATAGAGGGGCATTATGGTCAGCTATTTAGTAGGTCAAAGACAAAGTTCACATTCTTTTGTGATAAGATTCTGGGTAATAGCAATTATTCTTGGAGTGCAACTTTGATCTTATTATGGAATAGATCAAAGTTGAAAATAATTTTTAAGTCGCCTAGATCGGGCAAGGACGTTTTTAATTATTTTTGGAAGCCAAGATTAATTGTGTCTACTTGGTCCCTTCCCTAGTTGAAATGACTTTGAAGAGTAATTTTGAAAGAGCAAATTCCATATTGTGGAAGTAGCCTTTTTGGGCCAAATCTTGGAATTGAGTTTGGGCCTTCTTTAGATTCTAAGATAACCTAATTGGGCTAGGATGATTTCCTATTGGGCTAGGGCCTCCACATAGATTATGGGCTATGTGTTGGACGTGGATAATGGGCTTGGCCTAAGTCTTCCAAGACAAGTGGACAACTTGCAAAATACTACAAAAACAAGTGGACAACTTGCCTAAGTCTCTCAAGACAAGTGGACAACTTGCAAAATACTGCAAAAACAAGTGGACAACTTGCATAAAGGAAATACTACATGGAAATTTTCTCCCACATTGAAAGATTAGCAACTTTGGGTGCTAAGGTTCTCTCTATAAATAGACAAGACCCTACACCTTTTATGTAATCCACTTTGTAGTTGATTTCTTCCTTTTTGGCAAGAAAATACTACAATACATAGTGCACACTTATTGTGTGATTTTTGCTCTAGTTTTTCAAGAGCATATTACTTTGCTTCTTCCTATACAAGAGGCTATTATTTTAAGATAAGTCTCTTTAATTATAGGGAAGAATACTAGGGAGTTGCCTATTGCAACACCTTTATAGTAAAATTTTTGGCGGCCTTGTTCGTGAACGGGAACAAAGCTCGTGGCGGTTTTAGCTTCATCAAAGGCCCCACGCTTCAAGATGTTAGCTTTACATATTTTTGCAAGTACTAGTTATATTCTATATGTTCTTAAGCATGTTCTTGTGTGTGTTATGTGATTATTTTATTTTCCTAGCATGTTTTCTTGATAGATTTTTTTTAAAATATGGACTAGGATACATTACACTTAATAATTTCGATCCTACAACAAGCACATAGATGTGTATGTAAAATAGCCTTTGAAACCCTAAACATAAAGCATATATACGTAAATTCATCAAGTTACCATTAATGAAAAGTAGTAATCAATCCATAAATACAAGATATAATCACCCTACATAGCTCTAATCATACATAATTAGACTTAGGATAAAAGAGAGATACATTTCTATCCATAGCCAAGCTTTACAATCCATGAACTTTGCCCCAAATCCTAGTGTTTGATCCTCTTGGATCCTTGATTCCAAGTGTTAAATGTGTTTAGAAGTGAGTGTGTGAGATGATTTTTGGTGGATTTTGGGTTTAGGAAAGTGCGTGTTTGATTTGGGTGCTGTTCTCCTTAAAAAATGGCTGAAAAGTGGCTTAAATAGAGCTGTCAACGCGTTGAGCCGGGGGCCCAACTGGTCGATCGGCTTTGGAGCTAAGTCATCTGCCCAAAATTAGCCCAGATTCTGATCTTGCCGGTCGAGCGACAAGGTGGACCGGCCTTGATAGAAGCTCAACCGGTTTTGATAGTAAAATGCTCATATTTTGCTCATTTTGGCTCCGATTTATGCACCGATTTTTCTATGGCTTCGTATCTCCATGAGGGATCTCTCAAGCCACATTTTGCACCCTAAAGCATGTTCAAAATTTTTACATGTCCTTCTTGGTGGCAAGCTCTAAATTTGGCTCACTTTGCGCTCAGTTTTGCCTCGATCATTTCTTCCTTCACCCGGCCACTTCCAAATGCACTTTTCTTCATTCCCTTATGTCTATAACACCCTTTGCTTTGTTCCACACTTTAAGAACCCTCAATGAAGCTCTAATTATCTCTCCAAATCACACCTAAAACAAGCAACAAACGCGCATTAGTGTAGCATTTAAGTCCTAACTTCATCTATGAACATGTAAACCCTAAAATGCACAAATATGACCTAAATGCTATACTAATACATTAAATGAAACTTAAAACAACTCAAAACAAGTATATACACGTAATACATAAACACACAAAACAAATACATCACCCTCTTTTATATAGCTTCCTTCTTGTCCTTCTTATGGTAAAATATTAATTGCGCCTTTCCTCCTTAGGTTTCCTTTTCTGAGATACGCTACCAAAAATAGTCCATGCATGCTTCTCGTTCAAGCAACGCCCTGATGCTGCCCTAACCTCTCTGGCCATAGCGATTTTACGACTAGCATTAGGCCTCAACAATCTTAAAGCCCCTATACGAATTGTGGCCTACACAATTAGTCCCCTCACTCCCAAGTTCGTTAGGCCTGGGGAGTAGAGTAAGCCTGCATCGAGCAAGTTGGGCCCAATTTGTAAACAGTCTGGCCTTAAGTAGACTATTCAATGTGCGAGAGAAGTTTTCCACTTTTCCCCAATCACGTCTACGCCATTGCTCCCGTCTGCAGCTTTTTCAAATTTCAAAGAACCTTTCCTTTTAGCTCCTTCCTTTCCTTATTGTTTTTCATCATGATCTGCAACACGCCCTTTTGCCTTCTTTACTCTCTCCAACGCAGGTATATTTCCATCTTTCCTTCTCGCAAATCATGCTGCTAATGTCGAGGAGAACAACTCGCTTATCCTCCATTGGCAAGTTTATAAGTGCTAATTCTTCGGGAGTGCTAGAGTCCCGCAATCCAGATTCCTTAGTGTCAAAGGGATATCTAGAGTATTTGAGGGAGAGATTTATTATCCATGGGGAGGGGAAAAGTAGGATTCCTAGAGAGGGTGAGAAGGTAAGTCCTATGATCCCGATTGGTTTTGTTTATACACCAAGTTTTTCATCGATGGATTTAGGCTACCTTTGACTCCCTTACTTCTCGACGTTTGTAAGCATTTTCGTGTGGCGCCGGCGCAGCTTATGATTAACATTTGGCACCTACTCCTTTCCTTAGAAGTTATATCTGAAAAGAAAAAGGAACCCTTTGGTCTTAAGGACTTATTGTGTGATTACCACCTTAAATGTTTTACTAACTAAGCCTTTGGTTGATTGTCCCTCAAAAAAAGAAACCACCATTTGGTGTAGGATCTTTTTGTCGGTGACAAGCAATGGAAAGATTCATACTTGTTTGTTTACCGCTCCGTTCTCGTTCCTGATGGTGTTCCTGTGACTTCAAGGTGGAGGACTGTTAGTATGTATTCCCCCCTTTTTTCCTTTTTCATAGTTGCCGTGACCTTAGTTTTACTTTGTCCTTTGATAACGCGATTTGCCATAGACCCTAGGAAGGAATTTCTTGCCTCTGATCCTACCTTTACATGCCAAGCTAGAGTTGCACGCGTCCTCATGTACCCTTTATCTCGCTCTTGGGTTGACTTGCTTCGTCCTCAAATCCTTTTTACTACTAAGATATAACAGTCTGCCATCGAGGTTCTGCGTATGTCCTTTGTTTCACGAGAACTTTTTACCTCGATTCTAGGGTGTCTCAGACTTAACCCATGGTGTGATCTTTTGTTGTGACAAGCGACGTTATGGGAGATTCCCATGTATCGGACCGCTAATTGGATGCCATCTTGTCTCGGCATATCATCCGGTTGAGCACTGAAGACATTCGCAATCCCCCCGTAAGGGGGTGAAAAGAAAACATGTTGCCTTAAAAAGGAAGTCTATTGACTTGGAGTAGTTAAACAAGGAAGCTGAAGTGGAATTTAACACTCACGTAGTGCTTGATGTGCTGTCTTCCTCCACCAATCCAGCCCCGCAAGAACCTACTCCAGAAGCTGCTACCTCTCTATCCCATAGATGCATCAGGCTTGACCTTCATATCGAGGCTTTAGTATTCAAGTCTCCAAACCCTTTGCTCCGTGAATTCCCAAAGCTTTTGGCCTCCTCTGATAAAGATTGGATTTTGACCTTGGGGGATGGTGTCTTTGACACAGGATTGTGCTATGCCTTTGCAGTATGCAACATCATCATGTTTATTGTCAATTGTCCGTGAATATACCATTTACACTACTGTTGGTGTTGCAAGTGCCCGCCCTTTTCTGCAAGACTTGGGATCGTATGGATACCCTTCAGAGGGAGACGCTTGCCAGTGCCATTAGGGAGCAAAAGTTAAAGCAGGAAATGGAATCACTAAAGACAAAACTGCTTGCCTTCCAGCGAGCATATTCTGACTTGAAGAAGCAACACCAGGGGCTCCAACAGAGTTTCACTCATGCCCAAGGTGATGCAAAGAAGATAACCGAGACATTGGTGCAGACGCAAAGTCAACTAGGTGAGGCGAACGAACGCGTGGCCAAGTTGTGGGAAAAATGCATGTCACTCTAGGATTACTAGGTATTGAAGACCACGACTCACTTGTACGAAGAACATGCTAATAGCCTGGACTCCAAATGGGATAGACCTCATGCTTATGAAGCATTTGCCTATTTGGAGACGTCTCTAAGCAAAGCTGCCAGTGATGGTGATGACGTCTCGACTTATGGTGCTGTTCCCTTTACTATCTCCTATCCCATGCCTCCACCGAAAGACTAAAGTTTATTTCATTTTATTTGTTATGTTCCTGGTTCTATGGTTCTGTACTTATCTAACAATGCAACTTTTGTCGGCAGGCCTACTTTTTTATCTTGTGGTGAGGCAAGCCATGAATGCTTGCCTTTTTAGGTACGAATATTTCTATTAAAGTGTTATTGATGCTAGCTAATTAAGTATTAAGCCTTAATTAAAGCCTGCAAGTGCACAAGTTATGTAGTCTAATGTGCAAGAGTAGGGTCGATCCCTCAGGGAGGCAGGAAATGGGGAATGAAAACTAAGTATGTGTCCTAGAAAGCTAGAAGGAAAACAAGCTAAACAAAGGATTCTTTTCGGTTGTTTTAGATCTGAAAGGAGCTCAAAGTAAATTAAGCTAATTTAAACAAACCAAGAGAAATAAAAGTAAACAAGAACAAGCCAATAAAAGGGAATTGACACAAACAATGAGGCAATGGATGAAATCTGCTTAACTACTGGTGATTTGGGTACTAACTTTGCTATGGGATTAACTTTGATGGTTTTGCTTTAAGAAGGGGTGCTCTAAACTAGGAATCTAATCAATCTCTTCTAAAATCCCTACACTCAAAGTAGGTCTATCACTAGGTGCTAGCTACCTAGAGGCATAGCGTGGTCCTTATGAACTAAGGCACGATTTAGGTGATTATGTTCCTAGGTGATGGTAATTGGTCTTACCCTAGGTTCTAACTCATTGGCTGGCTTTAAAGCCAAGAACTAGGCTTCCTAAGGTCAATTAAGCTAGCCTGACACCTATTGGCTAGGTTTAGAGCCAAAGGAGAATAAACTAGACCTAATTATTAATGAAGAACCACTAATCATAGTATCACGCAAGCGGATTTTTGACAATAAAGCACATCATACATTTTCTTGACATGATACGAATGAATATAAAGCATTTCTAGCCCTAAACACTTAGACATATTTAGGTCATACCAATTTATGCATTATAATCCAACATGTATGTCATAGAAGCTAAAATTGCTATTAAGGTATGTAAAAACACACATAGACATGCACAGCTACAAGACCCATTTCATGGAATCACTATGTAAACACCTAGACATGCTCATACAATGATTTAGAAGTGTTAAATAGCAATCAAGCCTCTAAATATATATATTCTTTCACCTAGGCATATCAACAGACATATAGACATATATGTAAGTAGCCATTGAAGCATTAAAAACAAACATATATATTAAACCATCAAAATCTCATAGCAAAGTAGTACTCAATAAACCCATAATACAAGCTTCAATCACCCATAAAAGATCCTCCCGCACAATCTGTACCCATTCCACAGTCTTTTCACGATGACAGGTTAGACCTTTTGATATAGATTATTTAACAAAATCAACAACAAATGGCTAGGATGGAAGCACAATTAGGGAAGCTTGCCAGCCAAATAAGCACCAAAGACCTTGGGAAATTACCTTTCTAGCCAAAGATTAACCCTAGAGTACAGTCCTATTCCTCCTCTGACCTCATTTATCCCCATCTAGCCCAGACTAAGGCTGTCACTACTCTTAGGAGTGGTAGAATAATGGACAATAGGATAGGAGTTGAATGTGCAGAGCCTGCACCTAGTGGTCCTTCTTAGTCTAGAGAGCCTAGCCATAGCCCTGTTCAAAGAGATCATAGAGAGAGTTCTGCTGAGATAGTTGAGCCCACTAGAGACCATGAAAAGAGTATTTCCTACGCACATCGAGAGGGAAAAGAGCCTATTGTTGATTCCCATGAGTCTAGGGGTATTGAGCCTAGAGTTCCTTATCCTTCTGCCTTAGAGAAGCCTTCACCTAATGAGGATACTAGGTTTCTCAGAGTCTTAGAGCATCTCAAAGACCTAAATGTCAATCTTCCTTTAATAGATGCAGTCCGTTCTATTCCCTCCTACTCCAAGTTTTTCAAAGACCTCAGTGCAAGAAAGTGTAGGACATCAACTATGCTGAAGAAGATGAAGCTTACGGAGAAAGTGAGTAGCATTTGTACTTTAGGCCTTTCGGCTAAGATGAGTGACCCTAGAGAGCTTTCACTATTTCGTGTAGGATTCAAGAGACGCAGATTAATCACGCCTTGCTAGACTTAGGGTCCAGTATGAATCTTATTCCCTACTGAGTCTATCAGCAGCTAGGTATAAGAGACTTTTCCCCTACGCATGTTACTCTTCAGCTAGCTGATCAATATGAGAGGAGACCTAGGGGAGTAGTAGAAGATGTGTTAGTTCAGGTGGGAGAGTTTGTGTGCCCCGTAGATTTCATAGTGCTTGATATGAATGTGGGTCATAACTCTAGGCATTCCACTCCCGTTCTCTTAGGTCCCCCTTTCCTTGCTACTGCAGATCTTGTCATTCATTGTAGGTTGAGGCTGTTAGAAATGAAATTTAGGAATTCAAGGTCTTCTATGAAAGTGGCAGAGGCAGTGAACAAGGTTAATATAGGTGGAGAAGATGATGAGGAAGATTGCTTTATGGTCAAGGTGATTGACCCATTTGTTGAGGGCAATGATGAGGAGTCCATGATCGGGAATGATGAATTGAGAAAGCTCAAAGGCATCTTACCTAGCCTTGATCGAGAGACCTTCGTGCGAGGATATATAGCCCCTAATTCTAGGGATGATGATTCTAGGCTTAATGAGTCCTTTGAGGTTAATTCTTTCAATTTTGATATGAGAGGCATAGACCATTATGATTACACACATAGGATTTATCTTGAAGGAGGAGATGAAAATAGAGGTTTTAAGGTGCATGTGATGGAATCCTGTATTGATAAATGTGGTTGTGAGAAGATATCCGCTAGCAATGAATTTATTGAAGTATTTGACGAGATATTAGCTAGAGTGGATTTGGAGACACCCATTGAGGAGAACATCATGCCTATCTTTTATTCTAGGCCCGATAAGACCATTGGAATTGTAGGATTTGATGTAAAAGTAAATGATCAATATATGAAGACTCTTAAAAAGGAGATTAAGGAACTAGAGATCATGATATATGGGTCCTTAGGAATTTTTGATGAATCCTTATTGGAACCTTCTTCTAAACTCTCTACTAGGGAATTAATTGATGAGGTGAACCATTTCTTGGATGAATACAAGTCGACCCTTAGTGAGAGTGAGCCTATGACCTTTACTTTTGATTCTTCCTTTTCTAAGCCTATTCCTTTTTGCTCTCCCCTTGATTTCATCTTATCCAATCCCATTTTATTTGATGATTCTTTCCTCCTTCTTCCCATTAAGTCTTTCCCTAGTGAGCAGATTTTTATGCCATCCCATTTGAAGCACATTCATGTATGGCTTGTTCATACTCCCCCTATTCTTTATGCTTTACATGCTTCATTAACCCATGGGGACGGGGTGTTGGTACCCTTTGATCATCAAAAGAAAGCAATAGGATGGTTAGTAGTGGAAACCGAGTGATGTGTTGTGTTTTTGTGTGTGTTTGCATTGTCATTTACCTATATTTTAGAGGTGTTGAGTGCTCATAATGATGCATTAGTGTAGTGCTTTTGATAAGAATAGGCTTAAGCGTAAACAAATGTGCATATCGAGTTTAAGAGACAAATTGCTACACTAATTGCTTGTTTTCAATGATTTAGGTGAACTTTGGGTTAAGATCAAGATTGGACGATAAAAGGTGATGAAGATGGGAAATGCATGGGTCTAAGAGAGAAGACCAGAGGCCGAAAAGACAAAGAATAGAGGAAGAAAGTCAGCCGGGTGACCAAGGAAAAAGAGCCGGTCGACCGACTACGTCGACTGGCCGCTCCAGAGAGTTGCAAAAAAACTAGCCGGACGACCACCCTTCCAGAGCCGGTCGACCGGCCAGTCCAGACAGCATCATTAAGAAGCCGGTCGAGCTAGGTCTAGAGGCCGGTCGATCGTCTATGCTGAGAACATATAAATAGGGCCCGATTCTGCAGAAAAGAGTGAGGATATTTTTGGAAGATTAATACACATTTCACACCTAAAATTCTCACATACTTAACCCTAGATCCCACCCACTTCACACACACTTTTCACACATTTCTCACTAAGAACCAAGCTTGATTTGGGGGGTTCAAACATTTGGAATCAAGTTTGCTCAAAAGCTTTGTACAAGATTAGCTAGGATGAAAGGGAAGCTTCATTATCTCTCTTTCATTCTATTTCCTATTATGATTGAGTAGACTTGATAAGGGTGATTTAACTTATGTAATGGGTTAATTATATACTTTTATGATATGGGATATGATGGCTGAATATATATACATGTTTCGAATTTTCTTGTTCAAATGGGTATTTTCTCATTCATGTCTAAGTGTTTGATAAAATGCCTAGATGAATAACATGTGTATAAATTGAAGTTTGTTTGTTACTAAACACATCTAATCCATGTTATAATCATGTCTATGTGTTTATATATGGATGCTATGAAGTGGGTAATGCTTTTATTCATGTCTATATGTATATTTGCATGCCTAGTAATGAGCATAACTTCAATAACGCATACGTGTTGCTTGTTAATTATTTCTAATGGTGTGAACTGAACATGACGATGTTTGGTAGTTGAATAGGTTTCATTCTTCACGAGCACCTTGGCCTTGAACATGTATGAACACATTAGCAAGTCAAATCCTACTGTAGTGACCTTAGAATGACGAAGTGTAATTTAGGGCTAGTCTAGGCCGAGTCTCCTTTGGCTTTAAATCCAGCCAATAGGTTTCCGGATAGGTTTAGTCGACCTTAGTAACACTAGGTCTTGGCTTTAAATCCAGCCAAAGGTTTAGGTACTAAGGTAGGTTCATTCTAAGTCACCTAGGAAGTTAGTTAGTCACTCTTGAGGCCCTAGGTCCTAAGGACCACGCCGTAGCTCTAGGAGGCGCCAACTAGAGACGAACCTGCACTGAGTCCCTGGGGGAAATTAGGACACTAACTAGCAACCTAGTTAAGAGCACTCATGATAGTTAGCCATCATCCCTTAATCCCATAGCATTTGAGTATAGAATTACCTATTCATAAGTCAAAGTCACCCTAACCCCTTCTCAATTGTTAGTTCCCTCTTGACCAACTTGTGCTCCCATTTTTCATATTCATAGTTTAGTTTTATTTCCTTTACCTAGAGCTCCCGATAATCCAAAATCCCAAAAAAATATGTCTAGTTTAGATCTTTCTTTTTGCACTTTCTAGAACACCAAGCATAGAATTCACCCACATTATTCACGCCTTCCTGTGGTTCGACACCTGCACTTGTATACACTATATTGCACGATCCGTACGCTTGCAGGTCTTTTAGAGCTTGCACTCGAAAGACGACACCACCGAGCTTGCTAGGATAGGATTGGAGAAGAACAAGGGACTTAGATCTTTAGATTTTTCCATGCCCTATGACACCTTGGAGCATTCTTCTTCTATATTTAATGTGTCGAGTTTCTTTTTTATCCCTTTCTCATGTGTGCTTAAAAAGGATTATGATGTGCATGATTTGATTGATCTTATACCACATGATCTTTTTTCTTCTGAGTTGTGCCTTGATAGGTTTGTATGCTGATATGTGCTCAAGGACTACAAGCATCATTGGCCCTAACATTACCACTCGGCTGGAGGCGTTAAATCCAGCGCTACTAGGAGGCACCCTAGACATTTAGTGATGAGTTGATGATTGCCTGGCTGATAGCATTGTGGTTAGCGCTACTAGGAGGCAACCTAGGTTAAATTTTTGCAATTTTGCACTTGTTCATTTTCCTTTCTCCTATTTTCTTTCTCTTTCTTGCACCCAAACCAAAGTGTTAAATCTCGATCCTTTGTCCCATAAGGTACACCATTGCTCATTATTGCACATGCCAATGCAAGCATGCATAGGCAATGCTACTAATCTTGTTTTCTTTGTGGGTGTTTATGAATTGCGAGTCACAGGGTTAGTAGTATGGTGATTTATCATTGGCATGGAAAGCTTTGAAGAAAATGCAAGGTTGTATCTATCCTTTCTCCACTTGTTCCCCATCTTTTTACCCTATCCCCGCCACCCTTACTTGCTTTGTAATGCCAATTTGCTTGTTTAAGTGTTTTGCTCTATTTGCTTAAGGAGAAGCAAAGTTTAGGTTTAGGGGTGTGGGAGTTTGGTTTTTTTGTTATATATCTTGCTTCAGGTAGATTGCATTATGCACTTAAAAATGGTGAAAATTTTTCAATTTTGGTGCATGTAGAGTCATTTATTTCTTTGTTGATCATTGTGTTGGCTATTGTGATTGACTCTATTGATTTGTGAAGATGAGATGCATTGTGCGAAAATGAATAAAGTGGTTTGAAAACTAAGTCTTGGAGGGGATGCCCTTCAAAGTTGTGGGGAGTGAGGACCTTTAAGAATAACTCATGTGGCCACCCCATAGCTTGATAGGAAAGAGTATTAGAAAAAGGTTGTTGATGTGAGTGCCCTTTCCTTGATTGGTTATTTTTTATGTGCCTAAGCATTTCTTTTTCTTTAATACAATACAAAGTATGAAAAATCCAAAAAAATTGAAAAAGGCAAAAAGGTGCAAAAATATATTAAAAAAAATGAAGTGAAAAAGAGAAAAAGCCAAAGGCACCAAAAAGTTAGTGAATAAGTGCATAAGTGACACAATGTCAACTTAGCATGAGTTATCATCTTTGTAGATACGTGAATAAGGCTTTTTATAAGCCATTGTGTTTGTATATTCTCCCTTCTTGTCTTTGACGCTTGGTGCATGTTGCGGAGGCCATTTTAGTTGAAGGGGAACGAAATATCAACATCCCGAGTGTGTGAGTTAGAATCCTAGGCTTGTGGTGGATTGGCTACTTGAGAAATTTCCATGAGGAACGAGACCCCTTATGAGTAAAGGGAACATCCAAGGAGGCTTAGGGATCTCTTCACAATAGGAATGCCCCCTTCATGCTTCTTAG
Source organism: Cordia subcordata (assembly GCA_028554755.1). Taxonomy (NCBI): domain Eukaryota; kingdom Viridiplantae; phylum Streptophyta; class Magnoliopsida; order Boraginales; family Cordiaceae; genus Cordia; species Cordia subcordata. Next base: position 3,439,388 of record JAPTOF010000028.1, on the reverse strand, counting down.
ATTGACCTTGAAAGTGAGTCAATCCTTTAGGCAATCCATTGCATCGGCTTCAGAAATAAACTTAAGATTGGGCTTGCTTAGGGACAAGCAAGGAGAATGTTTGGAGGTGTTGATGTGTTGTGTTTTTGTGTGTGTTTGCATTGTTATTTGTCTATATTTTGAAGGTGTATTGAGCTTAAATAGTTGCATTAGTGTAGTACTTGTGCTAGATATAGACTTAAGCGTATATAACTATATATGGTTGAGTTTAAAAGGTAAATGCTACATTAATGGCTTGTTTTGTATATTATAAGTGAGATTGAGGATTGTTTGGAGATCAACAAAGATGGAGATGGCTTGGGCAAGGAGTGGAAGCATAACTGAAGATGAAAAGTGGAAGAAAATCAAGTTTAGAGGCTTCTAGACAAAGACCAAAGCAACCAGAAGCAAAACGGAGCTAAAACGAAGCCAAAAGAGAGCAAATAGGCACCACTGTAGCACTGGCTTCAATGTACCGATGCACTGGCTTACTATTCTGCTAAAAACTGAGAGCAAGTTTCTACTACTGGAATAGAGGCCCATTGGTACCAATGCTCAGGTTAAGTGTTCCGGTAGTCGCAGAAATTTGGCTATATAAGCCCACTTTTGGCCATTTTACGGAACAACAAGACATATTCTTTCATACCCATCTCCCAAACCTTGATTCCCCTCTCACCAACCTATAACACACACACACTCACACATTTTTCACCTAGATTCAAGCTTGTAATTAGGGTTTAACACTTGTAATTGCAAGATCAAGACAAGGATTTCAAGAGCAAAGCTAAGCATGAAAGGGAGGTTTATCTTTCTTCTTTTACACTTAGTTTTCTCTATTCTAGAATAGATCTTTTATGGATGATTGAAGCTTGTATTATGGGTTGATTGACTACTAGTTTGCTATGAGATTTTGATGGTTTAATATATATATTTGCCTTTAATGCGTCAATGGCTATTTATATACATGTCTATGTGTTTGTTGATATGCTTAGGTGAAATAACATATATATTTAGAGGCTTGATTGCTATTTAAGACTTCTAAATCATTGTATGAGCATGTCTAGGTGTTTATGTAGTGATTCCATGATTGGGTCTTGTAGCTATACATGTCTATGTGTGTTTTTACATACCTTAATATCAATTTTAGCTTCTATGACATATTTGTTGGATTTTAATGCGTAAGTTGGTATGACCTAAATATGTCTAAGTGTTTAGGACTAGAATATGCTTTATATTCATTAATACCATGCTCGAGAACATGTATGATGTGCTTTATTGTCAAGTCCTGCTTGCATGATGCTGTGATTGGTGGTTTTTCACTAGTAATTAGGCCTAGTTTTGTTTTCTTGGACTTTAAACCCAGTCAATAGGTGTCAGGCTAGCTTAATTGACCTTAGGAAGCCTAGTTCTTGGCTTTAAACCCAGCCAATGAGTTAGAACCTTGGGTAAGACCAATTATCATCACTTAGGAACGTAATTAGCTAATCCGTGCCTTAGTTCATAAGGACCATGCTATACTTCTAGGTAGCTAGCACCTAAGGATGGACCCGCACCAAGTCTAGGGATTGTAAGAGAGGTTGATTAGATTCTTAGCTTAGAGCACCCTTCTTAGAGTAAACCATCAAAGTTAATCCCATAGCAAAGTTAGTACCCAAATCACCCATAGTTAAGCAGATTTCACCCATTGTCCTATTTCTTGTGTTAATTCCCTTTTTACTTGCTTGTTCTCTCTTACCTTTATTTTCTTTAATTTGTTTAGAATAGTTTAATTTACTTTGAGCTCCCTTCACATCTAAAACAACCAAACATAATTCTTCATTTAGCTTGTTTTCCTTCTAGCTTTCTAGGACACACACTGAGCTTTCATTCCCCATTTCCTGCCTCCCTAAGAGATCGACCCTGCTTTTGCGCAATAGACTACATGACCTGTGCACTTGTAGGCTTTTAATTAAGGCTTAGTACTTAATTAGCAAAAAGAAGCATCAGTGCTACTTCTGAGGTTTGAACGAAAAAGATGCGGTGCCTATCTATTTGCTACTATAGACTAGCGATGCCCTTACGGTAGGTGCCAAATTGTAGAGGGTGATGCTACAATATGGGTTTAAGGTAACGGACCCTAAAACCCTTTTTTCTTCCTAGAGGAATCACCGGACCTAGCAGCTTGAGAGGAGGCTAGGGTTATCTTGGGGTGATGAGTGTGTCTTTAGGGTGTATGTCGTATGCTCAATTAAGTTGTTCCCTTCTTTGTATAGCTTCCTTCTCATCCTTCTTATGGTAAAAATATTAATTGCGCCTTCGTTCCTTAGGTGTTCCCTTTCTGAGATATGCTACCAAAAATATTCCATGCATGCTTCTTGTCCAAGCAATGTCGGAACGCTGCCCTAACCTCACTGGGCCTAGCGATTTTATGACTAGCATTACGCCTCAATGATCTTAAAGGCCCTGCATGAATTGTGCCTTGCAAAACACTTGTTCATTTTGAACTAATAGTGTATTGGTTTTGACCATATAGAACAATAGTTTTGAACTGGGAATATTAATTGATCTGATATCACACTTATTCATTTTGAACCAATAGTGCATTAGTTTTGACCATATAGAACAATAGTTTTGAACTGGGACTGTTAATTGATCTGATAGGACACTTATTCATTTTGAACCAATAGTGCATTGGTTTTGCACATATAGAACAATGGTTTTGAACTAGGACTGTTAATTGATCTTATAGCACACTTATTCATTTTGAATCAATAGTGTATTGGTTTTGAACATATAGAGTTTTAATAAAAAAGTGCTTTTCTTAAGTGGTTTTAAGTAGAAAATAAAAAGCTTCCCAACCCCAACTTTTGATTTTTATGGCTTTAGGGCCTGTTTGGATTGGCTTTTTTTTTTAAGGAAAAAATACTTTTTTCGTGAAAAAGTTACATTAAATTTGCAATAACTATTTGATTTGGCTTTCAAAAAATCTGAAACTCTGAAAAAAGCTCAAATACAGCTTTTTTAAAATCCAGAATTTTTAGTTTCTCAAAAAAAGCTATTTTTCAAAAGTTGTTAAATAAGTACTTTTGAAAAAAGTCAATCCAAATGAGCCTTTAAGCACTTTGAAAAAAAAAAAACAAGTTTGACCAAATATTTTACTATCTTATCCTTACCTTTTTATTTTTATTACTAAATTGTCTATACTCTTTTATCTTATACTTACCTTTTAAATTCTATTTTAATGTCCTTAATAGTTATTTTAACCATATAAATTGCTTTTCAACGCTCTTTAATCAAACATGTAACTAATTATTTTTATAAATACGGCTTTTATTCAAATACTTAACTACTTAAAGTCATCAATAAAAAAAGTCATTTAAAGCCAAAACTATTTTAAGTAGCTTTTTAATAAGCCAATCCAAACACCCTCTTAACTGGTGCACTGTATAAGAAACGTGCTGTGCACCTAAGGTTTACTAGTTGATGATCTAGCTCCGTTAGGTGTACCTGTGGTCAAGCTCCAATAATTGAATTTCCCTTGTTGTAAAAAAAAATATCATTATTTTTTTAAAAAAACCATGCTAAATGGCCAAAAAGTGTTTGGCCAAAAATGGTCAAAAAGGAATCTATGGCAAGCGAAAGTCTTTCTTGCCCTTTACAAATTTGGACTTTTTTTTTATTGTTGAGTTAGACATGGTGCTCTAGAAACAAAAGAAATCATTATATTACACTATCCAAGTAAAACATGTTAGGATAACGAAGAGTCAAATACTATTTTTTTTAAAAAAATATGCATAATTTGCAACTGGAAGTGGAAACGTACGCAGAAATAAAAGAAGCTGGCTTTACAAAATACACCTCGTGATTATGGGAGTTTTAGCTTAAAAAAAAAAGAACTTGTCTTTCTCTCCCATAATACGTTCTACACAACACATATGTATGGTCTTTTTACTGTAGCTTACTATTCGTTAAACACACTTGATGGCATCAAGTATATCGAACCGGATTGAGGTTGGTTGATTTTTCCTGTCATAAACATATGCTAATATTCTGTCACTTTGACCTACACACCATACTTCTATTGCCTTCATAGCATTCACGTGCATCTTGTGCTTGTCACATTTTAATTCAAAACAAAAAGCTATAAGACTAGATGATTTCAAGAAAATTCCTAATGATGTCAATGGTAATGTCAAGTTCTATATACTCGAATCTCTGAAATCAGCTACCAAGCATTCTATTTTTGTTCTCATGTTGGGAATCCTATTAATAGTTGCAATATGTCAATTGGTTAATAGTTATGGAGGAGAGGGTGCATTTGATTTGGGATACAATGGTGGTGAGCTTGCATGCTCCTGTACCATTCACATTGGCAGCAGGGTGTTGAAATATAATTGCTTGTTATGTTATTTATTTCTGTCTCGACTTATTTTGCTTTTTATTGGGCATCTGGGCAAGTTTCTGTCACTGATTACGTTCAGATGACAAGTACCAAATGGTAACCTCATTCATATGTACTAGTCAAACATTCGTGATATTGTGTTATTGTGTTGCAATCTCATTTTGCAACCTGATAGATGGCCACTTCATCTGTCGGATAGGTGGAAATTCAACTTTTCCATTGATTGTTTTTGCTTTCTTTTGCAATGCTAAGATCTTCAATGTGGACAACTAAGTCTTGCTTGATTGATTTTAAACTTCAGCTAGATCTGAAAGATGATTTTATAGGAATGTTTTACTTATTTTGAGTCTAATATGGACAATTAACTATTGCTTGATTGATTTTAAACTTCATCTAGATCATAAAGATATGTTTATATATGTGTATTTTTGCTGTCTCTAGTTGCTTCTCATCATCAAAACACTATTTGAAGTAACTTTTAGACTTTTCAGTTGATTTTGAATGATTTTTTAATAATTTGCAGCTCTTATAGAGTTAACAATACAAGTTTGAAAATGGAGGATGCAAATGAAAGAAGAAGGCAAATGGCTGAAATATTTGGAAACACAGAAGATAGTTTATTTAAAGACTCAACAAATGATCAAGAACATTCTCAAGGTATCAACGACGGAGATTCTCTTGGATATAAAGACGCAACAACAAATGATTTCAACGTTGAAGAAGGTCTACAAGTAGGAATATGTTTTCCAAGTATTGATATTTTGCTTGAAGCTTACAAGAAACATGCGAAATTAAAAGGATTTTGTGTTGCAAAAAGATCTGTGTCTAAAGATCATGAAGGAGATCCAAAATATTTGTTGATCAGTTGTGACAGGTCAAGAAAACCATATAGTCTTGAGAGGGAAAGCAAGCCTAAATTGTCCAGCAAGATTAAACGCCATTCTAAAAAATGATGGTATATGGCATGTTAGCCAAGTGTTGGCCAATCACAACCACTAATTGGATTTGTCTACATCTAGGTTGATGGCTGGTCATAGGAATTTGTCCATTAATATGAAGAAAATATTGGAGGGTAATGATATAGTAGGATTAAGACCTTGTAAGAGTATTAGACTACTAGAAGTACAAGCTAGTGGGCCAAAGAATATGAGTTGTTTGCCACGTGATTGTAGAAACTTCATTGAAAGTGCAAGAAGGCTAAGACTTGGTAATGGTTATGCTGAGGTCATCTATAATATGTTTTGCAGGATGCAAGAAAAAGACAGAGAATTTTGTCACTCGTTTGATGTTGACAATGAAGGTAGGCTTAGAAATGTGATATGGATTCATTCCTGTAGTAGAGCGGCATATGAAGAATTTCATGATGTTATTAGCTTTGACACTACTTACCTTGTGAACTAGTACAAAATTCCTTTTGCAACAATGATGGTGTCAATCACCACAAACAATATATTTTTTTAGGTTGTGCTCTAGTGTCACATGAAGAATAGATACTTTCAAGTGGCTTTTTAGGACATGGCTCTCAGCAATGGGAAACATTCATTCTAATGTGTTGGCTAAATATTTGTTATTTGTTTTGATGATGAAAATTTATATGCATTATTTGACTAAAAGCATTTTGAGATAATAATTGTAAGAAGATGCTTTGAAAGATGGAAAAAGATGCTTTGAAAGATGGAAGAAGAAGTGCTAAATGCGTTACTTGAAGAACAAGAAGATGAGAAGGCATAAGCAGGAGAAGAGATGTCATAAGGGGTACCGGGCATTCTTTGCTTGCTCTTTTGTGAAATGCCTTAATATTGCATATGTTTGGCTCAAACTTTCTTCTTCATTGATGAAATAATTTTTGAACTCTTGCACGTTAAATTTCATATAAGCACAAATGAGTTTGAATGCACACATTGAATGAAATTGTGTTTTTAGGGTGTTTCAAGTCATAAAATATATTTACAAAATATTCCAAAATGATTTGGAGTTGTGAAAATTGCACTCAAAAGAATTTTTGCAAAAGTTTGGCTTCACTTTAGTTTCTGGAGTGGTCGGACCCCCCAGCCAGTCGACCGGCTGACCTGGGTGGGTCATTCGGCCAAAACAAAAAGTGAAGGTAAAAGCCGAACCCCCTAGCTTGTCGGCCGGCTAAGGCGTTTGGCCTAGTCAGAAAAGATCAAGTGCAAGCCGGACGACCCAGCCGATTGATCGGTTGAACGGGTTGCTGTAATAAATGCACTAGTCATTTATTACCGTTCTGGCTTATTTCCTCTTCATTTTTCACCTACCAAATCCCTAACCCCCAAATCTCTTTAAATACACATTCAAAGCAAGTCAAGTGAAGTGTGCAAAATTGTTATAATCATTCAATCAAGCTTTTGACCCATTCTTGCAATATATTTGAGCTTTCAAGAGCTTATTCATTCGCTATATCTTCTTCTTGAAGAAAAATTTCAGATTCTATTCTTTTTTCATTCCTTGAATATATACACACTTTGAGAGCTAAAATCTTGTGAAATCAAATTCTTTGAAGCTTGTAAAGTGTGGGGAACTCCTAAAGAGAGGTTCTCTTGGGTTCTTTGAAGTTGGGCTTCAAAAAGGTGTATAAACTTGGTTTGTGCTTCATCAAGATTTCAAGAAGCATTATAGTGAATATTGTTGAAGTCCTAAGGGGAGCTTCCTTGGGCGGTGGACGTAGGTTTGGCCGAACCACCTAAATCGTTTGTCTCTCATCTCCTTATACTTTTATTTCCATACTTGTCTTTATTGACTTTATTGTGTTTGATATATTGCTTGAAAGAAATTATTGATTTCCTGTAAAATTTTTAAAACGAAATTATAGTAATTATATCTTAATTCACTCCCCTTAAGATATTTGCACCCACAATTGGTATCAGAGCTAGGGTTCTACCGATAGTTTAACACCTAGTAGAATCTTAGCAAATATGGAGGGAATTTTGATAAAAAACAAGCACCCCCTTTAATGGAACAAATTATGCATTTTGGAAGATGAGAATGAAAGTATTTATTCAATCACATGATTAGAAAGCTTGGAAAATCATAGAAAATGGGCCTACCTTACCTACAAAATTAGAAGGTGATAGAAGAATACCAAAACCCGAAAATGAATGGAATGATGAAGATATTTAAATTATTTGAGTTAAATCAAAATGCATTACATTATTTATTCAATGCTATGAATGCAACCGAATTTGCTAGAGTAATGGGGTGTACTTCAGCTAAAGAACTTTGGAACCAATTAGAAGTAACTTATGAAGGAACTAGCCAAGTCAAAGAATCTTGAATTGCTATGCTTGTACATAGATATGAATTATTTAAAATGCTTCCAAATGAAAATGTCGAGCAAATGTTTTCTAGATTTGTTGAGATTACTAATGATTTGAAATCACTTGGAAAGGATTTTTCTAATGTAGAGAAAGTAAGGAAAGTGTTAAGGAGCTTGCCATCATCATGGCAACCAAAAGTCACGGCCGTAAAGGAAGCCAAGGATTTGAATACCTTGGAGCTCAATGAGCTCATTGGATCACTCATGACTCATAAGTTTGAAATAAAGGACCACGAAAAAGAAGAGAAGAAAGCGAAGAAGTTCATTGCTCTTGTTGCATCAAAATACCCATCAAGTGAAGATGAGGAAGATGATGAGGACCCAAAAGATGAAGATATTCAACTTCTTGTGCGAAATTTCAAAAGATTCATGAAATTTAGAAAGATGAGGAAAGGGACATCTTCAAGCAATACAAATTGGAAGAAGAAAGGAAAAGAAGGAAAAGGTTTCAAGAGGACAAAAGATGCAAAAGGAGACGAATTGAAGTGCTTTAATCGCAACAAGTAGGGACATATAAAAGCAAATTGTCCAAAACTTTCAAAGAAGAAAGAAGGGAGGGCGCTTAAAGCCACATGGGACTTCTTCGAAAGTGACGAAGATGAGGAAGAGCAACATGAAGTAGCCAACTTTTGCCTCATGGCCAATAAGGATGAGGTACCATCTTCACCTTCACCGTCTATATATTATTCATCTAGTGAAGAAGAGGAAGAGGAATATAGCTTTGATGAATTAAAAGATCTATTTGCTAAATTACATGATGATTTATCTTTAGCTTTGGCAAAAAACAAGCAAATGCATAGGAGATTGAAACTTGTTCTTGATGAAAAAGAAATTTTGAAAAAGGAAAATGTCTCTTTTGGAAAAGATAGAAATCTCTGAAAAAGAAAATGATTCATATGCCGAAGATTTTGTGAAGATTGAAAAAAAGTTAAAGACTTGAAAAAGAAGAATATGGATTTGAATGAAATTATTCAAAAATTTACAAATGACAAAGAAAATTTTGAAAAACTCCTTGGTAGTCAAAAAATGTCTTTTGATGAGAGTGGTATTGGATACAAACCTAGTATTAATCAAAATATTTCAAAACTTACTTTGTCAAGGTTTCCGCCTCTACATCCTCCTCTTCACCAAAATCAAATATCATGTGTGCTTATTGTGAAAAGAAAGGGCACGTATGCACTCATTGTTACTACAAGAAACTTCGTGATAGAGGATCACATGTTCCGTATTGGCAAAGACCAAAATGGGTGGTCAAAAACAAAAATTGAAACTAACACCAAGGACCCAAGGTGTTGGGGACCCCAAAATAAAGAATTGCATTTGAATTTCATGTGTGTAGGTATCCAATGAAAGCAAATCAAGCAAAATAAAATGGATCTTAGATAGTAGTTGTTCCAAGCACATGACGGGGAACTCTTCACTCTTCTACAAATTAAAAAGGACAAAAGGACAAAAGGAGGAGACGTTACCATTAGGGACAATGGCAAAGGAAAAATTATTGGAAAAGGAAGCATCAGTAATAAAAACTCTCTTGCTATACATAATGTCTTACTTGTAGAAGGTTTAAAATTTAATTTACTTAGCATTAGCCAATTGTGTGACAAAGGTCACAAAGTAGTTTTTCAATCTTCTAGATGCATTGTCTATGAGTGTGGAAATGATAATATATTATTTGTAGCTAAGAGAAATGAAAATATTTACACCGTTGAAATTGACCAACTTATATGTCAACATGTTAAATGCTTATCCGTTGTGCATGATAATGCATGGTTATGGCATAGAAGATTAGGACATGCTAGCATGAGCTTATTGAATGATTTGTCTAAGCATGATTTAGTTAGAGACTTACCAAAGCTAAAATTTGCAAAAAACAAAATTTGTGATGCTTGCCAACTAGGTAAACAACATAAGACATCCTTTAAATCCTTAAATAAAGTATCAACAAATAAAGCATTACAACTATTACATATGGATTTGTTTGGACCTATTGATGTGGCGAGCTTAGGAGGATCTAGATATACATTTGTTGTAGTAGATGATTACACTAGATTTACGTGGGTCATGTTTCTTGTACATAAAAATGATGCCTTCAATGAATTTGCAAGATTGTGTGGAAAAGTGCAAAATGATAAAGGCTATTTTATAACTTGCATCCGTAGTGATAATGGTACTGAATATGTGAACACTCATTTCATGAACTTTTGTGATGAACATGGCATTGAACACAACTTTTTGGCCCCTCGTACTCCTCAACAAAATGGGGTAGTAGAGAGAAAGAATCGTACACTACAAGAAATGGCAAGAACTATGCTAAAAGAACACAACTTGCCAACATATTTTTGGAGTGAAGTAAAAAATACCGCATGCTATGTACAAAATAGAGTATTGATTAGACCTATCTTAAATAAAACTCCATATGAATTATGGCATGGTAAAACACGGAAAATATCATACTTCAAAGTATTTGGCTGTAAATGTTTTATTGTAAATACTAAGGACCATTTAAGGAAATTTGATGCTAAATTAGATGAAGGAATATTTTTAAGTTATTCTATAAAGAGCAAAGCATATAGGGTATATAATAAAGGAACTCTTATTGTGGAAGAATTAATACATATTACATTTGATGAGACTAATCCATTTGAGCTGAGAAAGGAAATTGATGATATAGGTTATCTTTTGGAAAAGACAACACTTGAGGATCAAAATCCAAAAGACAAAGAAAAATCAACAAAACAAGAAGATGAAAAGCAAGAAGAAGAACATCAAGAAAGAAGGTGTCAAGTCAATGAGGAAAAAGGACAAAGTTCAAGCAAAGGAAACGTTGAAACAAAAGAGCCTCATGAAGACCTACCAAAGAGTTGGAAGTTCGTAAGAAATCATCCTCAAGATCTTATCCTCGGTGATCCAAATGAAGGTGTAAGAACTAGGCGTAATATTAATACTTTTTGTAAGCATCATGCATTTATTTCTCATATTGAACCCAAGAATGTGAAAGAAGCTTTACTTGATGAAAATAGGATAATTGCCATGCAAGAAGAACTTAATCAATTTGATAGAAATAAAGTATGGAAGCTAGTTGAAAGGCCAAATGATAGACAGGTAATAGGAACAAAATGGGTATTTAGAAACAAACTAGATGAAGCCGGAATAGTAACTAGGAACAACGCTAGACTAGTAGCACAAGGATACATCAAGAAGAAGGAATTGATTATGATTAAACTTATGCCCCCGTAGCAAGACTAGAATCTATTCTTATGTTATCTACATTTGCTTGTCACATGGATTTCAAACTTTATCAAATAGATGTGAAAAGTGCTTTTTTAAATGGATTCATTGAAGAAGAAGCTTATGTTGAACAACCCCCCAGTTTTGAAGATTCATGTTTTCCTAATCATGTTTTTAAACGAGAAAAGGCATTATATGGTTTAAAACAGGCTCCTAGAGCTTGGCATGAAAGACTCAGTGAATTTCCTGTGGAAAATAACTTTGAAAGAGAAAAACTTGATTTAACCTTGTTTATTAAAAGAGAAGGGAATGACATTCTACTTGTCCAAATCTATGTGGATGATATAATTTTTGGTGCTACTAATATATCTTTATGTGAGAGCTTTTCAAAGTGTATGCACAAGGAGTTCGAGATGAGCATGATGAGAGAGCTAACTTTCTTTCTTGGACTACAAATCAAACAAGCGAAGGATGGGATCTTCATAAATCAAGCCAAATACACCAAAGAAATTATCAAAAAATTTGGACTTGAAGATGCAAAGGAGATTGGAACTCCCATGAGCCCGTCAACAAAGCTGGATAAGGATGAAAAAGGTAAATCTATAGATGAAAAGAAATACAGAGGTATGATTGGTAGCCTATTATATTTAACTGTCTCTAGACCTAATATCACGTTTGTAGTATGCTTATCTGCTAGATTTCAATCTAGCCCTAAGGAAACTCACTTAATTGCTATTAAAAAAAAATCATTAGATACCTTAAGGGAACAATTAATCTAGGACTTTGGTATGCAAAAGAAACATCATTCGACTTGTGTGGATTCTCTGATGTTGACTATGCTGGTTGCAAAGTAGACCGTAAGAGCACTAGTGGAACATGCCAATTCCTAGGACACTCCTTAATATCTTGGTCTTGCAGGAAACAAAACAGTGTTGCTTTTTCTACTACCAAAGCAGAATACATAGTAACTAGTAGTTGTGCAGCTCAAATTCTATTGATAAAACAAAATTTACTTGATTACGGATTGCAATATGATCATGTTCCAATATATTGTGATAATACTAGTGCAATTAATCTCACAAAAAATCCAATTCAACATTCAAGAACTAAGCATATTGAGATTAGGCACCATTTCATTAGAGATCATGTGGAAGGATGTAGGACCTAAGAATCCATATTTGATTCTTCCATTATTGAAGGATGTAAATTACAATATATGAATTGTCTTCAAAATTATGAGTGAAGTAATTCTCCCTAGGAATATCAATGATGGAAAAATTCCGGTTATGGATGATTATATCTACTATAGCCTTAGGTAGAAAAAGAAGATAGCTTTGCCTTTCCTAATTCTTCAACATATGCTGCATATTAGTGGAAAGGGAGGAGGAAAAACTCCTACACTCAGATATGGCATGGCATTGATGCATATCTTTTCACACTTTAGAATCACTTTGAATGCTCCATACAGAGAGTTTGCCTAGAACTTTGATATGTTATATATGAATTTCATGGGCATTTACTGGTATAATAGGGAGGCTATCAACAGAGAAACCTTCAAAAACTTGCCTCAAAACATTCAGGCGGCAATTAAGAATAGAACTAAAAAGGGCACTGCTTTCATTGATCCTGTATATGGTCCTGACGCTCAAAAACTTGATGATATACTTGAGAGGATTGACATCACATTAGATGAAGATGTAGGGCCTAAACTTGAGAAAGAAGCTGGCATAGGCATTCCAGGAACAATACCCATGGCTGTTAGTACCTCTGAAGAAGAGGAAGATACTGAGGAAGCTACTCTAAGGCGAGTGATGAGAGAATCAAGAGCACAGGGGCACATTGATGAGCAACGTCGTGCTGAGATTCGATGAGGTACAGGGTCTAGCTCAATGGGTGAACAAGAAGACCCATCTATGTTGGCTCAGATTCTTTCACAACTGCAAGCGTTAAACACAGGATGGGCGAAATGAGAACCACAATGACAAACCAATGGAATGAGCTTACTCTCTGGTGAAAGTACATTGATTCGAAGTGGCCGGTATGCGTTCCGACATGAACAAGTACTTCAAAGATCACCATGATCTAGCACCCTGATTTTTATATTAAAAAAAAAGACTTGTTTTTAGTCTTAGAAAACATTTTTAATTCACTCTTAGTTACTTCTCTTGACTAATCGTATTGTTTTGTTCACTTTTCTTTTGATGATTTTTTCATGTGAAGATGTCACTTTTCTTGCCTATTCATGTGATTTTTTCTTCTATTTTCATTCTCTTTCTACATTATTTTGATGATGTCAAAAGGGGGAGAAAGAAACAAGCAAAAAGGGAGCAAAGAAGAAAAAGGAGAAGGAGAAATTATTGGAAAAATTATTGATTTGCATGAGAAGGAGAAATTTGATTTGCATGAATACTATCAAAATATGCATATGGTAAAACTGACAAGAATTTGAATTTTTCCAAATACGTTTTATTTAAAGAAATGCATATAATTAGGGGGAGTACCTTTGCTCATATTTTGAAAATTTGTGATCATAAAAAAGGGGGAGATTGTTGGCTAAATATTTGTTATTTGTTTTGATGATGAAAATTTATACGCATTATTTGACTAAAAGCATTTTGAGATAATAAGCATTTTGAAAGATTGGAAAAAGATGCTTTGAAAGATGGAAGAAGAAGTGCTAAACGTATTACTTGAAGAACAAGAAGATGAGAAGGCATAAGGAGGAGAAGAGATGTTATAAGGGGTACCGGGCGTTCTTTTCTTGCTCTTTTGTGAAATGCCTTAATATTGCATATGTTTGGCTCAAACTTTCTTCTTCATTGATCAAATAAATTTTGAACTCATGCACGTTAAATTTCATATAAGCACAAATGAGTTTGAATGCACACATTGAATGAAATAGTATTTTTGGGGTGTTTCAAGTCATAAAACATATTTACAAAATATTCCAAAATGATTTGGAGCTGTGAAAATTGCACTTAAAAAAATTTCTGCAAAAGTTTGGCTTTACTTTAGTTTTTGGAGTGGTTGGACCCCTCAACCGGTCAACCGGTTGACCTGGGTGGGTCGCCGACCAAAACAGAAAGTGAAGGTAAAAGCTAGACCCCCTAGCCGGTCGACCGGCTAAGGTGTCCGTCCTAGTCAGAGGGGATCAAGTGCAATTCGGACGACCTAGCCAGTCGACCTGCTGAACGGGCTGCTGTGATAAATGCACTAGTCGTTTATTATTGTTTTGGCTTATTTCCACTTCATTTTTTCACCTACCAAATCCCTAACCCCCAAATCTCTTTAAATACACATTCAATACACATTCAAAGCAAGTCAAGTGAAGTGTGCAAAATTGTTATAATCATTCAATCATGGTTTTGAGCCATTCTTGCAATATATTTGAGCTTTCAAGAGCTTATTCATTTGCTATATCTTCTTCTTGAAGAAAAATTTCAGATTCTATCCTTTTTTCATTCCTTGAATATATACACACTTTGAGAGCTAAAATCTTGTGAAATCAAATTCTTTGAAGATTGTAAAGTGTGGGGAAATCCTAAAGAGAGGTTCTCTTGGGTTCTTTGAAGTTGGGCTTCAAAGAGGTGTATAAACTTGGTTTGTGCTTCACCAAGATTTGAAGAAGCATTATAGTGAAGATTGTTGAAGTCCTAAGGGGAGCTTCCTTGGGCGGTGGATGTAGGCTTGGCCGAACCACCTTAAATCGTTTGTCTCTCATCTCCTTATACTCTTATTTCCATACTTGTCTTTATTGACTTTATTGTGTTTGATATATTGCTTGAAAGAAATTATTGATTTCCTGTAAATTTTTTAAAACGAAATTATAGTAATTATATCTTAATTCACCCCCCTCTTAAGATATTTGCACCCACATAATGCTATTCTTACTGATCATCGTGAAAGTCCCAAGGCATCTATCAGAGAAGTAATGCCCAACACCATACATTGATTTTGCTTGTGGCATATTTTTAGAAAGTTGCCTAAATAGTTTAAGGGTGTAGTCGATTATGTGAATGCAAGAAATGCTTTTAAAGGTTTAATCTATGATAGCTTAACCAAGGAGATGTTTGAAAGAAATTGGAATGAGTTTTTAATCAAGTATGGATTGGAAAGGCATGAATGGTTGGCAAAGCTTTATAGTGAGAGGGAGAGTTGGGTACCTGTATATCTCAATCACCTGTTTGGGGTCAGGATGCTTTCTACTTAAAGAAGTGAAGGTATGCATGCTTACTTTGATGGCTATGTTAACTTTATGAGTACATTGAAGCAATTTGTTGAGCAATACGAGTTTAGCTATAACTGATAAGATTGAAAATGAGTTCAATGCTAAATTTAAAATAAAAAGCAAAGTTTTTATGTATCTCAAAGTTTAGATGGGAAATACAATTCCAGCGTGCATTTACAAACTCCATTTTCATTTTAGTTCAAGATGAGATAAAACACTTTTGGTATTGCCATATTACTTCTTCGAACCAAGAGGAATCAAGTCATAATCACAATGGACCTGGGATTGAGAGATACAAAATTTTGGGAAGGAGCATAACAAATAATTGGTACCATAAGGAGTTTATTTACACTATTGAGTATAGAGAAGAGGGTCAATATTTCAGTTGCAATTGCAAAAAATTTGAATCTAAAGGAATACTTTGCTATCATATCTTAAAATTGATATCTTTGAAAGATATTGGGATAACCAATGAAAGGTACTTGATGAGATGGAGAAATGATGTTCATTGTCCCTATTTGAAAAATTTTTTTACTGGAGGGTATCCACACATGACTGATGAATATAAGATATGCAAGGAAGTTGAGTTAGCTTTTGAGGAAGTAATTGATATTGCTCTGCTAAAAGCACCACAAATGGAGTATGTAAAAGCAAATAGAAGTTATAAAGAAGAATATATTATCTTGGCAATATAGAGTGGGAGCTTCCATAGATAACACTAATGTGGTTGATACTAAAAATGAGGAAAGTTGAAGACCACATTCGGATCCATTAGTTACTCATAGTCGCGGAAGGCCTAGGATTAATCGTCATAGATCGATCCATGAATTCAATCAACAAAGCAATCATAGGGGATGCCGTCATGGGCAAAGTGATATTGTAATGTGAGGAGGATAAACAACAAGCATGATGCATAATAGTAATGATCAGGTAATAGTTTTCTTATTGTTTGTGATAGTAATTCTTTTATTGATTTTCATTATTTTTAATATTTTGATATGATGTGATTCCTCCCCAGCAAGTAAATATATTTCAAAGAAGCCAAGGTCAAAGTGTTGTCAATTTCACTGGAGCTATGAAGAATGGCGGTGTGACTTTTAGTCAAGAGTTCGAAAATATTAGAGATATTGATGTTCAAAGTTGGATAAGATTATAAAAATATGAGATTTTAAGTTGTATGATCTAGTTACTTTCTTTCAGTTTCTTTCCTTTTCCTAGGCCTTGAACTTTTCTTACTTTCCTATTGACACACCTAGGGTTATTCAGCTAGGGAACTATTTATCATGTTTAAAGTGTAAGCTATGTTCGTTAAGTCCCACTTGAGATCCGAACCCCTTTGCTTGTTGTTACATCTTATCATATGTAGAACCAGCCTTATAGTACTCTCTATTTTGCTGTATAGGAAAAGGCTCACTTGTTCCAGTTTGTTCCTATATTTAGTGCTCAAAATTTGGATATTGCTATAGCAACTACTGATGGTATAAAATGGTAAGGCTCACTTGTTCCAGTTTGTTCCTATTTTTAAGTGCTCAGAATTTTGATAGTCACACTAGTATCAAGTGATAAATGGTCTTGAATTTACTCGTTTATAGTATCACTTGTTCAAAATTCTCTTGTTTTTAGAATCTTTTCAGGCTTGAGCCTTTTAAGCTCGTGGATGTAGAATTTGACTACATTCGACACTCGCAATAGCATTTGGAGCATGATAACCTTGGACACTGAAATGAAGAATAGTGATATTGTTGCTAGTTTTATCAATCTTTGGTTGGACATTGTCATTTGTCATTTGTTGGTTTCAATTGTTAAGGTATCCTGCATTTTGCTATCCTTTATCAAGCTTCATCAGTTTTGCTTGTCGACTAAGATATAGGAGTGATTGAACATTGAACAAGTGATAATAACACATGTCATTATTACAAGCTGCTAACAAACCAAGCATGCACTGATGTACATTATCGTCTAGTGTCAAGGTCAGGTTGGCGACAGTATTTGTCATGTATGTATTTCTCATGTTCCCTTTTTGTTTTTGAGTTACATTGGTATCGTAGTGTAGGCCGACCGTGTAAAAAACGGTTGTAGATGGACATGCCACGAAGATAGAGTGTCATTCAGTGTATGTGTGTGTGTATATCTATAGCTACCACACAAAATTTTTGCCAGAAGCGAGAATTCCTTATTTTCTATATCTTGAGGCAAAACACATTAAATCTTTACATGATTATTGTGATTATCACAGTCGAATCATACAAGGTCAAAGGTATAGATGAATATATATGCATATGACATAGTGGGGAAGATTTTACAAAGATGAACGGTGAAGATCATCTTTTTATAATACAATTATTAGTTCACCTTTACTTGAGTAAAGCCATGCAACATAGCGAATACTCGATACTGGCCAATGGAAGAGATTTGAAAGAAAGAAAACACTATCACATTAAATCTTCGTAAAAACAAGAAGTTACAATGCCACCGTGATAAACATATTATCCAAAACAGGAAAATACTAAGGCTTAGAAATTATTAATGGACATAGTGCAGTTGATTCAAGGCAAAACACACAACCTAAAACTCTGATGGAACGCTATTTGAAAACTATGCAACAAAGAAAGGCAAGATAGTAAGCATGAAAGACTCATAAGTGAAAGTTGCTGAGCTTGTATATGTAATGTCCTTCTCCTTAAACTTCTCAGTTAAACCCTGCATCAACACAAAACCATGATTTCAAATCAGATACTTTAGAACGAGCAGCTTTTACCAAAATTGCTTATGCATGTGAGACATACAAAATTTCTACATCACCACATTCCACATTTCTGAAGACTAGGATAATGTACTTCCTTCTCTCTAATCCACTTTATTTCCTCTAAGGTTGAAAATAGCAGTTGAAGTCCAATTCACTACATTCCACATTTCTAAATCTCAAGCACAAATCTCGAACCATCTTGCCATCTTTCTAGATCACATGGCTCTTTTCGGATAGGTAGTTCAACTGATGTTCATTTTTAGAGCTTCGATAAATGGTCTAATGTCAAATATTGCCTCTCCTATTTTATCATCTGGGCTGAATACATCATAGTCTTAAATAAATTGAAACCACACAAACAATTTCTCAAATCTTATTTTCAAATCTGCTCCAATGATATTAATGACTGCTAGAATACCAACCATTGAAATTAGAGTAATGTGCAAAATGAACATAATGTTCAAGTACTGGAGGCTGGAACAATGTAAAATAAGCATAACGTTCAAGTACTAGAGACTGCTAGAATATGCTACATTGTATCTCATCTTGCTAGACGAGTGGATATAGTAACCAAGATAATAGTACTGGAGACTGGGACAGTGTACTTCGTTCTCTTTAATCCATTGTATTTCCTCTGAGGCTGAAATTTCCCAAGGGATAAGAAACTAAGATTCGGGTCCCAAAATAAGTACTTACTAGATAAACAATCACAAGAAAAATCTAAAAATGCAAATTTAGGGATCATATGGGACACAATATTCATAAAAACAACCTCAAAATGCAAAAATCCATAAACACACTAACAAATAAACAATAACCATTCGTAAACATAATAAACCATAACCATTCATAATAATATAATAACATAGGATAACCATTACACGACTGCTCCCAAAATAACTTCTCAAGACAACTTTTACTCCTTAAAACACCAAATAATATTAAAACAATACTCTTAAGAATTAGCCTTCATAATTGGAAGCAGCTTCATCGGAATCTGAATCGGATATTATGACAAGATCTCCTTTAGCAAGATCATTCTCACAATTAGAAAAAACATCATATAGAGTCAATAAAGTTGGATCGTTTAGCAGCATGGATTTTGTAAATTCCATGCCTAGTTCCTTCGCCATTCACTTAAAAAACTGTTATGCTTCAGATTCTAGAGAAATATAAGTTCCCTTCACATTCTTATACATTAGCTCTAGTGTGGGTGGACAAGCAGGGATACTTTTGATGAGAGAAGTAGTAGTTCAAGCTCTTGCTTCTAGAGTTCTATCCATTTTCTTCATTTTTTTTTGGTCTACAACTTCTATCTATCAGTAATTTAATGGAGAAAATCTTAAGATGAAAGTCATTATATAGACATGCATAAGTGAAACAATAAAAAATTGGCTTTAATATCACCTGAATAGGCGTAGGCATCTCCAGTAATAACTATTGGAGAACATTGGTTATTAGATATCAAATAACAGAGCATATTGCATTAACTTGCATCTGGAAAAGAGAAAAGAATACGCATGAAGAAGAAAAGCTCTCAAAAAGAGAGTTTGAAGTGCTAGGGAAGGAGCACATTAAATTTCTTATCTGGATTGAGAAAGACAACTATGAAGACAAAACGTTCCCAAAGTTGGGTTTATGAACCAAAAAAAAAGGAAAAAAAAGGAATCATTTTCCATAGTTAAATTCTAATAACCCTTTGTTATTTGGAAGTGTTGGGCATTTTTAAATGTTGGGCTTTTTTTCAAGTTGGGCTGTTGTTAATAAATCTAAATATTTAGACCTAATTTTATAATTTTTGGTAATTACAACTTATTTATTTATTAATTAATATTATTTATTTATTTATTTATTTAATAATCTTTTAATTAATAAATAAATAGAACCAATGTACTTTATAATATAATTAGTTAACCATACAACTATCATAAGAAATTTTGTAGTATAACCATAACTAAATTAGGGACATATATTAAATTAATTGATATTAGTAGCATCATAATTACGCTAGTTATATAACTATAATTGGCGATATTTGTGATATGAATATAATTAGAAGTATAAATATAATTAAGCTAGTTGTATAGCTATACTATAGTATGAATATAAATTAGTGGTATAATTAAGCTAGTTATATAGCTATGTCTAATTAAGTTAGTCATATTACTAGAATCAACAGTATTTACAATATAACTTTGATTAAATTAATTATATAGTTAGAATTAGCTCATACTATAATTCTAATTAAGTTAGTCATATAACTATATTTAGAAAGTTTGTAGTATAGTTCTAAATTTAAATTGATTATATAATTATAAGTAGCAATGTTTGCAATATAATTAGAATTAGAATAGTTTGTCATATAATTCTAATTAGGTTAACCATACAACTATCCAAAGAATCTTTGCAGTATAACAATAACTAAATTAGCTATATATATTAAATTAATTGATATTAGTAGTATTATAATTAAGCTAGTTATATAACTACAATTAGCAATATTTGTGATATGAATATAATTATTAGTATAAATATAATTAAGCTAGTTATATAGCTATATCTATAGTATGAATGCAATTAGAAGTATAAATTCAAGTAAGATAGTTATGTAATCTAATTAGGTAAGTTTTGTGTTAATAAAACTCTTAGGTAGAAAAGCCTCCCTTTCTACCAAAAAAAAAAAAGTCTAATTAAGTAAGTCATATAACTAGAATCAACAATATTTGTATTGATCATATAATTAGAATTAGCTCATACTATAATTCTAATTTAGTTAGCCATATAACTATAGTTAGAATAGTCATACAACTATGGTCAGTAAGTTTGTACTATAAAATTAGAATAATTTGTCATATAATTCTAATTATGTTAACTATACAACTATCATAAGAATTTTGTAGTATAACTATAACTAAATTAGTAACATATCTTAAATTAATTGATTTAACCATAAATAAATTAGTAATGTATCTTATGAGTTTCTTGAAAAGAAAAAACTATTTTGACAAAGTTATACAAAAAAAAAAAGTTTTTGAAAAAATTAGTCTAAACTATTTTAACTATAATAGAAATATACAAACCTATAATTATGTTTTTTTCTTGAATTATATCAAGTAAGTTTTGATAAAATTAAATTATTTTAATATTTATTTTTACTATCTTTTGTATATTACCTTTTAAATTTTGAGAAAACAATAATAACTTTTAACACAAAGCACAAACATAATCAATCTTGAACACTGTTGATAATTTGCCTACAAACATTGAAGCAAGTTTTGTTAATCACTACTTGAAATTTAACTATGATTGCAATTTTTGTTACATGATGAACCTGACTTTGAAATCAATAAACTAGATAAAACCCCAGCTATGTAACCCAACTGAAAACTATTGTTCTGTGTCAATGAATTTTCTGATATGTCCACTTTATCACCTTCAATTTTGCTACAACTGTGTTAATCATTCTTGGTATTATTCTGATTGAAGTATTCATCGTAAGCAACAACTGCATCATCGCAGGTGCAAAATGACCTGGAAACACTTCCATTAACTCCTTTAACAATATATGAACATTTTTCGCATGTAGAGTATATTCCAGGATGCATTCCTTCAAAAGCCACACAATATTTTCCATTCTTTCTGAGTCTTCTTTTCATATCCTTCCTTTCCGTAGTGATGCCTTTTCAAATAATAAGAATGACAATAACATTAATAATAACAATAATAACAACAAAAATATAATTGCTCAACTTATACGTGTAAAGAAGCAAATTCTATCATTTGTGTTAGTTTGTAGTTATCTATAAACTTTAGATATTGCTAACGATTAGAGTGAATTGTAACTTGGGTATGTACTTCTATTTCATGTAAATCTCTTTTGTATAGATTATAAATCAATGAATTATATAACCCTTTACTCACGGCAAAATTATCTTCCTCATAATTAGGATGGATTGTAACTTGGGTATACACTTCTATTTCATGTAAATCTCTTTTGTATAAATTATAAATCAATGAAATATACAATAGATTACTCACGGCAAAATTTTCTTCCTCATAATTTGTTCTTTGTATTGGCTTTTCTAATTAATCTTTTTCCTTCAACGAAAAAGAACGCTTTAAATTGACTTAAAAATGAATTAAAATTCTTAAAAGAAAATTTTAGACAAGCTAAAAACTTTACATGTGAAAAAATTACAAATAAAACAGTCATAAAGTAAGTTGCAGTAGGATGGGCACATTATGTTGCAGTTGTAGGTTATGCTTTGCCTTTTCCAAGTTTTAAAGTTGATGTTTCTGCTTTCTACTTATTTTGACGACTTAAACAAGCCTCAATGGATTCACAACAATGATTAGGCTTCAAGAAAACATGCAAATAATTAAGCAATAAGCTATCATAAACTATTATGTTTTGCATCCATGTATAAGCACAATAGCATAAACATGAAAAAAGAAAACAAAAGGAAACCTTGAGTAGCAGATGGTAGAGATAATATCAACGTCAAATGAAATTAACCCAGACTAAAATTGTTTGACAGGATGACGACTTACAGGAAGAAAGTAGCCCAGACCAAAATTGATATCCCAAAAATAAAAAAGAAAAAACTTATAGAGGAGAGTTGGCTTGATATCTGCCGTGAAAGAACTGCAGTAGAGAAAAGGTGGCAAGAAGGTGTAAGAGAGAGATATGTTATGTATAGTAGAAGAGAATGCATTGGAAAGGTAAGGAATACATTGGAAATGTAATGATTTGTTGGAGAATAATAATTAAATTAAAAAATTAAATTAAATCATTATATCTCTATTTTTTTTAAAGTTAAGGGTAAAATGGTAATAAGAATGGTAAAATTCCATATTTACCCCTATTTTGCACAATTTTGGCCAAGTTTTTTTGGCCACAAATTTTTTTCCCTTTCTAAAATTATTTGTAAAACTACTTTATTTTTTTTTAAGATTATATTTTCAAAAAATAATTCTAATTATTTTGAAAATCATTCTATTTTATTTTTTGGAAATTAAAATTATATTTAAAAATACTTCAATTTAGTAAAATAATTTTTAAAAATATTTTTAATTTATTAAAATTAATTTTTTAAAGTTTTATTTTATTAACCATCAATAATTCCATAACAATCATGTATTTAATCAACCTATAATATGAGCTTCAATCGCCCTAAAAAAATCTACTCATACATGGAAGAAAAAACGGATAAAATGGGAATAAGTGGACTTCCCCTCATGCTTGCAATCTTTGTACAAATCCTTGAATAGATCTTTAATCCAAGTGTTTTGATCCATCCTAGAGATTGATTCTTAGTGTTAATATGTGTGGGTGAGTGTCTCTAAGATGGGTGAGTGTGAAATTAGGGTTTTGGGAAGTCGGTGTGAGAGAGAGTGTGAAGATTGGGTGTTCCTTCTTTCTAATTTGGTTGAAAAAGTGTACTTTTATAGGCTTTTCTCGCGTATAGCTAGGGGCCTAGCCGGGGGACCAACTTTAAGAGGAGGTTGACCGGGATATGTTGGTGGGTTTATTGCCTACGATGGGGGACCGGCCTTTGAAGGGGGTCGCTCAGCTTTCTTTGTTTAGGCCTAAATCTTCACCATTTTGCACCTGGTCTTCTCTATTTGATTCGTGCTTCATCCGGGAGCCTCCAAAGTGCCTTTTCTTCATTTCTTTATCTTCAAAACACCTATAAACTTTGCTCCACGTTCCAAGCATCATTAATCAAGCTCCAATCATCATTCCAAATCTCACCTAAAAGCATAAGAATAAGTACTTAGTGTAGCATTTTTCCTATAAACTCAACTATGAACATTTATATCCTCATATGCACAAATATGATATAAAAACCACACTAAAGTTATCTAATAAGCACAAAACACCTTTAAAACATCAAGAAAATGCAAGAACAAACACACACAAAACCAACATACATCACCTAGTTCATCTAAGGTCAACTACTCCTAACTGGAAATCTATTGGCTAGGTATTAGGATAGACTCCTCCTCAACACATACATCTTCTGATAAAGATCATACATCTTTTGATAAAGATCAGTAAAAGAGATATGTTGTCATCTTATTGTTGTATAGGATTGTATCTCTTTAGATTAATCTTATCTTCATCTGTACATGTATTTACATTACTAATTTCTTGAATACAATCATTGAGCTTTTTCATCTATCCCTAAGTCTTGTTATGGTATTCAGAGCAATCTAACTCTAACGAGTCTTCGATCCTACATTTTTTTTTCTTTTCTTTCTTCTTTCTCTCATAATGGCGACTAATAAGAGCAATGACTCTTCTAACTCATCCTCTGTTGTCTCCTCTTCGCAAATTATCACCCAAAATGAAATAGTTCAATCAAACACCTTGATAACAATAAATGTTGCCAACCAACTTCCCCTAAAGCTCACCACTACCAATTATTACTCCTGGCGCACACAGTTTGATGCCTTACTTTATTGATATGATCTCCTTGGCTATGTTGATGGCTCAAAACCATGTCCTTCAAAAACCATTACTGAAAATGGACAAACAATTCCTAACCCAACTTAAGTCTTCTGGATGTGCCAAGATAAATTACTCCTTCTTGGCATTATTGGTTCTCTAAGTTCGAATGTCGTTCCTATTATACGTTTGTGCACTACCTTTGCTTCTGCATGGAATAGATTGGCAAAACAATTTACTAACCCATCTTCTTCTAGAATCATGGGACTGGCAGAACAATTGACGCTTCTCTCTTGAAGAAATCAACCAATTATGGACTATTTAACACAGGTGTGAAATATTGTAGATGAACTTGCACTCCTTAGAGCCCTAGTACCAATGCAGTATTTGATTACTCGCACTTTAAATGGTGTAACCAGTACCGATGCAGTATTTGATTACTCACACTTTAAATGGTATAGTTTCAAAGAACTTGTAGCAGCAGTTCGAGCATGAGACAGTGTTATTGAATTCAATGAATTGCAAGAGAAATTGGTTGAGAATGATGCATTTTTAAAACGAGAAGAGTCTCGTGCAGCTGGTATTCTAGGACCAATTTTGGTGAATGCCTCTAAGTTTCAATCTCCCACAAACAATTCAAGCAGCAAACAAAGTGCTTCTCTCATAACAACACTAATGGCCGCAATTCTAATTCATCTGGGACCAATCAAGCTCGTGGACAGAAGCAAGAGCCTACATCCTTTTCCAAACCATCTGTGTTTTACCAATACTGTAACAAAAAAGGACACACAACTCGAGAGTGTTACTCACTAAAGAAGTTGCTCTCTTTGTCAAACAATGCTTCAGCCAATAATGCAATGACATCATTGAACAATGCATGGATTTTGGACTCTGGCGCATCGCATCACATCACTTTTGAACTTGGTAATCTCTCTGTTAGTCAAGTATATGATGGACCTGATGATGTTATAATCGGTGATGGATCAGGTTTGTCAATCTCTCACATTGGCCAAACTAAAATTTCCATTTCTTCTTGCCCTTTACATCTTTCAAATCATCTATGTGTTCCTCAAATGCGTCAAAATTTACTTTCTATTAATCAACTTTGCAAAACTAATCAAGTTTTTGTTGAATTTTTTCCCTTATATTTTTGTATCAATGATCTCTCCATGGGGGCATGTCTCGCATGGGGCACGACCATGAATAATCTCTACGCTTGGGAACCTCATAGCTTGCCATTCTCTTCCAAACAAGTTAACCTTGGAGTCGAAACAACAGTTGATTGTTGGCACGATCATCTTGGACATCCATCCGACAAAATTCTTTGTCGAATCCTTACTCAAAATAAAGTCTTGACACATTCATCTTCTAGGTCAGTCAACAATTGTGATTCTTGTAGTTGTAACAAGAGTCATAAGTTACCCTTTGATGTGTCTAGTATTTGCAGTTCTCGTCCATCAGAAATCTTGTTTACAGATGTATTGGGTCCTTCCCCAGTATGCTCAATAAATGGATTTTCTTATTATGTGATATATGTTGATCACTATACCAAATACTCTTGGTTGTTTCCCATGTGCTTCAAATCTGATGTTACTGAAGTTTTTATTCAATTTAAGAACATGGTTGAAAAGAATTTTCAGCAACAAATAACTACAAACTATTCTGATGGTGGAACAGAATACAATAATTTAAAATCATTTTTTGCTCAAAATGGAATTCAGCATCTCATATCCCCTCCATACACCCTAGAACATATAGTTGTTACTGAAAGGCGTCATAGACGTGGTAGAAATAGGCCTAGCATTGCTAAAACGTGCTTGACCTCCACTTGCCTTTTGGACTTTTGTTTTTCAAACTGCTATGTATTTAATAAACAGGTTACCAACTCATAACCTAGAAAATCAATCTCCATTTGACAAGCTTTTTCATCGCACACCAAATTATTCAAAATTGAGAATTTTTGGTTGTTTGTGTTATCCCTGGCTTAGGCCATACTTCTTGCACAAACTAGACCAACGATCTAAACCATGTTTATTTTTAGGCTATTCTAATACACATAATGCCTTTTACTGTCTTGACACAATGACGCTTAAGCTATATGTTTTGCGGCATGTAACATTTGTTGAGGATAAATTTCCATATGCTCCAGAGTCATTTTTGCAAAATTCGATAAGTCTTGATGTTATTAACTGGGACTCTTGTAACACAGATAAGACAAATTTTATCTTTGATACCTTGAGTCAATCACAAACACCTACAGAGTCCTCCAACCAACTAGTCACTCAAATTCTATTTCCACAACAAATTCTTGGGCACACATTGCAAAGTCAACCAGAGTTGTCTGGTCATCATGATTCTTGTCTTCCAAAATAACTCCAATAACCCCCAAAGTGGACAACATAGTGCCGTGTCCATACAAGCTGATGCGAACAACCATGCACCACACAATTGTGTCACTCATGCACCACTTTGTTCCACTGACTTATAACACACTTCTCAAAATGTCGTGCAGCCAACTGACTCTCAAACACTTTCCAAATCAATAAATACACATCCAATGCAAACAAGACTAAAACACAACATTGTAAAAACCAAAATCCATCATGTCACTTGTTGCTAACAGGGATGCTATTAAGATTCCAAAAGAACCAAAAACTGTTCGCCAGGCTCTAAAATCTAATACGTGGATTGTCGCAATAAAGGAGGAACTTGATGCTTTGCATAAAAATAATACATGGACTCTTGTTCCATGAACTGAAAATCAAAATATTGTGGGGTGTAAATGGGTTTTTCGTATCAAAAGACACCCTGATGATAGCATAGGTCGCTACAAAGCACGATTAATGGCCAAATGTTTTCACCAAAGACCAGGCATTAACTTCAATGAGACCTTTAGCCCCATGGTTAAAGCATCTACTATAAGAGTTGTTCTAACAATTGCTATCTCGTAGGGCTGGCACATCTCTCAATTGGACATCAACAATGCCTTTTTAAATGGTCATTTGACTGAGAAAGTGTTTATGCAACGGCCACCTGTATTTACTGACACCACACATCCTAATCATGTTTGCCAATTGAATAGGTCCCTTTATGGACTAAAGCATGCGCCCAGAACTTCGTTTTTAGAACTGCAAAATTTTATCTTATCACTGGGTTTAAATCCACGCGGTCAAACACGTCTCTTTTTGTTTATTTGGATAATTCTATAATTCTCTACATTTTGGTCTATGTAGATGACTTGATAATTACTGGAAATTGTTCTAAGAGTATCCAAAAAATCATTAATGCATTATTTGGTAGATTTTCACTCAAGGATTTGGGAAACTTATCATACTTTTTGGGTATGGAGGTAATTCGACATTCATCAGGTTTATTTTTATGTCAACATAAGTACATAAATGATTTACTTGAGAGATTTGGTATGGAAAATGCAAAGCCCATTCAAACACCAATGAGTTCCTCATATCCTCTTACGAAAAATCAAGAGGCTTCTTTCTCTGATGGTGCAGCTTATCGTTGTTTAGTTGGTGGCTTGCAATACTTAGCAATCATGTGACCTGACATTGCGTATTCAACTAATAAGCTGGCTTAATTCATGCACAATCCCTCAACCGTATTTAAAATTCACTTCATCTTATGGTCTCTTTATTCCGCCTAATCCAAACTTGCAACTTACAGCATTTTTGGGTTCAGATTGGGCAGGAAATAGAGATGATTTCACATCAATATCTACGTATGTAATCGTATTAGGTGGTAATCTAGTATCGTGGTGTTAAAAAAAGCAACGAATTGTTGCTCGTTCCTCTACAGAAGCAGAATATAGATCCATTGCCTCTACCACAGCTGAAATCATTTGAATACAAAATTTACTTTGTGAACTTCAAATGCCGGTCAAGGACTCACCATAGCTACTTTGTGATAATATTGGCACCACCTACGTATGTGCAAACCCAGTATTCCATTCAAGAATGAAACACCTGGCACTTGACTATCATTTTGTGCATGACAAAGTAGCGGATAGAACTCTTCAAGTCATGCATGTTACTGCTGAGAATCAACTAGTAGATACGCTCACTAAGCCATTGCCTAAACATCAGTTTAGTTTGCAAAGGTCCAAGATGGCTGTCGTAGATGGCTCCATCCTCTTACGGGGGCAAATTAGGATAGACTCCTCCTCAACACATACATCTTCTGATAAAGATCAGTAAAAGAGATATGTTGTAATCTTATTGTTTTAAAGGATTGTATCTCTTTAGATTTATCTTATCTTCATCTGTACATGTATTTATATTACTAATTTCTTGAATACAATCATTGAGCTTTTTCATCTATCCCTAAGTCTTGTTACTGGGTTTAAAGCCAAAGGAGACTCAACTAGGACTAGTTCTTATTTAAGCATCACCAATCAATCGACACATTAGCGGGTTAATCAATTAAGCGCATAATCATGCACATTCTAAACATGGCATTTGCCAATTCATTGACATACTTGACTACCAAAGATATAGACATGCTTGGATTACACCATATTGAGCATTGATTGCCAACATGTATATTATTGAACTCATATTTGCTATTAAGGCATGCAAACACACACATAGATGTGTATAGATACATTACCTACTTCATATATACATCACACAAACACATAGACATGCTTATATAATGGATTAAAAGTGATTAATAGCAAACATATATGTTAACCATAGAATCAAAACATATATGTTAACCATCACAATCCTATAACAATAATGTGTAAAGTTAACCCACGCATAATACTAGCATTAAATCACCCTAAAGAGATTTACACAAACATGGAATAAAATAGGATAAAAGGGAAATAAGAGAACTCCCTTCTCATCCTTGCAATCTTTATATAAATCCTTGAATAAATCTTCAATCCAAAGTATTTGAATCCTCCTAGGAACTTGAATCTAAGTGTTAATGTGTGTAGATGAGTATGTGTGAGGTAGGTGAGAGTTAGTGGTTAGTGTGAGAGGGTGGGTGTAAAGAGTGCGTGAAAAGATTCCCCAAAATGGCTAAAAATTGGAATGTTTATACCAGCTACGGCGGCATAACTGGTCAACCCTACCGATAAGCCAATTCTTTAGGAGGGTCAACCAGTAACTTTGTCTGATCTCTGGATCAACCAAGCCACCTAGCTAGTCGGCTGGTGTACTCGACTGGTTCTATGCACTGCTCTCTGGATCTACCGGCTGACCCTACCTATTTTTTGATACTTTATCTGGGGTCGACCAATTCTACCCTTAGCCTTCATTCTTCTTCCTTTTCGATTTCGACCTTCTTCTTATGACCTGTACACTTCAATCCTTGATCGCCCATCCTCGTTCAAGTTCGTTCATTAACCCAAAACTCATCTCAAACATCGAATTAAGCATTTAGTGTAGCATTTGACTAGAAAACTCAACTATATACACTTAGCAGCGCTCATGCACAACTATACCATAAATACTACACTAATCCCAACGAACAAGCACAAAAGCACCTAAAAAAGTATAGGAAAATGCAATGCAAACAGACGCAAAATCAAGACACATCAACACCCCTAAACCATCTCCTTACTTGTCCCCAAGCAAGATCAAACCTAAGTTTATCTCGAAGTCGCTAAAAAAGGTTGCCTAAAGTATTGGCTTGCTATCTTGGTGAATCAAAGGAGCATGAAACGGTCATTCCTTTAGTAGAGGGGTCCCCAAGTCTTTCTGGATCCTCTTTTTACTCACAAGAGGTCTCCCACTTTATGAGAGGTTCCCAAGTAGCTTTATCACCACAAACCTAGGAGTCTTACACATGCACACCCAGGACATTGATACTTCATACCCCCTTAACTAACATGACCTCCCCAGTATGCACATAGCCTCAAAGATACAAGAAGAAAAGAGGTACAATCACAATGGCTTACAAATGAAGTAAGAGCCTTATTCACAATGCATAGAAAGAATAAAAAGATAAACTTGTGCTAAGTTGACATTGGGTTATTTAACATCTTATTCAATGAACTTCACTTTTTCAATCTTTTGGTGCCTTTTAGCTTTTTCTTATTTTTCATTTTTTTGGCTTTTTCATTTATTTTTGCATTTTCCATTTTTTTCAATTTTTAATGCATAACATAAGCAAAAAGAACGGCTAAGACACATTAAAAAGAACCAATCAAGGAAGGGGCGCTTATATCAACACCCATTTTGAAGCAATTTTTCCAACCAAGCTGTGGAGTAGCTACAAGATGCATTCTTAGAAGTGTTCACTCCTACAGCTTTTAAAAGGCATCCCCTCAAAGTCTCAGATCTTGCTCCACTATATTCACTCCCTATAATACAACCTTATTTTCATAAATCAATTAAGTCAATGAACAAGAGCCAAAACTCCAATCAATAAAGAGATAAACAACTCTATATGCATAAAAAATCTAAAATATTTTACAATTTTACAAAAATAATGCAAATCTACCCTGAACAAAGCATAAAATAAGAAACATTTACCATTTTACGAAAATAATGCAAAGCTACCCTAAACAAAGTATAAAATAAGAAAAACCAAACTCCCATACCCCCAAACTTGAACTTTGCTTATTCTCAAGCAAATAAAATAAAACCACACGCCAAGCAAATAAACATCGCATAAGGGTGGTGGGGATGGGGCAGATAAATGGGGAACAAGTAGAGAAAAGGCATATATAACCTTGTGTTTGCTTAAAGCTTTTCAATGCCAATGGTTAATCATTGATCTACTAACCCTATTTTTCATCAAACTACAAACACTCAGAAAGCACCAAAATTAGTAGACTTTGCCACGCAAACTTGCATTGGCATTTGCAAATGGTAAACAAGGTGTATTCTAAGGGAAATGGGATCGTGGATCAACACTTGTGATTGGTGAAAAAGAACGAAATGAAAGAAAAATCAAAATAAAGAATGAAAAAACAAAATTTAACCTAGGGTTCATCTTCTTCATCCTATCCTTATGCAACTTAGCATTCTCATATGCCTTATACCTATGCTCTTCTAACTCTACTAGGTCAAGCTCATTTCTCTTACTTACTAAGGCCAATCAAAATTTAGGGCCTTGATAGCCCAATATGCCCTATGCTCTAGCTCAACTAGCAAGTGACAAGCTTTCCACTACATTAGCCTATATGGGGACACATCAATAGGAGTCTTAAATACAGTATGATAGGTCCATAAAGCATCACTCAATCTACATACCAGTCTTTCCTATCTAGCCTAACCGTCTTCTCTAAGATGGACTTAGTCTCCGTATTGGACACTTCAACTTGTCCACTAGTTTACGGGTGATGGGGTAGTGACCTTATAGGTGATCGAATATCTTCTCAACAAAGTCTCAAGTGTCTTATGGCAAAAATATTAATCACTATCACTAATCAAGACCCCAGGGACTCCAAATCTAGAGAAAATGTTCTCTTTAATGAACTTAACTCTAACCTTATGGTCATTAGTTCATGTAGGAATCATCTAAACCTATTAGGACACATACTCTATAGACACTAAAATGTATTGGTACCCAAAGAAAGATGGAAATGGCCCTATGAAATCAATACTCCAAACATCAAATAACTCACAAGGAAGAATAAGGGCCAAAGGCATCATATCTCTCTTAGATATAAATCCAGATAGCTGACATCTAACACATTTCTTACAATACTCTTGGGTATCTCTAAAGCATGTGGGCCAAAAGAATCCACTCTACAAGACCTTAGTAATAGTCTTCTTGCCACTAAAGTGACCTCCACTATTCTCATCATGACATATACTCAATATGCTCTCAAACTCATCATTTGGCAAACACTATCAAATCACTTAATTTGCACAAACCTTAAGGAAGTAAGGGTTCTCCCAAAAGAAATGTCTAACTTGCGCAAAGAACCTATCTCTCTCTCTCTCTCTTCCTCTTCTTTCAATCGAACGAAAATCACCTTGTGGCAAGATAATTCACTATATAAGCAAACCATGGTATGTGATAAGAAATGATAAAAAATTGCTCGCTAGGAAAGGAGACATGAAAGGGGAAAGAATCACTAGGGGACTCACTAGTGAGATGGGAAAGATGGTCTGCAATCGAATTTTCACTACCCTTCTAGTCTTTAATCTTAACATCAAACTCTTGAAGAAGGACATTCACCTAATCAAATGGGGCTTAGATTCTTTCACTAAAAGATGCCTCAAAGACGCATGATTGGTGTACACTATAAGCTTGGACCCTAGGATGTACGACCTAAATTTGTCAAGGGAGAAAACTATCTCTAGAAGCTCTTTTTTTGTCATGGTGTAATTCTTTTGAGCCTCATCCAAAATCTTACTAGTGTAGTAAACAACATGGAGCAACCTATCCTTTCTTTGTCCTAATACATCTCCTATGGCAAAGTCAGATGCATCACACATAATCTTAAAAGGGAGATTGGAATCAAGTAGCTGAATGATAAAAGAAGAGGATAATAAGGACATAAGCCTGTCAAATGCTCAAACACACTTATCATCAAACTCAAAAAGGACATCTTATGCCAAGAGGCTAGACAATGGTCATGCTGTGTGGCAAAAATCCTTAATAAACCTATTGTAAAACCTTGCATGTCCTAGAAAAGATCTCATATCCTTAACACTTTTAGGAACAGGCAACTTCTCACATATCAAAGCACACATAATTTTCCAATTGTTCTTGATCTCTGTCGCTTTCAGTTTCATCACTAGAATCAGTTTCATCCATGTTTCTTGCTTTGCTTTCTTTCTTTTCTTCCTACCTTCTTGTAATTGAAACAAATCACTTCTTCATTAACCTTCTCTTTTCCTTTCTTCTTCCATGACTCTCCTTTCTTCATTTTTCTCATCCTCATGAATTTTCTCAGATATTTGGCTATCATAGCCATATCATTATTGCTTTCCCCATCATCTTCATCATCATCTTCTTCAATTGTGTTAAAGGCAAGAGATTTCTTAATTTTCTTTTCTTCCTCATCTCTAAACCTTTCTTGATTAAGCATGAGCTCCTCTGTTTCCAAATTGCAAATTAACTCATGAACCATCATAGAGGACATGTCTATTGACTCTTTAATAGAGGTCACCTTAGGCTTGTACTCTTTAGGCAAAGCAAGTAGTATTTTTCTATTCAATTCATCATTCGGGTACTTTTTGCCTAAAGCACTCATGTTGTTTATGATTTTAACAAAGTGTTGGTGCATCTCATTGAGCATTTCACTGGCCTTCATCCTAAATATCTCATACTTATGATTGTACAACTCAATCTTAGTATCTCTTACTTGGGTAGTACCTTGATATCGCATCTCAAGCATGTTCCGGACTTCCTTAGCCAACTCACATTACAAACCTGGCTATATTTGGTCTTATTATAGCATAATGGACAATGTTAAGTGATAAGTCCAAAATATGCTTTAAATCCATGATTATTTGTGCTTGATTTTGGAATTAGATGCTTCCTAATTGCTGTTATTTCTTCTATTTTGGCATAAGTAAGCTTGGAAAAGAAGACGAAAACAATATATATGGATTGAAGGGACTTTTGGACATGTTTGGAGTTGTTAAGAAGACATCATTGCCTTAGACATGTCCACATTAGTGTCTGCGCGGGATTGACCAAGTTTGACTGAGAATTAAAAGATATTTTGCACATTTCTTGGAGCGGGATTGTCAACCAAAAATATGTATTGTCTTAGAAGGAAAGGAAACTATTTTTGAGGAGTTTATTTTGACAAGGATTGGATTTCTAGTTATTTAACTTATTTTTAGATTAGCATTAAAACAATTTCCTTATCTGAAGGAACTCCTACGTTAAATATTTTCTTTAAATCCTCCAGGGAACTACATAGGAAAGGATTCAAGCTTTTGTTCATTATTTTTTCAGCAAATACTTTTCTTTCTTCTAGGAGCATAATTGCTGGACTTTATCCTAGCTGGGGTTAATTTGATGTTTATGGTTTTACAAAATTTGTGAGATCTAACTGTTTTTCTCCTTTCACTTTATTTTGGTATTTGTGTATTTACTATTTAAGAATTAATATTGTCTTATGATTATTTATTTTTTGGTGATTATTCAATTGATTAAAGATGGGTAGCCAAATAGATTAACTTAATTAATCTAAAAATAGTGGTAACCAGATCTCTTGTGTAAACCCATAATCTAATTGAGCCATTGCTATGAGAGAATTAACTTTTAAAATCAGGTCAGTGCTGCCATTAGATAAACCTTACGGGTGTCTCTGGGGGTTAGACCATCTAATAGATAAGACGATAGTGGGGAAAAATCATAGGGAGTTTAAACCATTACCAACGCTGAAAGGAAAGATAAGGTTGTTAGGTTATGTCGACGACCATAACTAGTTTATCAAAATATGCGAAAGTCAGCTTTGCATCTAGGATCAGATTTGTAGGCCTAAATGGAGAATACACCTTAGGCTAGGTAGTTTATCATTTAACTCTTTTTCTTTATTATCTTGCTTTAGTTTTAGTCTGTTATTATTTCTTTAATTTTTATTTATTGTTAATTTTAATTGACAACTCCCTTTTCTTGTATGTCACTGTTCTTTTGTCTGGGCATAAAAGTATAAACCAATCCCTGTGGGTTTGACTCTTCTCACCACTATCACAAATAGTAAGGTAGAGTAGCAATTTTATTTTTGGTGGATTCGGCACCCATCAAATTTTTGCACTATTGCCGAGAATTGGGGCGCTAATTTTTTCTCTTTTTATGACAAGGCAAGATAGTACAAGTGATTTACAATTTTATCTAAAGATTGAAAGGACCGCAAATAGCTTGATGGAAGAAGCAAATCTACGGGAAATGCAAGAACTAGTTGGTACATCATAAGCTTCATCTAAATCATCAATTGAAGAAATTGACCTGAACCTGGATAAAGCATAGATGATTAGCTATGTCGAGCCTATGACGTTAAACAAGGGTTCTTATGGGAGGCAACCCATATCCAAGTCCCTGGAGTGTTTTCTTTTAGTTTTGATTTTTGCAATTTTTCTTATTTTCTAGGAATTTTTAAGGTCATATGCTACCTTGAAATCCTAAACTTTGTCAGCTAAAATTCTGGAGAGTTTTGATGATTGTAGGGAATTGATTTTAGTGGAGAAAGTGCACTCAGCTATTGAAAATTCTAATAGGCATGCCCACGCTTGAAAGTTCTGGAAGATTCTAGTAGTAGTGAATTAGGCGTGCCCAGGCTTGAGGAAATAGTGCTTTTCCTTCAAGTAATAAAAGTCATAAGTCTCTCACTTTTTTTATTTCCTTTTTCTCCCTTCTTCCTCACATCTTCACCATCTTACCCACCATTAAAAACCACCATAACCACCACCTGAAGCTTCAAGTTTTCAACAAATCAAAACACCCACTTACTAAAACACATCATGGACAAGAAAAGATTGGCAAAAGCACCACCCAAACTAAATCCAAAATCCAAGAAGTCAAGAAACCATATACCCACCACTATCACTGCTGTCATTGATGGCTATCTGCCACATCCAGAGTACGCTGCTAGGGGTGTGCACACATCAAGGACACCTAATTACTGACTCGTTGTTTCAGGGATGGGGAAAAAACTTTGGAGAATTGGGGAAAAAAATTATCAGGGATGGGGAAAAATTTCAAGGAATCAGATTGGGAAACAGTAGAGATTTTTTCTTTCGGGCAATACCCGAAACCCAAAGTTTTTTATTATATATATATATATATTAATATGTACAATATGTATGTGTGTGTATATAATATAATATAATATTTTATTTGTGTTTTCTGGGTTGAATTATGTGATGGACATAGACTGATTATGTACTTTATTTTGTTGATGTCTTGACTCTTGATAATGATGATTCTTATTTGTCCAAGCATCTAGCATGACCAAGGAATATGTTACTGTGTCTATGTTAGGAACAGAAAATTAGAAAAGTAAAAGGTTGGCAATAATGTTTAATGTCATAATCTATCTTCCAATACTATTTAGAAATATTGTTGGTTAATTAATTCAATGTGCGATCTTGATGTAAGATGAATTAGAAAATGATCTTGATTCTAATGGTATAATTAAGGATCAAAAGATTAGGTTATAGACTTAACATTAAAGGGAAATAACTTTTGAACTTTTTATTTAGAAAAACTTTGGAATTCTCTAATCCCCAGTCATTTTTCCCCATTCCCCACTTTCCCAAATAGTATTCACCAAGAAAAAAATAAAAATGTTGATTAGGGCAGGGATTCCCTAATGAACACCCCTATGCGTTGCCGCTTCTCATCATTCTTGTACTTGTTTTTCACATGGTAGATCCTAGATCCAAGTTGGTCAACCCACCAAAGATGGGATTTTACACACCTGACTTTGTTTTTCAAATTCAGGCAACAAAAGAGGTATTCCAAAAATCTCTTCTCATCCTATATCTTGAAATTTTTATAGGTTGAGATTTTGGAGATTTTTGTGTTTCAAGAATGTGGTGGATGAGCTTTGTGAAAATTTTAATTTGATTTCTAAGTTTAGGATTGTGTGTCATGCTTATCAAAAGTTATGTTGGAAAAATTTTGCACCAATTATGCGTAACTAACATGAAAATACTTTTTTAACACCCCGGGGCTGATTTATTTTTGGATATTTGGGTGGTATAATGGTGTATAAATCATTGGATTTCATTGGAATACATATTTTTTTTGCAATTGAATGCCATACTTATTTTGAGTTGTGTAGAGATTTTTCTTGCAAATTTGTTCATGAGGAAATTTGTGGAAAAAAGAGTTGCGTTTGAAATCTATAGTTGATATGTTGTTTGAAAATCATCCATTGATGTTAATTGTCCTACATATTTTGAACCTTGCAAAAAGCTACTTAACCTTCATATGTTGATGTTAATTGTCTTGCATATTTTGAACCTTGTAAAAAGCTACTTAACTTTTCACTTTGTGAACCCATCTAGGTATATTTTGAGATATTATGGTGTGACTAATTTTTGGTTGATGGGTATTCTATTTAGTTTATCAATTGATGGGTTTAATTCAGCTATGAGTTTCATTGAGGGTGAATATTCTACTTTTGATCCCTTCTTGCATAACTATTATAACATCCTTGATGATTTTTGAGATAGGATTTGAATTGTTTTATATGCTTTAGAATTGCAACAAAAGAAGAGAAAGATGTTGTTTCTTTGTTTTTCCAGGTCCGAACACCTTTAACACCTCGATCCTCCAATTAGCACTACCGTCTCACACTTGCTCCTCCACGGAATTTCTGGGAAGTCCTTGTCCTTTTTTTCATTTTTTGTTTGTTTTATTGTTTTGTATTCTTTATTTTATTTTTTGACATTGGGGAAGATGTGTGTTTTAAGTATGAAGGAGAAAGTACTTGTCTTTTTGTTGTAGAGAAAAAGAAAGAAAAGAAAAAAGAGAAAAATATGCTTAATTGTGTTAATCTCATTGTCTGTTTTCTCTCTTTTTCTTTTTCAAAAAAATTAGCATTTTTTTTTTGAAAATCAAGATTTTCATACCTAAGAAGCTTGAATTGGTTGCAATTAAGGCATGCGATAAATGTATCCCCATGGTATTTAGTTGCCTTTAATAGTTGCTTTGAATGCAAATTGCTTGAACCTTGCTTTAGCTTACAACTCGAGCTTAAAGTTTGCATACGCATAAATTGGAAACCAATGCTTAGTTTGGGTGTGATGGGTGCTTGCCTTGACTTATTTTTTGTAGTAAAATTATGAAAAAATGCATTCTTAAGAAAGTTATATCGGGGTTGAGGTCACTCCTGCAAAAGTGCTAAAAGTTAAATTGTGGAGAAAGACACATGAATGAAATTAAGTTAAATTAAATACGCACCTTGTTACTCCGCTGGTCTTCGAAGAAAAGGAGACCAGGAGTAGAGCTAGTAGCCATCTAGAATTGTGATCAACTGAGTAACCAAGGGCATTCATTTCAATTGTTTGTCATCCTGTAGAAAGGTTGAGTGACATTTTAGACAAGTCATAAAAGTAATGTATGCAAAATGATTGAAAGTAGTTGAAGTGATCCGGCTTTTTTGTAGCTGGGCCTAGGCACGAACTTCTTTTTCTTGAGGAAAATTGCACATCAAGGCATGTGCTTTTGATTTCTCTTCTTTGCATTGGTATACTCATACTTTGGCTATAATTTTGTATGAGCTTTAATTGGTGCAAAGTTTATTTATGTAGTGTTTGGGTGCTATTGGGGTGGCTTATACGTGTGGTGGTACTTGTTTTGTCTTGCTAAACACCGGCTTACCTTTGTTTTCCTCTTTGAATCTCTATGAGTTGTGGTAGAGGGAGTTTGACATATTGTGTGCTTGAGTTTATATGGTGAGGAGGTTGAGGTATTTTTAAAGTAAGGAGTTTTTTGTGCAACAAGATAGAGTGGTAAATTTTGGGAAAAGGTGGGTCATGTTTTGAAAATTGCTTATCTTTTCTTCAAAAGTTTCTTGTTTGAAAAATCCAAATCTTTGGAAATCTTTGTTGAATTTGAGGATTTTGAGAATAGTTTAAAGTCAATGTTGTTGGAAAAAATGCGTGAAATGTGTGTTTGCTACAAGTATCTTTAGAAGTTAAATACATTTTGTGCTAAAATGATTGAAGCATTGCAAAGTTGAAAGAAAGTAAGGAGTAGCTTGTTTGTGTGTTTTGTAAAGGGCTTTGAATTGCTTATCTTGTTTATGTAGCATGCTTGATCTAGAAGTAAAGTGTTGTGTTGAGAGTTGGTTTTTAAAGAGAGTTATTCTTTGCTTAAATAGTGAATTAAGTTTGAAGTAGAATCATTGGTATGTGATCAACTTTTTTGAAATACTTGTGAAGTAAAGATTGATGCTGCATGTTTAAAAAAGCTATTTTGTGAATATTTGCGACATGAAAAGAAGCCACTGCAAGTGTTTTTGAAACGTAGAAGAAAGGAACTTTTATTTTGTGCTATAGCATGGTTACATTGCTTTCATAAATGATATAGGATTGGCTCATAACCAGTAGATTATTGGGAATGATTTGATAAGGTCCCCTCACAGTAGGACTAATTGACCACACGTGAGACTACCCGATCAACCTCGCAACTCCCGACAGTCTGTTGTACGAACAGGGCAAAGGTGACACATGTCCCTCCCCAGAAACTACAAATAAAGCCCTTTGGCTTCAAAAAAGGTAACTCATTCATTCCTACTTTCCCACTACCTTAAACTTACCTTTTTAAGAAAAATACTGACTTAGGCATCGGAGGCTCTTTGGCCAATACCACATCGGTACCTAGATTTCTTTGCCTTGCAGGTTGAATCCAATGGAGTAGTCATTGGAAGATTTTGTCTAGTTTGTTTCTAGATTAGATAGGCATCATCTGTGGGAATATCAATTTAGTATTCCCCTTGAG
This sequence comes from Cordia subcordata, assembly GCA_028554755.1. Lineage (NCBI taxonomy): Eukaryota > Viridiplantae > Streptophyta > Magnoliopsida > Boraginales > Cordiaceae > Cordia > Cordia subcordata. The sequence continues at coordinate 3,399,615 of JAPTOF010000028.1, read as the reverse complement.
TTCATATCACTATCACGCGGAGACAAGCTACCGGCAAGTCTCATGTCGGAGAAGAAGGAGAGAATAGTGAACAATAGTAGACTGAATAAGCACAACCACTTAGGCCATGGTCATAAGCTCCTAGCAATTGCCGTTACCTACTAAATAACCAACCAGAGCCAACCACCGAGCCATTCAACTTTGACCCATCATCTTCTATCTCAACACAACCGACAAACATGGAAATGTCGCCTTGCTTGCCAGCTCAAATGGCAACAATAGCCAACATGTTCGAATACCAATAATAAACACCAAAGCCCCCACCCATATACAACAACCTACCCACCAAACCCCTTTGTATATATAGGAAGAATCATTATGCCAGGGTGATACATCTACTAAGCCCTCAGCAATAGCTATGGCTTCCACACAAATTGTTCCTAACCCGTGGCTAATTCGAAACTATAAATGTTAAAGAGTTTGAGAACAGTACCCTGTTGGAGGAGATTATTGAAAAGCCAGTGCCGAGAGACTTCGTAATACTGAAGTTGCCATATTATGATGGCCCAGGTGATTCCATTGACCACGTGTTGACAATTAACCACAAGATGCTATTTCATAACACAATTGATGTTGCTTAATGGAAGGCATCCCTTACTACACTGGTGGAGCCTATTCGAACGTGGTATTATGAGCAGCCGCCGCATTCGTTCTGTTCTTTCAAACAATTGGTAGCAATGTTTATGGACAAATTTAATAATGGGAAAGTGGCCTCAAAGTCGTTGAGCTCGGTTATCGAAATAAGGCAAGGGAATGATGAGACTCTGCAAGCATTTGCCAAAAGATTCAATGAAGCAAATGTTGGATCTAATATGCTATTACCATATTCAAGATTAGTTGCCAAATTTTAATTTTAATCTTTAATCTATACATGGTAGCCGAAAATAGGATAATCACATGTTATACACATAGGAATCAACACAAAAAACATAAATACAAATACGAACGGGTGTAGATTTCATCATCCTTGATATGTGATTCGAAGTACGGTGGCCTCTTTGCATTAAATCTTCCTCGAAGTAGCCGTCTTATAGTTTTCTCCACTATGACCACTTTTCTAGAACTAGGATACTTAGCTACGTAGTGGGCAAGCTAAAATAGAGGCTAAAATGAGGAAGATGATACAAGTGTGTGTTTTTGGTGCTATCATGTGAAAAAAATGGCAAACACACCAATAAAGAAAATATCAAAGAGGCTCATCTTGGGTCATGCTTATCTAGTAGTATTTACAGTACTAAGCTTACCCTAAAAAGATAAGATTTGGGGAATGTAGAAATTCCCTCAATACCTTTCCTTAAACTTTTTAGATAAGGAATATTCCCTTGGGATAAAAGGACACCCAAATATTCCATGCCATACACTAAATGTCTTCTATGCGGTCCTTGGTCATCTAATTAAGATATCCATGAGTTATATTAAGAGGACTCAGATAATTAAATCCCTTCTTGACTTCTAAACTCAAAATCTTAATTAAGCAACCCATATAATAAAATCCTCAATTTTGTATCCAATAGAGAAGTGGCCAATGGAGGAACCAAAAGACATAATTATCCTGGGCTCCCAAAATGACCAAAATGCCTTTTCCACCATTATTGCAACATCGTGACCATTTTGACTTTAGTCTACTTCACCAAAAGCCACATTCCAAGAATAATTACTGGCTAAGTGGGAGCTTGTTACATGTAGTAACATTTTTTTTTGACCAATCGAGCGAAATGCCCAAAACTTGTAGTCAAGGTCAACTAAACGACACTATCACCTTCAAAACTACACTTAGAACCTTGGAATTTCTAGCGCAAAGAGTGATCACCACTTAGTCATGAATCTCTTGATCTAGGGATCTACCTATAAGCCAATTGACCGATATACCTTTGAAGAGTAATATCATTAGATCTAGATTTATGGTGACCAATAAGACAAATCCAAGGGGGTACATAGACTCTACTATTGCATATGCATGTCATGATTGATTAGAGCATAACACCTAATGTACGAGGTAGGCAATCTTATCACTCAAGACCTCTCCTCATGGTACATCATAGTGCTATACCCTAACTTCACCAGTTCATCCATACATGCTCAGAGTATCGGTCACTCGGAAGCAGTGAGTATCTTGTCCTCTATAAACGATGGTACAGTTCCAAAAGACGTACTCACGGAGGTTCTAGCCAATACGTGACACACGCATTAGAAGCGAAGTCCGAAATGACCCTTTAAAGATCTAGGTGGATCGCCTCTATCGGGAGACTCACCTACTATAGCCTTATCTTAGAAGAGTGCCTAACACTATCATCCGGTTATGGATATCTTTATGATATATTCAAAATTAGACTTGGACCTACTTTGTGTCCAGTGTTACTACGCACCTAAGTCATTGGATTATATCGTTTGACATTTACACTGCGTATCACGCATATATACTGGAGATAATATATGTAAGAAGTGCTCATAAATATAATAAATGATCAAATATCTAGTTTAATATTTGTGTACAAGTGGTCTCTAGGGCATAAAATCCCAACAATCTATTGGATTTAATAGGCTATTACTAATGTGCTATGTTCGTGTGTGTTTGCATTGTTATTTGCCTATGTTTAAGATGTACTTGAAGCTTTAAAAGATGCATTAGTATAGTACATATACTAGAGTTACGCTTAAGCATAAACAAATGTACAAATTGAGTTTCTAAGTCAAATGCTATACTAAATGCTTAATTTTGTGCCTTAGGTGAGCTATAGGGTAGAAATGAAGCTTGAACAGTGATGAATAAAGATAGAAGAGGTACGGGTTGTGTGATGAAGGTCGAGAGCAAGAAAGAGAAAAGTGAAGGTCAATTGGAAAAGCTGGTCGACCTAGAAAAATTGTTGGTCGACCGGCCACTCCAGAGAGGAGACTATTTTAGCCGATCAACTCCCTTAAGCCGGTCGACTGACTATTCCAGATAGCATCACGATGAAAGCCGACCGAGCTGAAGAAGAGGTGCTGGTCAATCAGCTAGGTCCATCGACAGTGCGCGGCAGTTGTTATAAAAGCTCGATTTTTCAGCCTTTGAAGAGAGGAGATTAAGACCCATCACACACACGTACACACACACATAAAACCTTATCTACACCACCTCTAAGACACGCACAATCACACACTTTTCATCTAGATTCAAGCTTATTTGTAGGGTTTTAAACACTTGGATTGAAGTTTACTCAAAGATTTAGTACAAGAATTGCTAGGATAAAAGGGGAGTTTTTTGTGCTCTCTCACATTCTCTTTTATATTATATTTGAGTAGATTTGTTTAGGGTGATGATACTTGTGTAATGGGTTGATTCTATGCTTCTATATTATGGGATTTAATGGCTTAATATATATACATATGCTATTCTTCTTGTTTCAATGGCTATTGCTCAATACATGTCTAGGTGTTTGATAATATGCCTATGAGAGTTGCATATGTATAAATTGAATCCATTTGCTACTAAACACCTCTAATCCATTCTGTAATCATGTATATATATTTATGTGTGGATCTTATGAAGTGGGTAATGCTTATATTCATGTCTATGTGTATGTTTGCATGCCTAATAGTAAATATGACCTCCATATTGCATAGATGTTAGCTCCAAAATGCTTTTAACGGTGTAATCCGAGAATGACGATGTTTGGTAGTCAAATAGGTCCCTTTTTTCGTGAACACCTTGGCCTAGAACATGTATGAATACGTTAATAGATCAAATACCTTAAAATGACGAGGCATAATTTAAGGCTAGTCTAAATCGAGTCTCCTTTGGCTTTAAATCCAGCCAATAGTTTCTCGAGTAGATTTAGTCGACTCTAGTGACACTAGGTCTTGGCTTTAAACCCAGCCAATGGTTTAGGTACTAAGGTAGGTTCATTCTAGGTCACCTAGGAACCTAGTTAGTCACTCTTAAGGCCCTAGGTCATAAGGACCAGCCGTAGCTCTAGGAGGCGTTGCTTAGGAAGGGACTCGCACTAAGTCTTGGGGAGAAATTAGGACACTAATTAAGCAACCTAGTCAAAGAGATATTGGTAATTGAGCCATTCCATGTAATCCCATAGCATTTGAGTTTCGAATCACCCATTAGCAAGTAGACATAACCCTAATCCCTTCCATTTATTTGTTCTCTCGAGATAGTTTTTCTCTATATTTTCCATTCCTATAGTGTAGTGATACCGCTATTTGAGCACAAGCCTAAATAGCCCGCAAGTGCACGGGACGTGTGTAGTACAGTGTGTGCAAGTGCAGGGTCGAATCCACAGGAAGGCTACCTTAGTTTAGTCTCTATGTGCTCGGGTGCCTTAAACTAGCTACGTGCATGTGTTTACTTACTTTAGGATGGAAGGGAGCTCGGAAAAAGGAAAAATGAAAACTAATCTATGGAGGAACTTAAGGGAACCAAACTAAGGAAAGAAACACTAATAAAGAAGAAGGGGACCTAGGGCGATTGCATTGCAACAAGACTTGGGCTATGATAACAGATGATGTCTATCTAAGGCTCGGGACTTCTATTGCCGTTGTGTTGATCGGGGGCTCTCTTAACCAATATTAGTGGTTTAACCCGTTGGCTGGATTTAAAGCTAAGGGCCAATCCCTCCTAGCCTACGCAATCCGTGCTTAGAACTTATCCTCTTGGCTGGATTTAAAGCCAAGGACTAGCACCTAAACACTACGTGACATTAAAGCTCAATTAACCAACACTAACGTGGGTGAGGGATACTCTAGTGTAGGTTAACTTATCCACTTGGCTGGATTTAAAGCCAAGGACTAGCACCTAAACTCGACTAAGCATAGCATATAACCTATTAGCTGGATTTAAAGCTAAAGCCTTCTCTACTAAGCAAAGCCACGAGATTAAGCATAATCACATCACCCATATAAGTAGATAAGAGCATTTGAATCATAAATAACACATGCATATTCACTTAGGCATTTTAACAAACACATAGACATGTTTGATTTCCAATACATAGACATATTGAATCATGCCATAAATTTATGTAAATAAACATGTATTAAGAGCCAAAGATCTACACAAATCCATTATTCAAAGCCCTAATCTAATATACAACAACAATCAACCCTAAATCTAGCCTAATCTAGCAACATATTTACAAGAAATAGAGAAAGAACAAGAAGAACGTCCCTAAATTCTTGCTTCCAAATCCGTACAAATCCTTCAAATCTTTGTTTAATGCTTCAATCCTAGCTTGGTGTGGGGTTTAGATGGTGGTTTAAGGTGTTTTGTGAAGTGGGTAAAGGGTTAGGGTTTATTAGAATTTAAGAAATAAAAGTTCCTCCCACGAAATTGAGCAGAAACGAGCTTTTTATAGATTCCTTCAGCGCACAGCCGGTCGACCGGCTCCTCTTTCTTGCTCGACCGGCTTCAATCATGATGCTCTTTGGACTGGCCGGTCCACCTAGCCGGTCGACTGGCTTCTTGAGGAACTCGACTGGCTTCACTCTTTTATTCTCTGGAGCGGCCGGTCGACCTAGACGGTCGACCGGCTCTTCTTCTAAGTCGACCGGCTGGATCAGAAAGATCTCTTCTTTATTTCTTTTCTTCCAGTCTTCATCCGTTAGCTCATTTCTTTCTCGCATAAGCTTGAACCCTTCCAAAACACTCCTAAAACATGGAATATAACACTTAGTATAGTATTTATGCACCTAAATACATTATGTACAAATATTAACAAATATGCATAAACTTTATACTAAGCGCACTCAATTATACTCTAAACACCCTTAAATATGCATGCAAAAACTAGATGCAAACATGCACAAATGACACACATCAACACCCCCAAACCTTCCCCTTGCTTGTCCTCAAGCAAGCCTAAATGAAGTCTATCCTTATGCTTTTCAAAGAATTGCCAATTGCATTGACTTGCTATCTTCTCGCATCTAAGGGGTACAAGGGGTCATTCTTTTCATGTAAGGGCTTCCCTAGTCTTTTTCGGATCCTCCCTTTGATCACAAGGGGTCTCACACCTCTTGGGAATGTCACCAAGTAGCTAGACCTACCACAAACTTAGGATTCCAACTCACGCACTCGGGATGTTGATACTTCGTGCTCTATCAACTAACATGGCCTCCCAATATGCACTTAGCCCCAAAGGTACAAGAAAGAGAAGATACATCCCAATGGCTCACATTGACGTAAGAGCCTTATTCATAACACATGAAAGAACAAAAGAGATACTTGTGTCAAATTGACATTATGTCACTTGACACTTATTCAACATACTTCACTTTTCAATCATTTTGTTAAAATTTATACTAAGCGCACTCAATTATACTCTAAACACCCTTAAATATGCATGCAAAAACTAGATGCAAACATGCACAAATGACACACATCAACACCCCCAAACCTTCCCCTTGCTTGTCCTCAAGCAAGCCTAAATGAAGTATATCCTCATGCTTTTCAAAGAATTGCCAATTGCATTGACTTGCTATCTTCTCGCATCCAAGGGGTACAAGGGGTCATTCTTTTCATGTAAGGGCTTCCCTAGTCTTTTTCGGATCCTCCCTTTGATCACAAGGGGTCTCACACCTCTTGGGAATGTCACCAAGTAGCTAGACCTACCACAAACTTAGGATTCCAACTCACGCACTCGGGATGTTGATACTTCGTGCTCTATCAACTAACATGGCCTCCCAATATGCACTTAGCCCCAAAGGTACAAGAAAGAGAAGATACATCCCAATGGCTCACATTGACGTAAGAGCCTTATTCATAACACATGAAAGAACAAAAGAGATACTTGTGTCAAATTGACATTATGTCACTTGACACTTATTCAACATACTTCACTTTTCAATCATTTTGTTGCCTTTTGGTTTTCTCTTTTTCTCATTTTTTTTTTTTCGTTTTTCGTTTTTGTTTTTTTTTTTCAATACATAAATAGAACAAAAAGAAAGGAAAAAGAAAAGGCTAAGGCAAACTAAAAGAACCAATCAAGGAATGGGCACTCATATCAACAACCCTTTGAAAACACTTTTTCCAACCAAGTTGTGGGGAAACTACAAGGTGCATTGTTAGAAACACTGACTCCCTATAGTTTTCAAAAGGATTCTCTTCAAAGTCTAGGTTATACCCTACACTCCATTTACTCCTCACAATACACCCTTATCTTCTCCAATCAAATAAGTCAATAACAAAAGCCAACTCTCCAACCAACGTGGAGATAATCTAACTCAAAATATGCAAAAAAAATGAAAAATTTGAACACATTTTAAGCAAAAAATAAGATATGGCAAGCAAATCTATCCCAAATATGATATAAACAATAAATGAACAACCACACCCCCAAACCTAAACTTTGCTTATCCTCAAGCAAAAATCACAAAACCACATGACAAGCAATCAACATGAAATACATATGGGGAATGCGGAGAGGGATAGATAAGGACAAGTAAAAGATGGATAGATACAACCTTGTTTCTATGTAGTCCGCAAATGCCAAAGACAATCCAATGATCTACTCGCCTCTATCTTTTGTGGAAAGCACTAATGCTAAAAAAAACAAAGAAGAGATTAGAAAATATGCTATGCAAGCTCACATTGACATTTGAAATAATAAACAAGGATATAAACACGGGTAAGGGATTGATGCTCAAATGAAGGAAAAAGAGCAAGAACAAGTAAGGGAGTAAAAATCTAACCTACTAAGAATGAAAATAAACAAAGGAAATCCTAAAATATAAAAAGGTAAGATAAACAAAAGCAATCTAATCTATTATGTACAAAAGCAAATAAATACAAGAAAAACAAGAAAAATATGAACAAGTCTAGGGTGCCTCCTAGTAGCGCTGGATTTAACGCCTCTAGTCGGGCGCCAATGTTAGAGTAAAACATGTTTAAAATTGCGTGGCACAAATTGCCGAATAATCATTAAAGCACAGAATATAGAAGGAAAAGGGTCATGCACTAAAGGTTGGGGCAATGAATGCATGATGCACCCCTTTTCAAGATCCCACCCTAAAATATCAAATGAATGCGTAAGTGTGGAATGAAGCATGCTCAAACGTGAAGAATCATGTCCCGCTTGCTCTTTAATTAGCCACCCCAATGCCTTCTTCTCATAATCAAGGGCTAGGAACACACTTTCCCCATAGGTCAAAGATAGGTCTAATGCATGCAATATGGGAAATGTGCTTTCTAACCCTAGATAAAAATGTTCTATGCATGAAGGCACAAACGTGAGCTCCAAAAAGGAAGACTCAATGGAATGGGAAATGGGCGTTGGAATGACATTTGGAGAAGAAGGAGCAACGATATAGGGGGTGGATGTACTACACTCTTCTTCTCCGCAAGATATAACATGATCAAGCCTAGGTCGTTCTAACTCCTCACGAAGGGTGGATTCGATCTTAATGGGCTCTATTTCCATCAATGAATCATCAAACGTCCAAAGAGACCCATAGATCATTCTTCCAAGCACATCAATTCCTTTCTTATATGTCTTCTTAGAGTTGCTATTCCCTTCAATATCATGATTCTTAACTCCAAGAAACTTATCATCTAAAATCTCCGAAATTGATGTCTTGTTTTCCCCAATGGATGACTTTAAACCTTCACTAGCTACAGTCTCTTTAAATTCATCAATACATTCATCACCAGTGGGTGTCATCTCGCCATCATGCTTTTCATATGGGGTAGACACTAATGGAGGGGGCAATGGGGACTTAACGGATTCCTTATCATGTATGCATGAATGCTCGAGGGGAGAATGTGCGCTAAACTCCCTAAATGCCGACTCGGAATGCAATTGAGTACTATCGACACAAGACTCAACCTCCATGTGTACGGGTAATGTAGGAAGAGAGGGAAGGTTAGGTTCACGTGACTCATTGGGTGGCAACGAAAGCGCAAGAGGATAGGTCTGTTTCCTCTAAAACATATTCATAAGAGTCATCAGAACCAAATTATCATTAAGCTCATCCTCATTCTCACTACAAGATGTGATCTCTCCATCAACCCCTTTTTCTAATCTTCTCTCCAAAACATCATCTTTTTCACCACTATTTCTCTCATCTCTAGGTCTCTCTCCTATCTCTTCAACTCGTTCTAAAGATATATCATCATTCTCACTCATGAGTTGCATACTCTCAACCACTCTCTCCAAGGACACACCAAAAGATTTCGTGTCTCGCTTCAAACTCTCAAGTTGCTCTTAGTTAGATTGGATGAGGGATAAGAGATAGTCAAATGTTTCCTCTTGAGAAGAAAACCTAAAAGAAGAGGGCTCAACCGAGTGAAAAAGGTAGTCATTTTGAAAATCATTTTGCACATAACCATAAAAAAACTCGGGAGAAGAATTGGTGGAAAAAGAAGGTGTTGGAGGTGGACAATCAAAACTAGAAGGTGAATGGAATAAAGAGTCATCTTGACCCCATTGTGAAAATGCATGATGTTGCTTCCTAGAATCATGATAGCTAGATGTAGATGTATGCATGGGCATATGATTGCTAGGGGCATAGGGCATTGCATGCAATCGGGAATAAGAGTGAAAGGTGGGACAAGCACTAGACAAGTGAGCACGGCTTCCACAATGATGGCAATAACAAGAATATGCATCCCTATAGTCATGATTACTAAATGAAGATGCATGAGATGTTGCATGACTATAGGGGTCATTAGTAGCACTAGCCCTAGGTGGGGAATTCTCGTGGGGACAGAAAACAGTAGGGTGCATGAAACTTCCACACAAGCGACATGCATAAGGGACACATTTGGGTGGTGGGGAAGAGGATACAAGTGACCACCAAGAAGCATTAGGATCAGTCATATTCAATGAATCACTAGTAAAACCTCTTCAAAAATCCAATTTTTTTTTAATTTAATTTAATTTTTTCAAAAAATGGAAAGCAAGTAAAAATAGTGCACACGCAAGCAACCAATTGCAAACACAAAAGCACACAAAGAACCAATACTGTGCCTCCCCGGCAACGGCACCAAAAACTTGATACCGCTATTTGAGCACAAGCCTAAATAGCCCGCAAGTGCACGGGACGTGTGTAGTACAGTGTATGCAAGTGCGGGGTCGAATCCACAAGAAGGCTACCTTAGTTTAGTCTCTATGTGCTCGGGTGCCTTAAACTAGCTACGTGCGTGTGTTTACTTACTTTAGGATGGAAGGAAGCTCGGAAAAAGGAAAAATAAAAACTAATCTATGGAGGAACTTAAGGGAACCAAACTAAGGAAAGAAACACTAATAAAGAAGAAGGGGACCTAGGGTGATTGCATTGCAACAAGACTTGGGCTATGATAACAGATGATGTCTATCTAAGGCTCGGGACTTCTATTGCCGTTGTGTTGATCGGGGGCTCTCTTAACCAATACTAGTGGTTCAACCCGTTAGCTGGATTTAAAGCTAAGGGTCAATCCCTCCTAGCCTACGCAATCCGTGCTTAGAACTTATCCTCTTGGCTGGATTTAAAGCCAAGGACTAGCACCTAAACACTACGTGACATTAAAGCTCAATTAACCAACACTAACGTGGGTGAGGGATACTCTAGTCTAGGTTAACTTATCCACTTGGATGGATTTAAAGCCAAGGACTGGCACCTAAACTCGACTAAGCATAGCATGTAACCTATTAGCTGGATTTAAAGCTAAAGCCTACTCTACTAAGCAAAGCCACGAGATTAAGCACAATCACATCACCCATATAAGTAGATAAGAGCATTTGAAGCATAAATAACACATGCATATTCACTTAGGCATTTTAACAAACACATAGACATGTTTGATTTCCAATACATAGACATATTGAATCATGCCATAAATTTATGTAAATAAACATGTATTAAGAGCCAAAGATCTACACAAATCCATTATTCAAAGCCCTAATCTAATATACAACAACAATCAACCCTAAATCTAGCCTAATCTAGCAACATATTTACAAGAAATAGAGAAAGAACAAGAAGAATTTCCCTAAATTCTTGCTTCCAAATCCGTACAAATCCTTCAAATCTTTGTTTAATGCTTCAATCCTAGCTTGGTGTGACGTTTAGATAGTGGTTTAGGGTGTTTTGTGAAGTGGTTAAAGGGTTAGGGTTTATTAGAATTTAAGAAATAAAAGTTCCTCCCACGAAATTGAGCAGAAACGAGCTTTTTATAGATTCCTTCAGCGCACAGCCGGTCGACCGGCTCCTCTTTCTTGCTCGACCGGCTTCAATCATGATGCTCTCTGGACTGGCTGGTCGACCTAGCCGGTCGACCGGCTTCTTGAGGAACTCAACCGGCTTCACTCTTTTATTCTCTGGAGCGGCCGGTCGACCTAGACGGTCGACCTAGACGGTCGACTGGCTCTTCTTCTAAGTCAACATGCTGGATCAGAATGATCTCTTCTTTATTTCTTTTCTTCCGGTCTTCATCCGTTAGCTCATTTCTTCCTCGCATAAGCTTGAACCCTTCAAAAATACTCCTAAAACACGGAATATAACACTTAGTATAGTATTTATGCACCTAAATACATTATGTACAAATATTAACAAATATGCATAAACTTTATACTAAGCGCACTCAATTATACTCTAAACACCCTTAAATATGCATGCAAAAACTAGATGTAAACATGCACAAATGACACACATCATGTAGTTTTATTTTCTTTAGTTAGAGCTCTCGACCATTCAAAAAATTGCAAACAAAAACTAGTTAGTTCAAGTTTCCTTTTTGGCACTTTTTAGGATACACATATAAAATCCATCCCACAACATAGCCTCCTTGTGGTTCGACACCCATTCTTGCACACACTACATTGCATCAATCTGTGCACTTGTAGGTCTTTCGAGCTTGCACTCAAAAGATGCTATCAAGTTCTTGGCTCTGTTGCCGGGGAGACATGGTGGTTTGCATTCTTTGCTTGTGTGTTTTGGTAGTAGCTTTATTTATTGTCCTTGCTTTTGTTATATAGTTTGTTTAGTTTTTGCTTACCTTGCTTCTTGTTTATATTATCTTACTTTGGTACTTGCTTATCTATCTTTGTTTTGATTTCTTTTGAACTATTAAGGTTATTTTCCATACTTAGCTTGCTTGCCTATTTAGCTTTATTAGTTATTTTTGTTTTTGTTTTTAGTAGACTTTCTAGGTTTGTGGCTTATTTGCTACAATCTTAGGATTGTTAAAGTTTTCAAGGTTGAAGTGGTTAGAGTTAAGATAGTTTGTGTATGCTTGGTAGGAGATCCCACAGAAATCCCCTAGTTCCCTTTAATCCTAAACCTAATAGGATTGCTAGACATTTTAGGAATTTTGGAGATCTTCTTGAGGAGATGGCCGATCCAAATCAACCTTGTAATCCTCCCATTCCCCCAATGAATCCCATTCCATCTCATGATTACCATAGGCATAATCCCAAGATCATTTTAGACAAAAACCCGTTAGACTGAACCCACCGATAGATGAGGAGCCTACTCTTAGGCAATTCTTTCTTCCTGAAGCTTTTGAGCCTAATTTGGCCATTCAAATTTTGGGTTTGGGGGAGATGAGTTTTGAGATTAAGCATAATATGTTGGCCATGCTTTCTTCTTTTTATAGGAGAACTAACGAGAGTTCTCTAGAGCATATTACCAATTTTGTTGAGATGAGTTCCACCCTCCATGTCCCCAATGTCTCCCAAGAGGTCATACGTCTAAGATTGTTTCCTTTCTCCCTTAAGGATAAGGCTAAGGCTTGGTTGCATTCCTTACGTAATGGTTGCATCGCTTCATGGGCTGAGCTTCAATCTAAGTTCTTTCAAAAATTCTATCCCATGGCCAAGATGGCCGACCTTAGGACCACCATTATGACTTTCTCCCAATATGGTCTGAAAATCTTTTCATGAGGCTTGGTAGAGATTTAAGGGCCTTTTTAGACAGTGTCCACAACATGGGTATGGTAATCATGACCTATTATAGTACTTCTTTCACGGTTTAAATGAACAAAATAGAATGATGGTCAATGCCACTTCTAGTGGTGGCTTTTATACTTTGAAACTGACTGAGGCGTGGGAGAAAATGTAATTGATGGCTGAAAATTCTTTTCAAAACTTTGCTATGGATAGGTCTAGTCGAGGAGATAATAAAAGAAGTGTTAGTGAAGTGGGAGTTTATTTAGATTTACCTGTTAAGGTAGAGGCTTTAACAAATAAGTTATATCAATTCATTTCTTTGTCGCTTTCCTCTCATGGTCATAAGACTAGTTCCATAGGTTTGTCTTCTGCCCCTTTAGTAGTTGAAGTATGTGCTTTATGTTTTGAGTCATTTCATGAGACCATAGCTTGCCCTTTAGCACCTAGTTTCCCAAATTTATGAAAGAACCAGTGTGTGCTACTCAAGGTTATTTTCGTGAGTACAATCTATATTCGAATACATATAATCTAGGCTAGAGGGACAACCCAAAATTTTCTTGGAGACAAGGTCAGCATGAGTCTAGTTTATATCCCTAGGCCCCACTCCAGCAGCGCCCCTATCTTACTAATCTTTCAGGGTTTTACCATGTCAATCAACCCAGGCTTTCTAGTGTTCCTTAACCACCAGCACTCCATACTCCCTCCAGTAGCCAGTCTCTTAGCAATGATGTGATAAAGTTAATATAGTTTATTTAGAATCAGCAGCAAGCATTAACTAGTCAGTAGCAAGAGTTAGTCAATAATAGGTAAGAGATGCTAGCTATAGGCAGCAAATGGCTAGGTTTGAGCCATATTTAGGGTAGATTGCCATGTAGTTGAGCACTAAAGACCCCAGGAAACTGCCTTTTCAGCTGGAGATGAACCCTGGAGTCCAATCTTATTCCTTTATTAATACCACTTATCCTCCTCAAGCCCAGGCTAAGGCCATCACCACTCTTAGGAGTGGTAGGATAATAGATAATAGGGCAGGAGTTAAATTTGTTGTACTTGTACCTAGTGGTCCTTCCAAGTCTAGAGAGCCTCATAGTAGTCCTGTTAAGAGGGATTCTAGAGAGCGGTTTGTTGAGAGAGTTGAGCCTATTAGAGACCATAGAGAGTATAATATTTCCTATCTATATCGAGAGGGAAAAGAGGCCATTGATGACTCCTATGTGTCTAGAGGTGTTGCACCTAGAGTTCCTTTCCCATCCGCTTTAGAGAGGCCCATGCTTAGTGAGGATTCTAGGTTTTTCAAGATCTTAGAGCCTCTTAAGGACCTTAAGGTTAATCTTTCCTTGATAGATGCAATCTTTTCCACTCCCTTCTATTCTACGCTATTCAAGGACCTTTGTATGGAGAAAATAAGTAGTATTTGTACTTTGGGCCTCCCGCCCAAGATGAGAGACCCCGGAGCCTTTACTTTTCCTTGTATGATTATAGAGACCTAGATTGATCACGCCCTGTTAGATTTAGGATCTAGTGTGAATCTCATTCCTTACTCTGTCTCTCAACAACTAGGTCTAGGTGAGTTGTCCCCTACACATGTTACTCTTCAGCTAACTAATAGGTCTGAGCAAAGACCTAGGGGTGTGGTGGAGGATGTTATGGTCCAGGTAAGTGAGTTCGTGTATCCTGTTGACATCATAGTGTTAGATATGGATTCGAGACATAAATCTAGACATTCCACTCTCGTTCTATTAGGTCGCCCCTTTCTTGCTTCTGTAGATGCTATTATTCATTGTAGGTCAGGGTTATTAGAGATGGAATTTGGGAATGTGAGGTCCACCATGAAGATTGTTGAGATGGTGAATAGGGCTAGTATAAGAGGAGAGAATGGAGAAAAGTGCTGTAGAGTGGATGTGATTGATTCTTTTGTCGAGGAATTTGTAGAGAGAACTATGACTGATGGAGAAGAATTGAGAAAGTTTGAGAAATTGTTGTCTAGCTTTGATTTGAAGATCTTAGAGTGGAAATGTGTAGCTTCTACCTCTTTAGTTGAGAGTTCTTTAGTTGATAAGTCACTTAAGGTTATTCCTTCTACTCTTAATTCTTGTGATGTCCCCGTTGATGATGTTGAGGTTAAGTCCCCCTTAATTGAGCCTAGCCCATCTTTAGAACTTAAACCCTTTCCTGATCATTTGAAATATGCATTCCTAGGTCTAGTGAGATCCTTCCGGTTATCATAGCTTCTGATCTTTCTAGATTGCATGAGGAGCGTCTCTTAGAGGTTCTTAGGAATCATAGGAAGGCTATAGGGTGGAAAATTGATGATTTGAGAGGAATTGACCCTTCGATCTGCATCCATCGTATTCACCTTGGGGATGGAGCCGTCCCTTCTAGGGAGATGCAAAGGAGGCTAAACCCATACATGAGTGAAGTAGTTAAGCAAAAGATCATTAAGCTTTTAGATGCAGGCATAATTTATTTGATCTCTAATAGCCAGTGGGTTAGCCAAGTCCAAGTCGTCCTTAAGAAGCTCGGGTTCACACTTGTAGAAAATGAGAAAAGAGAGCTTATCCCTACATGTACTCTCACGGGTTGGAGAGTTTGTATTGACTATAGAAAGCTCAACTCTAAAACTAGGAAGGATCATTTCCATTGCCTTTTCTAGACCAAATTTTAGATAGAGTAACTGGGCAAAGCTACTATTGCTTTGCAGATGGCTATTTTAAATGTAATCAGATTCTCATGTTTCTTGAGGACTAGGAGAAAACCACATTTACTTATTCCTATGGCACTTTTGCCTATAGGAGGATGATCTATTTGTTTTGTGTGTTTATCTATTGAATATATATACTTGTTTTGAGGTGTTTTGAGCTTTATTTAATAATATGTCTAAACCCCTTTATATAGGATTAAGTACAACAAACAATAAACCACTTTTTCAATATGGGCAAACAATATTATTCTATCTCAATATATTACAACACCATGAATGCAATGGCCAAAAAATTTACACAACCTACAGTTCCCCACTTTGATTGTCTTTCTAATCATTGGAGTATGTTGATGGAGAACTTACTATGATAAAAAAAAAAAGTATTGGTAGATTCAAATCTAGAGTATCTAAGCTTATAGCTAGTGAGATCTTGATAGAAGCACAAAAGACGAAGCTAGAAGGCTGAAATCTAAAGGATCTCAAGGCAAAGAATTATCTTTTCCAAGTTATTGACCTTTTCAATCATGGAAACAATTCTTTCTAAGACATCTCCAAACAAATATGGCACACCATGACGAAGAAGTATTAAGGAAAGGTGTTAGCATATTTGCATTATATGAATGTCTTCATGATGATATGTTGAGGAGAGGAGCATATGATGAGTGATGATCTTTATGGATGAACAAATGTATTCCGTAGTGTTTTGTATGAATCGTTTCATTGATGAATGTATCTTAGATTCAATTTGTGCCTGTGATAATACTTTTGTTGAATATTTGAAAAATCTTTGATCCTATTTGTCATGGAGATTATTTGTTATTGCCTTGGAATTTTCAAGTTAAAGAGCTTGATTGATGAACACCTTGAAAACTTGAAGAGAAGGAGATAGAAGATATAAGTGTGGCATGAACATAGATATTACATTGTAAGGTTGCCCTTCTTATGTGTTGTATGTCATTTTTGGCTAAATTGCACTATAATATATGCTTTAATTGTTTTCAAATCATTTATGCACTTTTTAAAAGTTTTTATGTTCCAAAAGGTTGTTTCGTAAACTTTATTTCCTAGAAAATGAGAGCTTGGAACTTGAATAGGTTTAGAACTCAATTCAAAGTTCTCTACCAAGAGAGTTATTCAGTTGACCAGACATGATGATTCTCACTGGACAATGATTTAAGAGTTATGGTTGGGGTGAGCCCTTTAGGATACTTGGATCTATTGAGGAGGTACCAAAACAAATTTGTGATTCTTTGATGAGAGAGGTGTTTGGGCTGCCAGTGCCACTCAAACTTCAGCCGACTGGCACTGTTAAGAAAAAATCTTATCCAAAACTAGCCAAATTTTCAAATTTGATATTGGGGCTTTTATAAATGTGCCCATTTTAGTACACACACACACACACACACACACACACATATATATATATATATCTCACAAAATCAAAGGCCAAAAATAACTTTCACACACATATCTAGAAAATCCTAGGATCAAAAGTTGTACTTTCATATTCTCTAGATTTGAGCTTAAACTTTGAGTACTTTTACTTTCATATTCTTGGATTGATTATATTAAAGCTGGGTGTGAGCTAAATTTGTTAGGAAACAACAAAACTTTGTGAGATTATCAAAGTGGGTTTCTTGATTTAGGAGGAATGGTTGTAGTTGGTTCATACTAAGCTAACATTTGAACAGCACGAGTTTGTTTAGTGAAATTGTTGAAATTATCGATCAGAGTAATCGTGGAATAGATATAGGTTAAGCACCTAACCACTATAAATCTTGTGTGGACTTCCTTATTGCTTTGCTTTGGTTTCTTTTGTTCCGGCACCTAACCACTATAAATCTCGCGTGGACTTCCTTATTGCTTTGCTTTGGTTTCTTTTGTTCCTTCTCAATTTCTTTAACATGTGTTATATTAAAGTTTTTAGAAATTTTGAAAAGTGGAATCTATTGCCAAGATGCTCTATTCACCCCCCAGTTTGCCAACTCATAAAAGGCAAAAGCAGAGAAAGCACAACTTCAAACACTTCATGTAGAATTTGAGACTTTATGTATGAGACCAAAAGAAATGGTTTTAGAGTATTTCTCAAGGGTGATAGAAATCACAAATAAGATATAGATTCATAGAGAGAAATTGGAGGATATCACCGTAATTGAGAAGATCCTTTGTTCGATTGCAACAAAATTCAATTACATTGTTTATTTGACAGAGGAATCTAAAGATAGTGATGCTCTTTCAATTGATGAATTGCAAAGTTCTTTCTTGGTTCATGAGCAAAAATAAACCCAGAAGAGGAAAAGAGAAAGCATTATAGGTATGAACAAGTTTAAAAAGAGGTGATCATGGATAAGGAAAATGGTAGGGCAAGAATGCTTATCGCAAATCAGAGAAGAATCAAGTGTTGATTTAGAGAAAAGGCGAAAGAGGTTGGGACAATAATCATGCAACATACTAAAAAATCAAAGTGCATTAACATGTCAAAAATGGTTTGCTTTCACTATCTGTCATCTAAATGTTGAACAAATTTGAATAAAAAACATGGTGATAAATCTAATTTTGCAAAAACAACAAAAGCAAAATTGAAGGAAGGAAGAGGATTGATAGATTAGGAAACCCTTATTTTGGAGGACAAGGAAATCTCTCCTATAAATAGGACTCTTATATTAGTTGTAGTATATGTGTCTTGCAATAGGTCTAGGTTAAGAGAGAGAGCTATTGTAAGAACACCATGAGAGAGGGTTTCAATTTTTCTATCTGTGTAAAAAGTCCGATTATGTTTGTACTCTTTCTATTAGTGGAGTTGTTATGGACGTAGGTAGAGGGCTGAATTACGTTTAATTATCTGTATTATTTTCTTGTTACTTGTGCTTAATTCCACTGTTGTAAGTGTGTGTTTTGTATCCTAATTTCCTAACAAGTGGTATCAAGAGCTAGGTTGGAAGGAGGACACTGGTTTGCATGAAAAACAAAAAAAGAGACGCCGAAGAGGAGTTCAAAAATTCACAGATCTACTGGTCATGTTTGGAGGCCTTTTTACAATTCGATCGATGATAAATTTATTGTTGTGTTCGTTGCAACGAGGAGAGTAAGCTGTTAAAATTTCGTAATGATCTGACGGTTGGATTGTGAGATACAAGCAAGCCAAATTTTGTGAGTTTGTGGTCAAAAAGTCAAATAGAGAGTTTGACCAACGTTGACCGAAGAGCTGTAGAGGTTTGACTGTGTTGACTGAGGGTCTCTCCATCGTTTTTCGACTACCTA
Source organism: Cordia subcordata (assembly GCA_028554755.1). NCBI lineage: Eukaryota > Viridiplantae > Streptophyta > Magnoliopsida > Boraginales > Cordiaceae > Cordia > Cordia subcordata. The sequence continues at coordinate 3,380,766 of JAPTOF010000028.1, read as the reverse complement.
AATCTGTTTTTAGAGTCAGTTTTGCCAAATTCTTGCTGGATTGCTGAGTTTCAGCGAATTTGTGCATAGAAGCCATGACGATGGCCTGTACGAAGTTTGAAATTCCAATGTTCGATGGGAACATGAACTTCAACTTGTGAAGGAATGCTATCGATGACCTTTTGGTGTAACAAGGCCTTGATAAAGTGCTAGAAGAGGCGAAACCGAAAGAAGTCAATGATAAGAAGTGGAAGTTCCTATAATGAAGAGCTGTAAGTATCATTCGGTTGGCTTTAGCACTGCAAGTTAAATGTCATGTGATTGATGAGATGATAGTGAGCTGTGTGTTCGACAAGTTGGAGAACATTTATGAGTCCAAGTCGATCACCAACCAATTGTGTTTGAGGACGGAGCTCTTCTCGTTCTAGATAGAAGAGGAAACTGCCATTCAGGATCACATCAACAAATTCAACGAGTTAGTGTTCAAGCTCATAAGCGTTGAGGAGCCTAACAAGAGAATTAAGGATGAAGAACAAGCGTTCATAGTACTATCTTTCTTGCTGAAGTCGTAAAAGCTGTTCGTGTAATCAATCCTCGTTGGGAAGAAAACTCTCGAGCTAAATGAAGTGACTGCACTCTTGAAAGAGAACGAGAGGATGTTGGGAAGAAGTAGTGTGCCTAGTAAAGATCAAGCATTAACTGTTGAACACTTAAATTGTGGGAGGAGTTCTAGAAGAAGGAATTCTTGCAAAGGTAGATTGAGATAAAAAAGCTGACCTTGGGATGGAGAAGACAATCAAGAGTGCTACTACTACAGAGAGAAGGGCCATATCCAAACAAGATGTCCTAGATTAATAGAGGACATGAAGAGCCTTAGAGAGTGCAGATCTAAGGGCAAGTAGAAGGTGTATGGCAAGGACTCCGCGAACCTTGCTGAGGGTGATAATAGCGATGGTAGTGAGACTATTTTGATTGCGGCAAGCAGGGAAGCTAATAAAGGTTCGAAGAGGAAGAAGACTGATTGGGTGTTGGATTCAGTGGGAACATTTCACGTTTGCAATGATAGAGCTAGTTTCGACACTTTGCTTTTGGGGAAGAAACTTGGATACATAATTGTTAGGAGCAGCTAGAAGATAAAGGTTACTGGCGTTAGAAGAGTTTGCCTGAGGCTCAACAATGATAGTATCAAGACCGTCTCCAATGTGAAGTGTGTGCCATCTTATGTGTCCAACATGATTTCGCTGGGTAAGTTGGCATCAAGAGAGCACAAGTACATTGGTGAAGGAGACTACTGCAAATTGTATTGTGGAGAGGAGCTAGTTCTTGAAGGGAATAAGAACAAGAAACACGTATGCTACTTGAAGGGATGCACCACACTGAGAGACGAATGCGACAAGTGTGAAGAAGCTCAAGTGAAGGCTAAGAAGAAGATAAGAGTGACATTCTTGCCTACTGTGAAGATTCTTGGCACTTCTCGCTAAGGGAAGAATTTGTTGGGTTATGATTTAAGTGCTAAACCCAAGCCCATATTGAAATTAGGAAAGAGTAATGATGAGGGTCAAAATTTCAGTTATGATAAGAATCTTAATTATGAGAAGATTGATAGATTAAGAAACTCTTGTCTTGGAGAACAAGAAAGCATTCTCTATAAAAAGGACTTTTATATTAGTTGTAGTGTATGTGTCTTACAATAGGTCTAGGTTGAGAGAGAAAGCCATTGTAAGAACACTATGAGGAAAGGTTTAGACTTTTCTATCAGTGCAAAAATTCCTATTGAGTTTGTACACTTTTTTATTAGCAGAGTTTTCGTGGATGTAAGCAGAGGGCTGAACCACGTTTAATTGTGCGTATTATTTTCTCATTACTCGTGCTTAATTCCACTGCGTGAGTGTGTATTATGTGTCCTAATTTCTTAACAAACTCATTGTAATTTATGGTATTTGGATTCAAGTTGCACAATCATATTTTGGAGATAAGTTTTTTTTTCCTGATTTGGTATAAATCCTATAACACTGTAAAATTGGAGATATTTCTATAAACACTATCTTGAGAAATGGAAATGTAAAAGCTCAAACAAAAAAGATTAATTCAAACTCTCTTTAATTTTCGATGTGTTCCATATTTGAAAACAAATTTACTCAACATGGGTCAACTCCAAGAAAAGGGATATGAAATTACCATCAAAGATAGAGTATGTTGAATTCAAGATCCAAAATTAGACATAGTTAGAACATAACCCGTTCAATATACAGGAGAAATGAGTATTTTCAATATTTTTATTTATTGTTAGTAGGTAATTATAATTTTATAGTCTATGTTATAATAAAATATAAACGTATTTTGTAAAATTTAATTCTGTAATAATTGGATAAACATTTAAATTGAAAAGTAATCGATCTTTATAAAAAAAATCACAATTCATTGCTCGTGTTATGGTTTATTTTCTTCAGCAAGTTACATTTTACATTTCCAAGTAAACACTAGATGGTGAGGATCAAACATAATTGAAATGGACATAAGAGATCGCATGTTTTATTGTGGCAAAAACAACAATGAATGAAACCTGCATAAAGTTACATGTCATCAACAAAAGGCCAAGCAAGTTATGGCAAATGGCAGGAAGAAAAGTTAGTTAAAATGCAAGATAGTAGGCATAAAAAATTGTGTGTGTTTGTGTGTGTGTATATCTCAAATTAGTGTGACAAAGAATCGTAGTTCTATTTGTATCTTCACAACTCTACTTAGGTCTTTTTCTATGCAAAACTAAAGGACGTGGCGTGGCTTTAGCATTCATACTATGTACATTTAACTTTTGATGGGCTAGGCACTTTACAACAAAAATTTATGGAAGGATCTTCCTCAATGTGAATCTTATTTAAAAAGTTGTGAAGAATATGTTGATGGAATAAAAAAACACCGTGACAATCATCTAAAAGGAAAATCTTGGCAACCAAGAAAAATAAATGCTAAGGTTGGTTAATCACAATCTTTTTGGGCCTATAAATCTCAGAAAGATGCTGGTTGTCATATTAAAGTTCTTCAAACATATCTTGGTAGAGAATGTAAATCACAAGAATTCGCCAAATTATCGGAGATGCATGGAACCAAAAGACAACTGACAATATATGAAATAACCTAGGAAGAAGAAAAAATAAATAGTTAGAGAACATGGTTACCCTAATGCCATCTAAAGACAAGTGAACTGGATGTCCTTTTTTAGCCAAAAGATAGTTAATTTAGTTTCTATTGAAAAAATATTACCAATATATATGTAAATACCAAAACTTCATCATAACATGAGTACATGGCTTCTTTCTTTTCAATGTAACCAAAAGTATTTAAGGACATACTTTTCTAGAATAATAGTTTGGCCTTGCATCATAAATTCTCACACCCTGCGAATTAAATGTTAATTGAAAATGAATATATGGAAAACTTGTTGCTTTTCTTTATCCAATGATGTCTACATTGAATATTGGAGTAGCCTTGACTTAATGGCCAACTTATCTCTAATTCCCCTTTTTGTCAATGTACCATGCTATGTGTTGCAATATATAAGCAAATATTTGCATTCTGAATATAGCATTCTCTATATATATATATATATATTATATATACTCTATATCAATATGAAGAATTACGTGCATTTTCTTATCACAGCTATCATCTTGCCATTGCTTCTCTTCACTAATGGTTTTTCTCTATCTTATTCAATCATGCATAATTGAATACGATATAATTTGTACTTCTTGTTGTTGTTGTTGTTATTTTTTCCATTCCATTTCAATTTTCAAATGACAAGTTTCTATTCTCAACATTAAAAACATTTTACACCTTGGACAATTTCTTAATGTAATACAAGTAGTATTGAAGTGCTATTATTATCTACTACAAAATGAATGTCTATATATTGTGAGATTTGAGCCAGTTGATGATCATCTTTACTATGAACAATTTAAATCCAAATATGGTATTTTTAATTGGTACGTAATTGTTTCATTCCACCAAAAAGACACACAGTTATAATCATAACTACCAAGATACATATATTTAACGTTAAATTCCCCAAATTATACACGAGAGTATTTAATTTTCAAAACTCTCCTTGTATTTATGGGATAACCATCTGAATACTATTCCCTTATGGTATTTTGTAAGCCATTTGAATACTCATCTGATAATTGTACTCTCCAGAATCATGCTGAATTTTTTCCATTACTATAATTAGCAAATCGGAGTATATAAACTTGACTATAGACTAATGTTCACAACTTGGATGTATGTCTTGTAATGTGTACTTTAGTTTCCTTTGAGTTTATTGTGAATGTGTCTAGAAAAAAAATTTATTGTGAATGAGAGGAAGACTTCTATGGTTTCTATATTTTAATGTGAATTTTAAGTTTCCTATAAAGGGCTTTGATAGAAATTCATATTGTGTAAATTTAGAATAAACAAATATCTATAGGATAAACAATTGTACTTCAATGAACACCTTTAAAATATGCCCAACAATTCTTTAATGTAACATATGCAATTATCCAGAGTTTGTTTTGGTGTGAGATCTCTTCTTTCCTCCATGATTTATATGACCAAGAAGATCCTCTCATAATATCATATTATTATAAAAAAAATTCAATTATTATGAACAATTCATATAATTTTATCATAACCGTTGATAATTCATAATTTTTCTATATCAATTAATTATAATTTATAACAATAACAAAAAAAAAAAAAAACCATTCTTGATTTATATATCGTGTTGATATATAGATTTGCATGCAGAAATTGGTCCAACGAGAGCCGAGGCAAAGACGTGCAAGTACAAGAGTGAAAAATTTCATGGAATATGTTTCAGTGATATCAAATGTTCCCTAGTTTGTCAAAACGAGGGGTTTAGCAGTGGAGATTGTCGCGGATTCCGTCGCCGATGCTACTGCTTCCAGCCTTGCAATTGAAATGATATCTTTGTAGGATTGCAACAACAAATATGATTTAGTAATATGATTTAATAATGAATAATAATCCCTTTAGCTGCATTTTAAGTATGTCAATATTCTACAATATTAAATATAATATCATACAAGATATTACGTAATAAATAAAAGCCTATTCTCTTCTCCATTTGCTACCTTAATATGTGGACCAAATGTCGCTACTCTTAATTTCACAAATTGGCTCACTTAAATTAATGAGAAAATTGTTAAAAAGAAGATATTGTGCAGGACAAATAATTCTTGAATTCATACTCATCTAAACAAGATTAGAATTACAATAACTAATTAGCACTTTCCTATCTCATGTTTTGCACAAATTGATTTACTTAAAAAGAAAACAATATAATAAATTATAATTGAAAAATGATTGTAAATCCTAAGCTAAAGATATCAACGTTAATATCATTATTAAAAACTAAATAATATTAATATATAATATTAATGGATAGTTATAATTAATAAAAATTTATAGTGCAATACCATAATTCTTTTAACCTTATATAATCATTTGTGAACAAAAAAGTAAAATAAAAAACTAATTGTTATGGAGTTCGAAACTGATATCTGGTTTCTCTCTAATTTAGCTATGGACCAGTTATTTTGTCACTCGATTAGAAACGGACATCTCGGTCCATTTAGGGACGGAACAGCCCAAATGATTGGAAGGGCCATGTCCCCCTCCCCCCAAAGTTTTTTCTCCCTTTTGTGCTTATAAAATAAATTTTTACTATAAATAGATAACTTATATTGGCCTCCCAAATTTTAAGGAAAAAACACGTAAATGGTAACTAACTTTGTTTAGATAGGAAACTTAATTTAATTTAATACTCCAAAAAAAAAGAAAAATTTAATTTAACAAAACATAATTTATTTATTTTTTAAATTGATATATTTACAAATTACAATTAACATTTTGTATTCTATTTTTTTTCATTGTTATTTTACAAAAGCTAGAAGTTCTATGGAGACTTCATCTAAATCATCCCTTTGCTAAGACAGTTCTTTAGACTTGAGAGGCTGAGAAGGTATTTGCAGTGTCGTAGCGGTGACGCTTTGGCACTCGATAGGTTCATCTTTTTTAAGCATTTCAACACTTTGCACAGATTTTTTGAGGAGTTTTGTAAGGTTTTAGAGTGTTATGGGTTGATTTCTTTTCTAAAGTATCTCATTGTTTTTATCTCCTAATTCACATAGGAGTCTTATGTTAGTCAATGTATTATTTTTATAATATTTTAATTTAATTCATCAAAATTAAGTGCTTATCTTAGCAGTGATTAGTTAGTTTACGGGAAACAATTTTTTATTTTACATTATAAGTCATATGATATTGTTTTTGTTTAGAAAATGGAAGAAGCAAAAAGCCTTCTTTCTCCCACTAGCTTAATAAGCTCTCCTTTCTCTCTACACCTCCCATTCTTTTGACCACCAACAACCACCTTTGACCACCATTTTTTGTCTTTTCTCCCTTTTTTTCCACCTCCATGGGTAAGAAAAAGAGATCCTTTTTTTCCAAAACTAGTGTTAGTGCTCGATTAGTAGCAGAGAAGTTTGTCCAACTCATTCTCTTGGACTTGAAGGATCAGTCTTCTTCAAAAAATTAGACGATGGCCATTCTATCTCAAGTAAGGAACACAGCCTTCTTTATGGTTGTCATAAAAATCATGCTCAATTGTCCTTGGATGTTGCCTCTTCTCCTTCGAATTCGCAAGCCCACTCTTACTCCTCTTTGGATGAATTGGATGCTAAAATTGAGGAAGCAGGGAAAGTGTACCCTCCTTTGATTGGGTTAAAATTCAAAATATGTTCAACTTGAAGTTGATTTTCGCCCTCTCTCCTCCACATTTATTGGCAATTTCTCTAACTCTCCTTCGAAGGCTGATCCGGCACCCAAGTTACCAATTTTTGCTGATTTGTGTGCCACCTTAACTCATGCTTGTCCAACACATCACCTCACTCAAAATTCACTTTCTCCTTGTAAGCAAAACAGTTATGAAGCTACCAAACATTCTCCCTATCTTCCTGTTAATCAACAAGGCATTCTTGGACATAATCCTCCAAAGTTTTGGTAACTTTTAGCAAGGTTTCAACCAGCAATATCACTTGACAAATGGTCGAAAAGCTTTCAAAAAATTTAGGTCCAAACCAAGATATACACTAGATTCTTCCTCTCCTACTAAAAGTTGGAAAGGTATGTTTTCCGATTCCATGGGTACCTTGCCCAAGTTTAGAACTTTCTCTAGACAAATTGTGAACGGGAAAAGGGTTGTTGATGATCCCTCACCCTAAACATTTGATGCCCGGGGAAACTATCAGAAGAATTGCATCGTTGGCCAATTTTTGGGAGGCCTCCCCCACCATTCTTCTTAATTCGTAATATGGTAGACTTTGCTTTGAAAAAGTATGGATGGGTTGAGATCAAATCAAATGGTAGAGGCTTGTTTGTTTTTAAATTTGAAAATGAAAATGATTGTAACAATGTTTTTGAGTAACTTTGGCATGTTAATCACTGTCCTCTCCTCTTTCATAAATGGGAACCAAATATGTGTTTTGTCAATTTTACTTGTGAAAATGTTCTACTTTGGGTTACGTTAAGGAATGTGCCCCTTTGTCTTTGGTCGAATGACGAACTTAGCTATGTTATAACGCATATTGGTGAGCCACTTCAAATGGATGCTCTTACTGAATCTAGAAGCAATCTTGCTTTCACTAGAGTTTGCATTGAGGTCAACTTAGAGGAAGAGCTCCTCGAGAAAATTCAAGTAAAGCTTTAAGATGGTTCTTATGTCGAAGTTGAAGTGGAGTATGCACAAAAGCCAAAATAATTCCCAAATTGCAAGATGGTTGGACACGGAAGTTCAAATTGTTCTTTGAGTATTCAAGAAAAAGTCCAACATTTAGGAAACAATCAAAAACAAGTGAATGAGGCTCTAAAAAAATGGATTGAAGCAAGAAATCAGCCCAAAATAATAAAGATTAAGTCAAGGAAAATGGCACTAGCCTTGTTGTAAAGTCTCCTAGCTCCTTACGGCCTAGCTCTTTAAAATTGAGCTCTTTTTCTCGCTTGGGTCATCTCAGCCCATTGATTGATAAATTAAACTCTTTTGAAGTACTTGGTGATGCCTTGAATGATAAGGTGCCTAAAGATGGGAAAGGGGTTGAAGATGTAAGCTATGGCCTGAAGGACTTTGGCTCTTCTTCAAAATCCCAAGGACCACTTGATCTTTTTTCTCTTTTTCATTCTTTGACCGTTTGTCTTGATCGATGATCCTTGCCTTGTTTTGGCTTGTTCCTTTTTTTTTTCTCCTATCAGGTCCTTCATTGTTCTTTGAGTTGGTGTAATGGAATTTGTTTTCTTTTCTTTCTTTTCATCTTTACTCAACCCCTCTAATCTTGCTTTGTAAGTCTATTGTTAATGGTTTGAGGTTTTTGAATTGGTCTTGTAACTTTGCGAAGAAATGAAAATTTTGCTTATCTCGCAAAAAATAAAAAGTCATACAATATCATTTTTATAATATTTTAATTTATTTCATAGGAAATAATAGACTATTCATATTATTATAATAGTTTGAAAAAAAGTGTTGTTTTGAAAAGTCAAAATTTCATTCGGAACACTATTAAAAAAGTGCTTTTTTGAAAAGACAAAATTTCTAACTTATTTAAAATTAGTTTTTAGTTTAATATTTAAAATTGTTCCAATTGACAATTGTATTAGCTTTAAGGCATTGATTAAAATTTTTTTTAGTTTAGGATTTATATTATTTTATATTGATTTGAATCATATGCTTCTATTTTGTATATTATGTAATTATTTATTGTTTTCAAATTACTTTTTTTTTTAGTTTGATTATACATTCTAAAATTCTAGCTCTGTCTCTAAAGTTCGGACCAAGAAACACACTAGCGGACGTCTACTTCAACAACACTAGTTAGTAAACAGATTCTATTTTGTCTCTTGAATATTGTATTCCTTTGGTAGTTTTTTTTTTTTTTTTTTTGTGAAGGACCAATGAGCTTGGGTGGTGGCTCCTAGAAGACCTAGTGTTGGTCTATTGATGTGAATATTATTTAAAATTTTCTTTATTTTTTAAAATTATTTATTTAGATATTTTTTAATCTCATATTGTTTTATTTGATAGGTTGCATTTGCATATTAACTAATTAAAAATATATATGTATATGTAAACCAGCTACAATTGATTCTTTCTTCAAAAGGAGAAATGTCGAAATCGTATTCAACTGAGCAGCCAAATGCTTGTATGAATCTTGGTCCATTAGTTTCTGATAGTAATCCTACTAAATTCCAAAGAATTGAGGTTGATACAAGCTTAGATATCAATTCATTGGAGCATGATCTAGGTTTGCAGAAACCAATATGAAAGTGCCCTATTGATATGCAAGATGAAGTTCAATGAGTTTATATTAAAGCTGATCCATATCAATTAATTCTTTTAAATCATCCAAAAAGGGAAAAACATCAAAGGAGCTTTCAAGCATCATGGATTAATCTAATCCCATCATGGTTGGTATATTCTCCAAATAAAGATGTGGCGTTTTGTCTTCTTTTTTTATTTCATAAGCCAAATGTACTTTTTGGATCAGATGCATTTACTATAAACGGATTTTAGAATTGAGAAAAGGTGAGAGATGATAAAAATTGTGCATTTGTAGCGCATGTTGGAAAAAAATCTTACTTCTCTTCATCGAAAAGCTGAAAAAGCATGGATAGATCTCATTGCTCAATCTTCACATATTCGAAAAAGATTTGAGCACTTTTCATCTTAGCAAGTTATGGAGAATAGAGTTCAATTAATAGCTTCAATCGATGCAAGTAAGTGGCTTGCATTTCAAGGATGTGTTTTGAGAGATGATGTTGAAAGTAAAACATCTCAAAGGCTGGGTAATTTTCGTCAGTTGCTTAATTTAATATCATCTTACAATGATGAGGTAGCTACAAGCATAGGCAAAGCTTCAAAAAATGTTACATACACTTCGGCAAAAAAACAAAAGGAAATTTTGCAAGTTATTTCAACTAAAGTAAAAGATGCTATCCATAAAGAAATTGGTGATGCTAAATATTATATAATAGTTGCTAAAGCTCGAGATCAGTCTAAAAGGAGCCAATGTATATTATCTTGAGATATTTTGATAAAAGTAGATGTGTGAAAGAGCGATTTTTTGGGCTTGTCATGTTAAGGATACTGTTGCATCTACATTAAAGATGGAATATTTTTTGTCTTCTCCCAATATAATCTAGATGTTCATAACATTCGAGGCCAAGGCTATGATCATGCAAGTAATATAAAAGGAGAGTAGAATGGGTTAAAATCTTTGATTTTAAGTGTATGTCCTTATGCTTACTATGTTCATTGTATGGCACACTATTTGCAATTAGCATTAGTTGATGCTTCAAAAGATGTTATCCCCATCCACCAGTTTTTTACTAAATTGAGTTCTATCGTCAATATAATTGGTGTCTCATGCAAACATAGTAATCAATTAAAAGTTGTCCATGCTATAAATATTGCTTATTTACTTGCTATTGATGAGCTTGAAACCGGAAAGGATTTAATCAAATTAATACTTTGTAAAAGCCGGAGACACTCGATGGAGTTCTCGGTTAAGATATGTTTCTAGCCTAATTATTATGTTTAGTGCAACGTGAGAAGTTTTGTTGAACATTATTGATGAGGAACTACTCCAGCTCAACATGCAGATGCAGATGTAACATATGAGGCTTTAACTTTGAGTTTGTTTTTAGTGTAAATTACACCAATTGTCCCTTAGTTTTGCCTCTCGTAACATTCCTAGCCCTTATCTTTTATTTGTGACAAGTTAGTCCCATAACTAATATTTTTGTGTTGCTGTTAGTCCCAACTTGATTTTCTGTTAGAAAAATACGTTAAATATCACATGTGTTTTACGTGCCAAAGTTAATATTGTCCAAACATATTAAAATTTATTTTTTCAAAGTGTAAATTACACTAATTGTCCCTTATTTTTCATTTATGACATATTAGTCCCACAACTAATAGTTTTGTGTCACTATTAATCCCTACTCGATTTTTCATTAAAAATCACAAAAAATATTACATGCACCTTACATGGATCACATTTTTGCTTTTTGCCCAAGGCTAATATCGTCCAAACATATTAAAACCCATTTTGCCGAACCACAAAAGGAAGACTTAAAAAACTCTCTTATGGAATTTGATCATTTTTCGATTCTCAAACACAAGATGTCACTTCACCTTCCATTACCCCAAACACCTCTGTACTCTTATACTCCAATGGCATCGCCTCCACCTCAACCTCCGTCTTATCCAAGATTTCGACTTATACACTGGCAAAACCACCAACACACTCTCCTTGATTACCTCTTCTACATTTATCCTCACCATAAGCACTCTTACCCCCACATCCACCTCACTTTCTTGACCCTTTTTCATCGCCTCCCTTTTCTTCCAACACCTTCATCATAGCACTCCAATAGATACTTCACCATAAAATTATATAAGGCTGTTTCCAACAAGAGCCATTTTCTTATATTTTAGGATCTTTATTTTCAGTTATACTCCAATAGCTCTTCTATTTTTTACCAATCACTCAGTTTAAGGAATCTCTATTTTAGTTTCACTTCAATAGCTTCTCTATTTCTTAAGACCTTTATGACCATAGCAATTTGCACCTATGGAGATAGGATTTGAGGGACAAAGTTTGGGGATGAAAAAAACTTGTCCTGCAAATGGGTGTTTTGGTTTGGACTTAGAAGAACACCCAAAGTTTAAGGGATTAAATAGGGGAATTATTTGAGCATATTAGCACCAATATTTCTCTACATATAAGGGTCTTTGTTGTTTTAGAGTTATGTTAGAGTTAGCCTAAGATAGGAGTTAATGAGTATTGAGAAAAAGATAGCCCTATGTGTTTGTTATCGAGTATGTGTTCGTGTGTGTCTATTTGTGGGTTTTGGAGTACCTAAAGTTTTTTGTATTTTGTGATTTTTAAGGATTTATTACAATTTTTAATACATTTGGATAATATTAGTTTTGGCAAAAAAAGCAAAAATATGATCTGTGTGAGGCGTACATGATTTTTTTTGTATTTTTTTTAATTAAAAAATCAATTTGGGACTAACAATGACACAAAACTATTAGTTACAGGATTAATATATCACAAATAAAAGATAATGGATGATTGGTGTAATTTAATCTTGGTAGGTGAGAGGCACTTGATATTTAACGTGCTTTTCCAATAGAAAATCAACTTAGAACTAACGCGACACAAAAATATTAATAATAGGACTAACTTGTCACAAATGAAAGATAAGGGCTAAGAATGTTACAAGAGGCAAATATAAGGGACGATAGGTGTAATTTACCCTTGTTTTTATCTTACATCTTATGAAAAAAGTTCTTGAGATTTCTGATTTGCTATGCCAGATTTTACAACTTAAATCTCAAGATATTTTAAATACAATGCATCTTGTTTTATTTAATAAGTTACTCGTTCAAAAATTAAGGGATGAAGGATGGGATGATCTAATTGCTAAGGTGAAATTCTTTTGTGAATTGATCAACATACCAACCCAGATTTGAATACTTATTATGTTGCAAGAAGAGGAAGGGCTTGTCATCAACAAGGTGATATTACATTAGAGCATCATTGTGAGGTAGACATTTTCAATGCTATGATTGATACTCAGCTTCAAGAATTGAATGATAAGTTTAGTGATTATATGATTGAGTTGCTTGCTCTTAGTTCAATATTAGATCCAAAGGAGATTAACACTTCATTTAGGTTAGATGATATTTGTCAGTTTGAGCATTTTGATCATATGCGGCAAATCTTTGATTTTAAAGAATTGTTAACGATTTCAAATTTGTGTCAATGGTTGGTGAAAACAAGAAAAGCCAAGATTTATCCTCTTGTATACAGAGTAGTGACTCTTATTCTTATTCTTCTAGTTTTTACAACTACTACAAAACGATCATTTTTGGCGATGAACATAATAAAAAATAAGCTCCACAATAAGATTGAACATGAATTTCTCTTTGATTGTTTACGACTATATATCAAAAAAGAAATTGCTGAAAGATTTGATATAGATTTGCTTATAGATGATTTTCATCACTTAAAATAGCAACATGTTCTATTGTGAAAAGTTACAGGTAATTTGAAACTATTTTAGCAATGAATATGTAATATTTGCACTTTTTTAAATTTTGATGACTATTTATATTTGGCCTCCCCAAACTTTTCATCCTAGGTCTGTCCTTAGGTCCATTGCTAGTTAGTGATGAAAAAGCTAATTCGTGGCTAATTTAGTGATTGGTATTTTTTAGTCACTAATTATTCTTTATGTAGCCCCTTTTTCCTTGTTGCTGAATTCAATCAGTTGCGTCTTCATTTCTATTAGTGCTTTTAATAGTGTATGACAAATGTAATCAAATTTATTTATTTTTTTAATAACATATAACATAATCTAGTACTGAATCTTCTAAAATTCACAAATAAATCTTATTTTAGTCACTAATTGATTGGTAATTAAATTCCAAGTTAAAATTATAGAATATAAGGATAGTTATGTTATGTAATTGTCGATGTAACACTCTAGAATTACTTGAAAGGCAAGAAGTTTAATATACATATTGTTGCCTTTTCGATCCTAATACTTGTTTTGATGATAAAAATTGTGTTATTATGACTTGTACTATAATTGTATCATTTACTATTAAGTCATAACTTGGCAAGCTTAAATGCAACATGAAACTATTGTTGAATTCATCATTGTGGAACTATGAAAAACTGACACCTCCAAAGTACGACATATCATGTGTCAGACACCGACACGCCTTCGAGACGCTCTGACAGTGTTTGGCAAATTCTTTTTAAAAAATTTCCATCATGCTCTTTCACAGGAATAGGACACAGATGGGTTTTTTTTGTAATTTTTAAATCTATTTGGGGCACTAATGAAAATTTGAAATTAATTAAATAAAAATGATAAATCAATTCAAATTCACGTAGCCCTAGATTGTTCTAATTTGCTTCTTCTCAAGACTCACCTTCTCGATCTCTCCAAAAAAGCTCAACCCTCAAGAGCAAATAAGTAAATAAATAAATAACTTACCTTCTCCAATCTCCGACGTGTGGCAGCGACAAGGAGTCGACGACGTCCACTGACGCCTTGAGGTAAGCCCACAAATCTATCCATTGGTTTCTTTTCTTTTTCTTTCTTTTTTTTTGTGGTGGTTTGGTTTGTATATAATATATATACATATATTATGTGGTGGTGATTTTGTGGTAAGGTGCATCATACCAGTTGTGGTGGTGTCATATGGTAGTAGTGGCGTTCTGTACTTTATTTATTTAAGCATACAAAATATTATTTCGTTAGGAACAACTAACATAAAAATGGTGGACAAGAACATTGGAAAAAAGATAGTTGTATGCTTGTTTTAAACATTCGCGAAAAGCATATATTGCTAGCCTTATTAATTCCTAGTTTCCTACCAAAAATAATTTGCATGAGTATGTTAAATTATATATTTTTAGAATCTGTTGAGCCAAAATTTTGAACATTGGCAAAAAGACAACCGTATGCTTATTTTGTTTATTTTGAGAAGAATTTAAATGCTATCTAATATGCTTATGTTGAGAGTTAACAAATAGCTTTTTTATAAGAATATTTGATGCGTATGCTCATTTTGTTTGGATTGTTAATTTGTTATAAAACAACTTGCTGCTTGGATATTAATAATTATTTTCACAAAGACATAGTTATAATTTGAGATATGGCTTCATCATCTTCTACTACCAGTATACCTTTACCACCAATTTTAAGTAAAAATCAAGACCAAGATTTAAGTAAACTACTCTCGAAATATGTTACTAGGATAAATAAAATGGATGATCGTGGTGGAAATTATACATGGATATGTATTTTTTGCCACTAAACTAAGAAAAGCTCTTATACTAAAGTTAGGGCTCATTTATTAAAGATACCTAAGGTGGGGATAGGAGCATGTCCTAAGGTTAGAGATGTGAAGTTGGCAGAAATGCAAAACCTAGACGGGTAAGCAACAAAGAGAATGAAAAGTAGTGCTCCAGAAAAAGTGTCTTTGCCTAGGAGTGCTACAACAAAAGTTATTCAAGGGAAATATGATTATAAAAGAAAAAGAACAAATGAGAGTTTAGGTAGTCTTTACAATCTAATCCCATTCTAAAGGAATTCAATATTCATGCCTATGATATGTTGTATGCTAGCATTGCTCGGATGCTCTATTCTATTGGATTGCCATTTCATTAGGCAAGGAACCCCTATTATGTGCATTAAGCAAAATAAAATAACCTGTAGTAGAATGCCTAGTCATTGAAACACTAGCCCAATCTGCATCACAGTATGATTACAAGGAGAGAGAACGGGCAAAAAAATTTCCTGACTAGGTGCAGACTTCAAATATCATAAGACACGATAAGCAGCATCAAGATGATACTGAGATGGCTTATTCATGAACTAACTTAAGATATGCACTGCATAGCATATATCAGATCTAATGATGGTTAGATATAATAGATGACCAATAAGTTTGCCATATTAAGCAGCATTAGTAAAGGTCTGGCTAGAATCAATAGACAATTTATGGTTCTAGTCCAGTGGCATAGGCTAAGAGCGAGTTGTACTAATGCCTGCGTCATCTAAGATATCAAGAGTATACTTTTGCCAGCTCAATATAATACCTTAGGGTGAGCAGGCGATCTCAATGTGAAGAAAGTACTTAAGAGGCTTAAGGTCCTTAATATGAAATTGAAAATGCAAGTAAGTCTCTAGATGAGAAATTCTGCTCGGATCATTGCTGGTAATAACAACATCATCAACATAGATGAGGACTGCCATTAAAAAGCTTTCTTGACAACTGGTGAATAAGGAATAAACCGTTTTGGACTAGTGAATTTAAGAAGAGTAGAGGTAGATTTATAATACCAGCTGCGTGATCCTTGCTTCAACCCATAGAGAGATTGCGTAGTCGGCATACTTGAGTTTCACCTTGACGTGCGAAGCCCTGTGGGATTTTCATGTATATTTCCTCTTCTAGGTCCCTATGTAAGAATTCATTATTCACATCAAGCTGATGTAATTCCTAATTGCAGATGGAAGCAACTGTAAGGAGTGTGCGAACTGTGATATATTTAGCCGTAAGGGCGAAGGTTTCATGAAAATCCACTCCTTCAATTTACGTGAATCCTTTTTCTACTAAGTGAGCTTTATAACACTCTACTATTACATCAGGCTAGAATTTAATTTTGAAGGTCCATTTAGAGTTAATGGCTCATTTTCCAGCTGAGAGGGTTTCCAATGTCCGTGTCTAATTTTGCTTCAAGGCTTTAATTTCACGAGCCATAGCCTCTCGCCAATGAGCATGTTTAACTGCTTGAGAAAAGATTTTTGGCTCATCCATAGCAGATATAGCCCCTAAAAATGCTTGATGCAAAGGAGTAAATTTGTCATAAGAAACAAAGTTGGACATTCAATAGGACAAACCTGAGTGCGCCGATAAAGTGGGAGCATGAGATAGGTCAAGAGAAGATGGCATGTCACACATATAATCTTTTAGGTAAATAGGTGGAACATGTTGATGTTGAGGACATTGCTCAAGACTTTTAGCAAAGACAAGTGGTGTAGATACGTCCTTATTTATGGCCATTGGGCTATCTGATATTGCTTCTGGAGAAGTAGCATTTAATTCAAAATCATCAGAGGTTGGATAACCAATTTGTTGGTCATGTGCTGGTTCACATGGTGGAATAGGCACAATAAGCTCAGTTTTGGCCACGGGTGAGGTTTCTATGGTCCTTACATTGATTGCATGATCCTGTCCAATTTGCTTTTGAGATTGATAAACAATATTTGAGAAAGGAAATTGTGCCTCATAAAAGACAATGTCTCTAGAATCAAAGATTTTTTTTTTATCATTAAGATTGTATAAACAATACCCTTTTTTGCCATAAGAATAACCCAAAAAACATATCTGATTGCTCATGTATCAAACTTATCTTGAGGTTTCAAAGTGACAGAATCATAGCACAAACATCCAAATACCACAAATGATATATTTAGGCAGCTTCCCATATAAAACCTCATGAGGAGTTTTATTATTCAAGATTGGTATGGGTGTGAGGTTTATTAGGTAGCCTACTGTAAAGACACATTCTTCCCAAAATTCCTTTAGTAAATTGGCTTGGAACCTTAAGGCTCTAGCTACTTCAATTAAGTGGTGATGCTTACGTTTCACCACTCTATTTTGTTGTGGTGTGTTTACGCATAAAGTTTGGTGTATTATTCCATTTTGGGTATAAGAATCAAGCATAAGTCTAGAATAAAACTCTTGGCCATTGTCACTTCAATTTTGTTGTATCTGTTGGTATTGGAAAAATTATTGGGCTAGAAATTTAGTTGGTAATTTTTGGAATATAGAGAAGACAATAGTACTAAATATTTTGCTTAGAGAATAGTTGGAGAAGAATTAAAAAAGAGAAAATATGGGAGAACGATGTTTCATTCATACTATGATGGCTTTTTCCATTGATAATTTGATATATTATTACAACAACCCTAAGTGCTAATTTTTAGGTGATACATCCAACTTATGGTAGTGACTATGATACAACTAAACAAAAGCTATGTAATTATCTAGATTTAGTCTAATTGGCCTAGCTTTGTGATTTCAGCTATTGAGTTGTAGAGCTTTTAGTAGTAGAGCTTTGGGTAGAAGTGCTGTTGAATAAAAGCAGTTGATTGTTTGGCTCGGTATTTTAGAAGTTAAGCTTTTAGTTATTTTGAGGGTAATATTGGACTTTAAAAAATATAAAATAGTATTTTTGAGAAAAAATGAAGAAAAACAATTTTTAACATGACATGAAAAAAGCTTTTCAAAAGCCTTTTCCGAAAAGCTCCAATTTGGAGCTTTTAGTTTTTCAGCTTTTTTTAGCTTCAGCTTTTATTTAAAAGCTCTTTAAAAATAGGTCAAACAGGTCGATTTAAGCTTTTAGACTCACAGAAAGCACTTTTGAGTCTCCAAAAGCTGGGCCAAACAGACTCTAAATAGTCAATTGCTTATTATAATTGAATAAGTAAGCTACTTTCTACATAATTCTAAGTAGTCAAATAGTCAATTGTTTAGTATTACCAAGATCATGCAACTAGCTAATTACTTAGCCAATTAAGCTAAATAATCTAATTTCTACACGATTCTAGATTTTCAAGCCTTACCAAGATTAGTCAAAATATCTTGCAAGTTGCATGTTTGGAAATAATGAAGATTAATTTAGAAATTGAGCATCAATTTTTAACACTCCCCCTTGATGCTCAATTGTGTAACTCCAAGCATCTCTCATAACATCTCAAACTTCGATCTAGGAAGTGCCTGCATGAAAATATCTACAAGTTGATCTTCTGTATTAATGTACTTAAGATCAATTTTACCTTCATTAGTTGCTTCTCATAAGAAGTGATATTTGATAGCAATGTGTTTAGTTCTGCTGTATTGAATAGGATTTTTCACCATTGCTATTATTGATTTGTTGTTGCATAGATCTCAGTAGGTTGTTCCTATTGTTCTCCCATATCTTTTAGTGTACACCTTAACCAAAGAGTTTGACTTATTGTCAATGCTACTGCGATGCATTCTGCTTCTGCTGATGATTGAGTTACACAATCTTGCTTTTTTTATGACCAAGAGAATACGCCTAAGCCGAGTGAGAATGTATATCCGGACGTACTTTTCATATCATCAACTGATTCGGCCCAGTCACTGTCAGTGTAGCCTATCATTTTTTAGTCGTCTGCTGATTCGTACCAGATGCCACAATCCTTAGTACCTTGTAAATATCTTAATATTCTCTTTGTAGCTCCGAAATAGACTCTGCTTGGTCTTTGCTTGAATTTATAAAACTCTTTTAAGGTGTACTCCATTCCTCTATCGCTTCTTAACACCTTGATCCGTTGGATGCTTGGGTTTTCGACCAAGTTCTTGAATATGTTGAATACTTCTAATCTTTCACGCATAAACAGACCCAAGTCATTCTTGTATAATCATCAATAAAGAGGACGAAATACCTATTTCGTTTAATGGTTGGAGTCTTCATTGGTCCACAGATGTCAGTATGTACTTGCTTCAAGATCTGTTTGGCTCTCCATGTATTGCCTAAAGGAAATGATTGTCGGTTTTGTTTACCTTTTAGGCAACTCTGGCATACATCATCTTTTAGACTGATGGCTGATAGGTCCTTCATCATATTTTTCTGATAGAGAAATTTCAACCCATGGAAGTTGAAGTGCCCGAACCTTTGATGCCACAGCCAAAATTGATCCTCTTGAGTTTTTAAGGCTGCCTCACTGTACTGCCAACGGATTAGAAAGTTTTGCTGTTGCTGCATTTTGACAATAACTATTTCTGTATTCTTATTTCTATTGTCATATACTCTGCAGAAGTCTCCTTTGAAGTAGAGGGGGTATCCTCTCTTTATCATTTGACCTACGCTTAAGAGATTCGTTTCAAGTTTAAGGACTAGCAACACATCTCTGATGAGGTGTGTGTCTTTTTTGGTGTTCACTGCAATCGTTCCTTTCCCTTCAGTGTCCATCAATTCTCCTTTCTAAGCTTGACTTGAGATTTTACTAATCTATCAATATCTTGGAAGATTTTTGCATTACCCGGCATATGATTGCTGCAACTGCTGTCAAGATATCACATCTCATCTTTAATTTCTGTTGTAGTGTGACATGTGTAAAACAGGTTATCTCCATTCTCCTTTTCTTCAGAGAAGTTTGTCTATTGTTTTTGTTTGGACCGACACTCCTTCTCAAGATAACCGAATCTACCACAACTTTTACATTGTGGTTTTCCATGGTACCCACAATCATTCTCATGATGGTTGGTCTTCTTGCAAATACCACATGATGGATATTTGCCTCTCTTTTGCTCTTGATTGGATCAAACTATTTCCTTTATTTTTAAAATTTCCTCCAAATTTTCTCCTCCTATTTCTAGAATTCTAAGACCTTATATTAAGTTTAGATTGAAATGCATTTTTTGTTGATTCATTGTAACGTATACTTAGTTTTTTTTCAGATGCTTCTAAAGAGCCTACCGACTCTGTTATTGTCAAAGTTGTTTTATCTTTTGTTTTCTCGGTAGTAGTTACTATTGGATCATATTTAGCAGGTAAGGTGATTAATATTTTTTCTACCACCCTTTTATCGAGAATATATTCCCCGTAGGCTCTCAATTGATTGATTACTTCTCTAAGTTTAGAGTAATAATCTTTTATATTCTCAGATTCTTTCATCCTCATATTTTCTAATTCTCTACGTAAAGTTTGGAGTTTTATATTGCGTACCTTGATGATGCCAAGAAATTCTTTCTTCAACGTGTCCCACGCCTGTTTTGGCCATTATGGCTCTGCTGATTCTTGAAAATAGTGAATTTGCCATCGCCATCTATATGATGTAATAAAGCCAAATTATCCTTTTCCATATCCATGTTTAATTTTTCCTTCTCTGCTTCAATCAAGTTGGCCATGTCTTCGAGGATTGTGTATCCTGTTTTAACTATCTCCCACAAACTTTAGAACATGAAATATATCCTCATTTTTGTTGCCTAATGTTCATAGTTTTCCCTGGAGAAAACAGGGATTTTAATTTGAGTATTATTTATGAAAGTAGCCATTTTTTAGGGGATAGAAATTATAGGAGAGGGTTAGCGGAAGGTAGTATCGCCTAGTTAATAAGCTAACTGGGTACTGATACCACTATTAGTGTTTGAAAAATTATTGGGCTAGAAATTTAGTTGGTAATTTTTGGAATATAGAGATGACAACAGTACTAAATATTTTGTTTAGAGAATAGTTAGAGAAGAATTAAAAATGAGAAAATATGGGAGAAGGATTTTCATTCATAAGATGATGGCTTTTTTCATTGATAATTTGATACATCATTACAACTATCCTAAGTGCTAATTTATAGGTGATACATCCATCTTATGGTGGTGACTATGATACAACTAAGCAAAAGCTAGGTAATTATCTAGATTTAGTCTAAATAGTCAATTAGTTATTCTAATTGAATAAGTAAGCTAGTTTCTACACAATTCTAGGTAGTCAAATAGATAATTGTCTAGTATTGCCAAGATCATGCAACTAGTTAATTACTTAGCCAATTAAGCTAAGTAAATCTAATTTCTTTTAACTTTCCGAAGAGGAGGTTCATAAGCTTGTAGATAATATTACTGAAAAGGAAGTGCATCGAGCTTTATTTCAAATGAACCCTAACGAGGCTCCTAGGCTAGATGGTTTTACTACGGCTTTTTATCAAAATTGTTGAAACATAGACAAGTTCGATATTTGCGAGATGGTACATGAGGCTTTATGCAAAGGGGAATTTCCACAAGATTTGAATGAGACAACTATTATTCTAATTCCTAAGGTGAAGAATCCAGAGTACATAACGTAGTTCCGTCCTATAAGCTTGCTTAATGTGTTGGGAAAGCTTATGATGAAGGTGCTAGTCAATAGAATCTGACCTTTGCTTGATAAGTTGGTTACAATCGATCAAAGTGGTTGTTTTTCTGGGGCACTCAACACATGACAACATCTTAGTGGTACAGGAGATTACTCAATTCATACGTACCAACAAGGGTGGGAAAGGCTACATGGCTCTAAAGATTGATTTAGAGAAAGCTCATGATAAACTTAATTGGGATTTCATTGCAAACACTCTTAAGCATATTGGCCTTCTGAATAACTAGGTTAATTGGATTATTTCTTCCCTGTCTAAGTCTAGAATCTTTCTTCTTTGGAACGGAGAACCTTTAGCATCTTTTAAACCAACAAGGGGGATTCGACAAGGGGACTCACTTTCTCTTTATGTGTTTATCTTGTGTATAGAGAGACTGTCACAAAAAATTTACGAAATGCCGTCCAAAACAAAAGGTGGAGACCAGTCAAGATAAGTAGATATGGTCGAAAATTTTCACATTTATTTTTTGCTAATGATATGTTATTATTTGCAGAGGAATCCATGGAGCAAATCAAGGTGATATAGGATATCCTGAACGAATTTTGTGGGGAGTCACGTTAGACCTTCAATCCAGCAAAGTCATCTTTGATGGTTTCTAGAAACGTGGAGCAGAATCTCGCCAACAACATTGGCTTTCAATGTGGTTTTCCTTTGGCAAAAAGCTTGGGGAGGTATCTTGGTGTAAGTATTTACCAAGGTAAAGTCAACCGAGGTACTTACAAGGATATAATCACAAAGATGCAAGGCAAGTTAGCAGGATGGAAACGAGAGGCGCTATCCTTTGTAGAAAGAGTAACACTAGCCAAATCCGTGCTGGGCGCAATTCCAACATATAATGTGCACATGACACATTTACCAGTTTAAACTTGTGAAGAGATAGATAGAATACAAGGGAACTTTATCTGGGGTTCTAGGGAAGAAAAGAGGAAAGTACATTGGGTATCTTGGGAAAATATGTGCACGCCTAAAGAAGTGGTGGTTTGGGATTGAGAAAAGCAAAGAAAGTCAACCAAGCGCTGCCAGCAAAACTAAGATGGAAATTATTAACGGAGAAGAAATTAATATGGGTTCAAATTCTAAACAAAAGGTACTTCAAGGGTAACTTCATGAATTATCAAATAAAGTTAGGCGACTCGCGTAGATGTAAAAGAGTTGTGATGGGAAAAGGGGTTGTGAGGCATGGTGCCAAATGGATAATTTGTAATGAAAGATCAGTTCGCTTTTGGAAGGATTGGTGGGTAGGGGAGAACATACACCTCGGAGAAAGGATTAAACCAATTCCTGAGAACCTTCTGGACAGGACAATGGTGTCATTTTGCAGAGAAGATGGCACTTGGAGGTAGGAGTTCTTTCAAGACTTGCTGCCTTATGCTAGTTTGATGCAGATAGCAAGGATGCGAGTTATATTGGAGGATGAAGGTGCTGATTTCTTAACTTGGCACAAGAAGCCTTAAGGTCATTTTTCAGTCTCTTCGGCCTACAAGATGATAAACAGTGTGTCGAAGGATAATGACATACCATGAGGCACGCTTTGGAAATTAAAATACCCGTAGCGGTGTCTCACTTTTGCCTGGCAAATGATACATGGGCGGTTACCAAGCCAAGCAAATTTGTTGAGAAGAAATACAGGAGAAGACACCGTATGCGTTGTTTGTAATAATGCTATTGAAACGGAAGAACATCTTTAAGGACTGGGGGGGAGGGAGCTACAGAGGTTTGGGAGCGAGTTCAAATCAACCATGAGCATAAGATATTGGAGAATTTGCCATGGAAAGAATGGATCAAATACAATCTTGAGGATAAAAATTGGAACGTAACCTTTGGTATCACTCTTTGGTGGCTCTGGCAATGAAGGAATGAAGTGTTTTATAATCAAGGAACTGAACTCCAACCTCAATATGAAGTATGGCAGATTAGAAATTACGGGGGAGAAGTTAATAACGCTAGAAGTGAGCAATTTGAAGGTCCAACCAAGGGAGAAAAAGAATGGTAATTCATCGATAGTATCCTTAAAGCACAGGTATTAAGCTCAATCTAGATTAAGTGCTCAAAAGGAAATCCAGGTGAGGTAGCGATAGGTGGACTTTTCAGAGATGGACGAGGTGCATGGGTTGTGAGTTTTGTTGTTAATCTAGGCTTGGCCATTAATAACGGGACTGAAGTCAGGGCATTGTTTGAAGGGCTTAGACTAGCAGAGGATCTAAATTTGAATACACTAGAGATTGAATTAGACTCTCAACTAGTAGTGCATTGGATATCTGGACGAGCAACAACTGATGGATCTTTGTTACTTATGATTGATGAATGCAAAATGATAATGGCATGCAACAGAAACTTTGCTTTGAGACATGCCTTCAGATAAGCGAATAAGAGTGCGGATTGGATGACAAATTTTGGGTTGACATTCCTAGTAGGCATGCACAAAATTGATACTTTGTCGGAACGCATCAAATCAATCCTTGGTGAAGATTTGAGAGGAGCTACCTCTCCTCGACTTATCACTGTGTAATTGGCTTAGCCTCTCTTGTACAAAAAAAAAAGAAAAAAAGCCCTACGCATGGTATCTTTTCTTTGAGTTCTTTCTATATCTATGAACCAACTTTATGATTGCATTATTGAATGCTTTGTTCATGCATCTTATACAGACTGTGAAATCAAATTTAATATGAAAATGCAAACAACAATATTACAAAATAACTATTCCTTCTGACATATATAGTTATTAAAAGGATGGCCAAAACTAAAAGCCTGTTTGGCTAAGCTAATTTGGGACTTATAAGTTATAAATAGTAAAAAAACATGTGAAGACGGGTGCTTCTTTTTATGAGTTTATAAATTGCAAAATAAATAGAGCCAAACAAACTCTAAGCCTCATCAAATCATTTGTAATCAAAAGAAAATTTCTAGAGAAAACATAGTAGCTAGTCGTTCAAAATGATCAGTTATGTATGTGATGGGGAATATGAACCTAACATGCATGTGGGTGCACGTTCCATTAAACCAGTTATCATCTACAAGACCAACCCTCCTACTAAGCTATCGATAGCATTTATAGGTGGATCAGCTTGGATAATAACACAACAAAAATTTCTCTTCTTTTGGCTTTGGCAAGAAAGAAAGCTACCTCTGTTATTATCTAAGCTGATCCAAACATAAATGTTATCCAAAAAAATTTTCGGAAGAATAATTTGCATATATATAAGATGAGCTTCTGAGTATGAGTAACTTTGTTCCATCTTCTTCTAATCGATTTCTTTCTCTCTCTCTTTGGAAATGAAGCTCTCCAAGTGTTCACTTCCATTAGCTGTTTTCTTCCTGCTAATGCTTCTCTTCAACCCTGGTTATTTCTCAATCCAAATAGCAGTTATTTTGGCTTATAGTGTCAATCCTTTATTTATTTATTTTCATTTGATCTAACTAATGCTATACCTTTTTCGTTCACTCTTATAACATACATATATATTTGTTCCGTCCAGTGATCGAAAAAGAGCGTTACATAGATATTTGTCAAATATAATACTTAATTTAGTGGGTTATTCTTCCATTACTACTTAGAGATGGAGAACTGTTGATAGATAATTAATGATGCAAATTTAGAAAAAAAAAAATTCAATAGTTTTTAACTAAAATTTTGTGATTCACGACAAAGTCGATCGCTAATTAATGACAAATTAACTATGCATTTTTATATATAAAATAAGATTTTCTGTGTTTTGTAAAATTGCTACCACAAAGCCGTCATTAGTTTGCGATAGATTGGCGGCGGAAAATTTTCATTGCGACGTTGCTTTAGAGAAGCGATATGTGGAAAGTTTTTCCGGTGATAATATGTTTCGAATCCATTGTTAATTTGTGACTGAAATTTTTGTCGATCAAAAATATTTTTCTCGCACTGAAATTGCAATACTGTCTTCAATGGCGTGCGTCCAATTCAGTAAATTAAATTTCATGTACTGAAGTATTTGTCAAACGAGAATATGCTGTAACATTCCCTTGCCATTAGATAATAATGAAGAATTCCTTAAATAATTTCATTTTCAATGTCTATCATTTCTAATTAATCACATTTATTTATTTATTCTTGGCATATTTGCTTCATTGATCATAATGCAGAAACGGGGCTGGCGCAAGACCCAACGAGGAAAAAGGTGACATGCCGCCATAAGAGCGAAACCTTCACAGGCAATTGCTTCTTGGATGCCCCATGCAGTATTAGTTGTCTCAAAGAGGGAAAAGGCTACTTGAGAGGAAGGTGCATAGGATTTGCAGTCAAGAAATGCTATTGCTATAAATGTTGATTGGAGTCGTCATGACTCATTACCGCGCTTGATTTGTTCAAGACGCGCTAATGTTAAGATAATAAATAAAGATGATGAATTTCTTTTACATTTTTAAATGAGGTGACAACTAATATGATATTAAAGCTCAGGCCAAAGGGCGTGGTTCAGGTGTTTCGCTTCATGAGCCGCATATTCGTATGAAGATTTTGACAAAATTTTTCTTTCTATTTTCCCAAGCATGACAGAGAGGAGTTTATTTATGAATTTAAGGTGGGCCAAGTATAGTAAAAATTTTTGTTAATAATAATAATGATGATGATGATGATTATGATAATAATAGTTTATTGAATTCAAAGGGGTCATTTGGACCGCTTAAGCTAGTATATATATCTCAGTAACTGTTTTTCCGTCCTTTATGTTTACAATTGTTGGAGAATTATACTTTCGCTCAAAATTCAAATCGATTAACTTTTAAACTTAGGCATGCTATCTCTTCTTTCAGTTCTTTCTACATCTATGGACCAACTTATGTGATTGCACTACTGAACGCCATGTTCATGCATCTTATACAAACTACGAAAACCCATCTAATAGTAAAATGCAAAAAATCGATACAAAATAACTATTTCTTGTGATATACAGTAGCTAAAAGGATGCTAAAACTAAGCCTCGTCGAATCATTTCTCATAAAATAGAAAACATCTATAAAGAGCATACCAGTCATTCAAAACAATTGGTTATGTATGTGATCGGGAATAACGGATCTGTCCGATTTATAGGTGGATCAACTTGGATAATAACATAATGATATTTCTCTTCTTTCTGCTTTGGCAAAAAAGAGCTACCTCTATTATTATCTAAGCCGGTAAATTACACCAATCGTTCTTTATCTTTACCTCTCACAACATTCTTATCCCTTATCTTTTATTTGTGACAAATTAGTTCCATAACTAATATTTTTGTATCGCTGTTAGTCTCTACTTGATTTTCTGTTAGAAAAATACGTTAAATATCACATGCGTCTCACGTGCCAAGGTTAATATTGTCCAAAAACATTAAAATTTATTTTTCAAAGTGTAAATTATATCAATGGTCCCTTATATTTCATTTGTGACATATTAGTCCCATAACTAATAGTTTTGTGTCTTTATTAGTCCCAATTCGATTTTTTATTAAAAATATATTAGTCCTATAACTAATAGAGGAGCTATTGGAATAAAACTAAAATAGAGATTTTTTATACTGAGTGGTTGGTAAAAAATATGAGATCTGTTGGAGTATAGCTAAAAATAGGGATGCTGAAATATAAGAAAATGGCTGAAATCACTTAAATTTAGGGAAATAGGAAAATTATTTGAAATAGCTTTAAATTAATATTACGGTGAAGTATTTGGTAGAGAACTATGCCAGAGGACTTGGAAGGGAAGGGAAGGGAAGGGAAGGGAGGCAATTAAAAGGGCCAAGAAGGTGGGATGGATGATGTGGTGAGAGTGCTTGTGATGAGGATAAAGGCACGGGAGGTAGCTGAGGGAAGTGTGTTGATGGTTTTGCTAGTGTGCAAGTGAGAGGAGACGAATGTTGACATAGAGACAATGCCATGGGAGTATAAGGGTGCAAAGTTGTTCCAGTAGTCAAAGGTGAAGAAACATCTTTTATTTGAGAATTTAAAAATAATCAAAGTGTATAAGAGAGTTTTCCAAGTTTTTCTTTTGTGGTTTGGCATATGGGTTATGTGTTTTTGACAATATTAGCCTTGGCAAAAAGCAAAAATGCAATCCATGTGAGGAGTACGTGATAGCTTTTTGTGATTTCTTAATGAAAAATCTGAGTTGGAACTAACAGCGACACAAAACTATTAGTTATAGGACTAATATGTCACAAATAAAAGATAAGGGACGAATGTGGTGTAATTTACACTTTGGAAAATAAACTTTAATGTGTTTGGACGATATTAACTTTGACACATGAGAGGCACGTGATATTTAATGTGTTTTTCTAATATAAAATCAAATTGAGACTAACGGCGATAAAAAAATATTAGTTATGGGATTAATTTGTCACAAATAAAAGATAAGGAATAAGAATGTTACGAGAGATAACGATAAGGGATGATTGGTGTAATTTACCCGATGATTGGTGTAATTTACCCTATTTAAGTTGATCCACCCGTTAATGTTATAGAAAAAGTCCCTTTAACTTGAATGACCAAAACTAATGCGTTTTAGTCTGGATTCTTATTACATTTTCAAAAAGAATATATTCTGCTTATAAGAGGAGCTTCTGCGAAGAGTAACTTTGTTCCTCCTTCTAGTAGTCGATTTCTTTCTTTCTCTTTCGAAATGAAGCTCTCCAAGTGTTCATCACTTCCATCAGCTGTTTTGCTCCGGCTAATGCTTCTCTTTAACCCTGGTTCTTTCTCAATCCAAATAGCAGTTACTTTGGCTTGTAGTATCAATCCTTTATTTATTATTATAAAATTATAACGTGCATATACATTTGCTCCTTCTGGTGATCGAAATAGAGTGTAAGATAGATATTTGTCAAATGGGTTGATCACCCCAATAGTTCCGTATTTTTGCTGTAAAAATTTTTTGGGTCCCTTGTCTTTAAAATAGAAAATTTTGGTGTCTCATCTTACAATACGAGAAACAGTCCCTGAGGTAATTACCATTAAATTTTTAACGATTTTAGCACATTTTTTTAATCAAAGTTTGCTGGGCATTTTAGTGAGACCGGGTGTTAAAAGACTAAAATGCCTAGCAAAATTTGATAAAAACATGTCATGTACTCTGCACATGCTAAAATCATTAAAAATTGGGTAATACCTCGTACGGTCCTCTAACTTTGAGCGAAATGACGCAATCATCTTTATTTTTTGAGTTGAACCATTTAGTCTCTCGTTTTCACGGCAAAATTTTTTTCATTGCGATGTAGCTACAGAGAAGCAATTGAAAGTCTTTTGGGTGCTAAGTATGTTGCGAACCTGTTGCTAATTTGTGACTGAAATTGTTGTGGACCAAAAATATTTTTCTTGTACTGATATTGCAATAATGACTTTGATGGGGTGCTTTCAATTCAGTAAATTTCATGTATTGAAGTTTTTTTTTAAATCGAAAGGATGAAGAGATAGCTCAAGTAGTTGATACTATCACTTTTAAGAGTAAAATTCTGGGTTTAAATCTCATGGAAGTAGGGGTTTTAAAAGAAAAAGAAAAAATATTTCTGAATTGAGGAAAAATTAGATATAATTAGATATTTCTCTAGCCATTAGATAATAATCAACTCCTTAAATTATTTCTTTATGGATAGCCTATCATTTCCAATCACCTTTTTCTTTTAAAAAAAAATAATTTATCTTTTGACAGATTTTGCTTATAGTCTATCATTTCCAATCACCTTTTTCTTTTAAAAAAATAATTTATCTTTTGACATATTTTGCTACATTGATAATCATGCAGAAATGAGGCTGGAGCAATTAGCCCCAATCAGGAAGAAGTTGTTATGCCGCCGTACGAGTGAAACCAACACAAGGTACTACTTCTTGGATACCAAATGCACTATTAGATGTCTCAAAGAGGAAAAATTAAAGGCTACTTCAAAGGAAATTGCGAAGGAATTATATCCATGAAATGCTATTGCTTTAAATTTTGTTGATTGGAGCTGTCATGACTCGTTATTGCACTTGGTGTATATATATATATATATATATATATATATATATATATATATATATAATCATCTTGCTATGTGTATGCCGAAAATCTGTTGCATTCTTGATTTGTTCAAGATGCACTAATGTTAACGGCATATTTGAAATGTTGCGTTGTAATTGGATTAAGCTGTAATTGGGAATAATTACACAGTTAGACGAGTTTGTCTAACCAAGTAATTACTTAGTCAGAGGTAAATTAGATATAATTGGACCTTTTCAATTACACTCTCTATGGTGTAATTGCACTGTATAATTATTCTCTAACAACTTCTCGTACTATTTTATTCTTTTTATATTTGACATGTTTCACTATAAAATAAATATAGATAATAAATAAATAAATTATAAAAATAAATAAATTTAAATAAAATTAAAATAAAAAGCATTAAATAAATAAATCAAAATATATAAATATGAAATGAATAAAAATATAAACAAATAATATTTTTGATAAATAATATTTCAAATTTGAAAATATTAGTAGTAGATAATTTTTAGTTTCATATATTTATATTTATAATTCATATATTTTTAATTAGTCATATTTATTTTAATAAAAAAGAATATTTTTATTTTTAATATTTTTAATAAATGACATGTTTAAATATTTGTTAACATTAATATAAATTTTAGAAATAAATATTTTTTTAAATTAAATTATTTAACTACGTAATTACTTTCTGTGTTGCCAAATATGTTATACGAAATTAATGTGTAATTATACTATGGTAACTAAACATACCGTGTCATTTAAATTACTGTGTAATTATTAGGCAATGTAATTACAATGCTACCCCTAAGATAATAAAGACGATAAACTTCTTTTTACACTTTTAAATAAGGTGACAACTAGCATGATATTAAATCTCAGGCTAAAGGGCATGATTTAAGTGTTCGGTTTTCACGAGATTGCGTACTTGTAGGAATGTTTTGACTTCATTTTTCTCTCTAAATTCCCAAGCACGAGGTATTATGTTCGCCAAACCCAATGCATACTTGTGGGAATATTTTGACTTCATTTTTCTCTCCAAATTCCCAAGCGTGAGGTATTATGTTCGCCAAACCCAATGCATACTTGTGGGAATATTTTGACTTCATTTTTCTCTCTAAATTTCCAAGCACGAGGTATTATGTTCGCCAAACTCAATATAAAAGTGATTTAAGATGTAGTGGTCAATTCAGGGATTCAATGTTGATCTCATGAGGCCTACTAACATCTCACACTTCTCAATTTTAACCACGCCATCTTACTTATTATAGGTATTTCTTATCTGAATTTTTGTTTTTCAGTTACATTCCAATTGTTCAATTTCTAACTTGAGCTTTGAAGGTTAATTGAATAATTGGTCGGGCCCACCCTAACTTTCGAAGACTTTTACACCCCTTTTTCTTCTAAATCTTGTAGTTGCTAATGTCCAAAACCTTGACTAATGATTCTAGTATCCACATTGGACAAAACATTTTTATATTTTTAGTTTCCCCTAACATTGCGTTTGGAGTGCTGATCGGACAAGGGAAGGATGAGAAAGAAAGATGTGATGTTTTTATCAATTGAGCTTGGATAATTATTTTCCATCTTTTTGGTGGAATCAATGATAAGTAGAACAAAGTGAAAAAGTAAATGGAAGCTGTGAAGTTTCTATCTTTCGAAGTAAGAAAATTATGCTCCATCTTCTTTGGCGGAATCAATGGGAAGTAGAATAGAGTAAAAAGGTAAATGGAAGGTGTGATGTTTTAATCACTCGAGCCATAGTTGTCGGGTTAAAAATAAATTAAAAGAACATAGCGTGTATGGGCCAATCTTTGTGGACCAATTAATTTAAACTGTTCTTTTTAGGTTTTTATTTTATTTGAAGATCTCGAATCACTAAGAAAGACCTCAAATAGATCTCAAACACCTATTGACTGGGATGCATTAACTCGACCTCAAGCATTGACCCGACCAAAAAGGCATCAAAACATGACCCGACCCAGCTCAAGATATTATGTGATCGTTAAATAACGTCATCCGTGTAACTCATTCGTAAATACTAAATAGAATATTGTCTCTAGTAAAATATTCTCTTCTTATTAAAGAAATACCACTAAAGGATCGATTGACTTGACATATTAAAAATATTCTCATTTGATGCGAGTGCGTTTCAGGTAAAAAAAATATATTAAAAGAATGACTATGTATATGGGCCAATCTTTATAGAACAATTAAAGTAAACTCTTCTTTATAGGTTCGGTTGGAGTGGTTGAAGATTGAATAACTTGTTGAGAAGCTTGAAATTGAAATTAATGCATATACTCAGACTTAAAAGAATAAAAGTACGTGGAGTAGTATTCTATTATAGGTTGTCTTGATACGGTGTAGTTTCTACGGAAGATGTCTTAGAAGAGTCAACATGAACGGCATGAGCAACCCCAAATGGTCAATCATATAACATCCAACAAGTATTACGAGTATGACCCAATTTATGACAATGAGTACACTGCGATCGGGAATTCTGACCAACCTCACCTCATTTATTAATTAAAACCATGCCCTTCTCAAGAAGCATTATTATTGTGTGCAACTGGCTGGGCCAGAAAAGTAAAGTTCTGATCACGTCCAACGAAAGAACTGTTTACATACACACGGTTCAACAAGAATAAACATCAAGTAGGGTGGGTAGAGTCAATTCTGATAGAATCTGTAAAAGAACATAATCATACTTAGAAATGAGACCTCAAAGCATAAAAACTATAAAGAGTTGTTCTCTCTGTTTTTGAGCAATATTAGTATCAATAAGGAAGATCTCATTGTATTCAAACATAAATCGTTGAAAACGGCCAAAGTAGATGATAAGACCTTTCTCATCAAGCTAAATACGTAGAAGATCATTGATGACGTCATAGATATAAATGACACTACTAGTGAACATGTGCATAGCTAACATCCAAAGCTTCTTGCAAGTATGTAATCGTTAAAAGACAATATGTAATTGATGTGATATGATTGTGTGTGTATTTGTATGGCATTTCTATACTTGTTTGAGGTGTTCTTATGCTTTATTAGGTGTGGTAGTGTTGCATTTGAACTATACTTGGGCATAATAGGCTTCAAATCTCCACAGTTGAGTTTAGAATGTAAATGCTACACTAATGCACATTTATTTCTTGTTTTAGGTGAAAATTAGTGAAGTGTTGAGAGCTTAAATGGATGATGATTTGATTTTGGAGCAAAGCTAAGGGGGGTTTTGGATGTGAAGAAGTAAAAAAGAATGCATTTGGAGGTCGTCGAGCGAAGAACAAAGCAACTGAGGAAGATCAGGCATGAACGGAGCAAGAAGAGGAGCTTCTGGTGAAGGCCAGTCGACTGGCCCTGAATCCGCCCCCCTTCAGCCCTACTTTCAACCTAGATCAGAGAGCTCCCAAAATGTGGCCAGATTCACTTGTTTCAGAGACAGGCACCAGACCTAGCAACTGACTTTTGCAGCGAAGAAGGGCTACTTAAGGCCATTTTGGGCCTATTTTTCATATCTCTTACACCCATACACTTCACCCATATCAAACACACATACCAACACATACACACACCCACTTAGATCTAAGCTCTTTTGGAGGATTTTAACAATATTTGGTGAAGGATTTACTCAAGATTGTACAAGAATAAGCTAGGATGGAAGAGGAGTTCCCTCAGTACTCTTTCATCCTATTTGCTTTAATGTTTGAGTAGATTAGATTTGGGTGACTAAGCTCCTGTAATGCGTAGATTTTATACTCTATGTTATGGGATTCTTCATGGCTTATATATATACATACTATGTTCTTTATGTGAATGGATTTTTCTCAACACATGTCTATATATTTGATTAATTTCCCAGATGAGTAGTATGTGTATAAATTGGAGTTTATTTGTTGTAGAGCACCTCTAATCCATCTAATATGCATGTCTATGTGTTTATTTATTGATTGTATGAAGTGGGTTTGCTATGTTCATGTCTATGTGAGTATAAGTATGCTTTATGGTGAATATAACTCCAATCTTGGTTACATGTTGGTACCCACTTGCTTATAATGGTGCAAATCAAACATGGTAATATTTTGTAAGTGAATAGGTCTACATATTCACAAAACCTTGGCCTAAAACATGTAGGATTGCACTTATTAGACATCAACCCGCTTTAATGTCCTTAGAACGACGGTGCACAAGTTAAGACTAGCCTAGTTTGAGATCTTTTAGCTTTAAATCTAACTAATAGGAGTCTGAGTAGGGTTTAGTCAATCTTAATGACCTTAGGTCGTGGTTTTAATCAAAAGAAAGGTCTAGGAGCTAGGATAGGATCGTTCTAGGACACCTAGGTAGCTTCCTAGTCTCTCTTATAGCCTTAGGTACATAAGGATCACGCCATAGCTCTAAGTGTGCATGCTTAAGAAAGGACCTGCACCGAGTCCTAAGGATTAATTAGGATACTAGCTAGTGGCCTAGTATTAAAGCATCACATAGGTAAGTCAATTCTTAATCCTATATAGCATACAAGTTGAAAATCACCCATTTGTAAGCGTAAATCACCCATTAGAAAACATAAATCACCCTAACACCTTTCCATTGGGTAAATCCCTTCAAGATTAGATTGTTTCCTATTTTCCCATTCCCGTTCTCATAGTGTAGTTCCTTTTTCCTTCGTTTAACTCCCTATAATCCAAAAAGTACAAAAAAGATATGCTTAGTCTTGGTCTCTTTTTAGACCTTCTAGAGCACATGCACATAAGATTTCTTTCATACTTTAGCCTTCCTGTGGCATGACATCTGCATTTGTACACACTATATTGCACGATCCAAATGCTTGCGGGTCTTTTAGGACTTGCACTTTAGAGGCACGTGAAGTTCTTGGCGCTGTTACCAGGGAGGCACGGTGGTTTGTGTTCTTTGGTTGTGTGTTTTAGTAGTTGCTTTGTTTATTTTTCTTGCTTTTTCTTATTAGCTTGCTTTAGTTGTCATTTATCTTGCTTTGTGTTTAGTTTCTTTGATCTTTTTGTGTTTACTTTTTGTGCTTAGCATAGCTTGTTTGTTGCCTTTTATTTCTAGTAAACCCAATAGGTTTGTGGTTTTGTTATTGTAGTTTTAGGATATTGGTGAAGTTTTAAGGGTTGACGTGTTTAGAGTTAGGATAGTGTTGCATGCTTGGTAGGAGATCTCTTAGGGATCCCTTAATTCCCTTTAATCCTGAACCCGACAGGATTACACAACATATTAGGAATTTAGGAGATCTTATTGAGGAGATGGCTGATCTAAATAATCTTCCTATCTCCGCTATTCGCCCTATGAATCCCATCCCACCACATGATCACATGGGCATCAAGCCGAAGATCATTTTAGATAAGAGCCCCTTAGATCGGACCCACCCATAGATGATAAGCCGACACTTAGGGAATTCTTCCTTCCCAATGCCTTCGAGCCTAATTTGGCTATTAATATTCTGGGATTGGGGGAGACAAATTTTAATATTAAGCCTAACATGTTGGCTATGCTTCCTTCCTTCCATAGAGAAGCAATAAGAGTCCTTTGGACCAAATTACTGATTTTGTAGATATGAGTTACACCTACCATAACCCCAATGTGTCTCAAGAGGTTATTCGTCTTAGGTTATTATCGTTCACCCTTAAGGATAAGGGTAGGTCTTGGCATCATTCTTTCCCTACTGGTTGTATCACATCATGGGTCAAGCTTCAATTAAAGTTCTTTAACCTTATGGCCAAGATGGCCAACCTGAAGGTTTCTGTTTTGACTTTCTCCCAGCATGACCTAGAGTCCTTTTATGAAGCTTGGGAAAGGTTCAATGACCTTCTTAGACAATGTCCCCACCATGATTATGGTAATTATGACCCACTCCAGCATTTCTTTTGAGGTTTAAATGATCAAAACAGAATGATGGTTAATGCCACCTCAGGTGGTGGATTCTATAATTTGAAGGCAAGTGAGATGTAGGAGAAAGTAGACTTGTTGGCCAAGAACTCTTTCCAAAATTTGGCTATGGATAGGTCCAGTCGGACAGTGAATAGAAGAGCTGTCTATGAGGTTAGAGTTTCTTTAGATTTACCTGTTAAGGTAGAGGGCCTCACAAACAAGCTAAATCAATTAATCTCTTTGACTATTTCTCTCACGGTTGTAGACCTAGTTCTATATGTTCTTCCTTCGTTTCTTTGGTAGTTGAAGTGTGTGCATTGTGTTCAAAGCTATCTCACAAGACTATCGCTTAACCCTTAGTACCCCAGTTTCCTGATTTCATGCAAGAGAAAGTATATGCTCCCCAAGGATATTCTTGTGAATACAATCTGTACTCTAACACTTACAATCTGGGTTAAAGAGGCAACCTGAGGTTTTCTTGGAGACAAGGTCAGCAAGACTCTTCTTGTTCCCAGCCCGAAGTCTTACTTTAGTAGCGACAACATCCTGCTAATATTCTATGATTTTATCATTTTCCCTAGGGTAGACTTCCTAGCATTCCTTAGTGTCAGGCACTCTGTATATTATCTGTCCCATAACATCCTATTCAGTCTATCCCTGCTTCTCATTCCTATAGTGACGAGAAGATAGATCTCCATATTCAAATGTTTTAGAGATAGCAACAGTAGTTAAATAGTCTTTAGGCTATGATAGATGATCAGTTGAGTGCTAGAGACCTCAGGAAGTTGCCTTCCCAGCCGGAAGTGAACCTTAAAGATCAGTCATATTCCTCTACTGACACCACTTATCCCCCTTAGGCTTAGGCTAAGGCCATTACCACTCTTGGGAGCAATAGGATAGTGGACAATAGGGTAGGAGCACAGTGTCTATACCTAAGGGGTCCTCTGAGTCTAGAGACCCTAATAGTAGTCCTATAGAGAGAGATCATAAAGAAAGTCCTATAGAAAGAGTTAAGCCTACTAGAATCCATGGAAAGAGTAGTACTTCTCGCCCACATTGGGAGAGAAAGGATCCTGTCATAGATTCCCATGAGTCTAAGGGTGTTGAGCCTAGAGTTCCTTATCCATTTGTTTTAGAAAGGCCTTCACCTCGTGAGGATACTAGATTTCTCAAAGTCCTTGAGCATCTATAGGACCTTAAGATCAATCTTCCTTTGATATATGCCATCTATTCTATTCCCTCAAATTCTAAGTTCTTTAAGGATCTTTATACTAGGAAGTGTTGAGCCTCGATTATACCTAAGAAGGCGAAGCTCATGGAGAAAATGAGTAGTATTTGTACCTCAGATCTTTTGGCCAAGATGAGCAACCCCAGAGCTTTCATTATTCCATGTAGGATTTGTGAGACCCTAATTGATCATGCCTTGCTATACTTAGGATCCAACATCAATTTTGAGCCTAGAGTTCTTTATCCATTTGTTTTAGAAAGGCCTTCACCT
This sequence comes from Cordia subcordata, assembly GCA_028554755.1. Classification (NCBI taxonomy): domain Eukaryota; kingdom Viridiplantae; phylum Streptophyta; class Magnoliopsida; order Boraginales; family Cordiaceae; genus Cordia; species Cordia subcordata. The sequence goes on along the minus strand of JAPTOF010000028.1, from coordinate 3,343,849 downwards.
CGTGAGGATACTAGATTTCTCAAAGTCCTTGAGCATCTATAGGACCTTAAGATCAATCTTCCTTTGATATATGCCATCTATTCTATTCCCTCAAATTCTAAGTTCTTTAAGGATCTTTATACTAAGAAGTGTTGAGCCTCGATCATACCTAAGAAGGCGAAGCTCATGGAGAAGATGAGTGGTATTTGTACCTCAGATCTTTTGGCCAAGATGAGCGACCCCAGAGCTTTCATTATTCCATGTAGGATTTGTGAGACCCTAATTGATCATGCCTTGCTATACTTAGGATCCAACATCAATTTCATTCCCTATTCAGTCTATCAGCAGCCAGGTTTAGGAGACTTATTCCCTACGTACGTTACCCTTCAGCTAGTTGATAGGTCTGAGAAGAGACCTGAAGGAGTGGTAGAAGATGTGCTAGTCTAGGTAGGTGAGTTTATGTACCCTATAGAATTCATAGGGCTTGATATGGATGCGAGACAGGACTCTAGATATTCTACCCCTATTTGCTTAGGTCACCCTTTTCTTACTACCGTGGATGCCATTATAATTTCACTATAGGGCACTTGAAGCCTTGTTATTCTGTCCCCCACAAGATTGCTACTCCTTATCACCTATAAACTAGTGGACAAGTAGAGGTATCCAATAGGGAGATCAGGCACATTTTAGAGAAAACGATTAGGCCTAATAGGAGAGATTGGTCTATTAGGTTGAATGATGCTTTGTGAGGCATACCATACTACTTTTAAGACTCCCATTGGTATGTCTCTGAATAGGTTGGTTTATGGAAAAGCTTGTCACTTAATGGTAGAGCTTAAGCATAGGGCTTGTTGAGCAATCAAGGCCCTAAATCTCAATATGGCAAGATCGGATGAGAAAAGGAAGCTTGACCTAGTAGTATTAGAGGAGCTTAGGTTTAAGGCGTATGAGAACGCCAATCTTTATAAGGATAGAATCAAGAGAATTCATGATAGATGTATTCTTAAGAAGTCATTTTCTCCCTCCAATAAAGTTTGGTTATTTAACTCACGTTTGATGCTCTTCCCAGGAAAGCTCAAGACATGATGGGATGATCCGTACGAGGTGTTGGTTGCCTACATTTTTGAAGCGTGAAGATAAAAAACTCAATGGATGGCTGAGAGTTGAAGGTGAACAGGCAATGCCTACCATCCATACGATCTGAGCATGGTTTGTGTAAAGACTATAGCGCTTCAAAACCACATCTATAGAGGTTGATGAAGAGCTGGTAATTGCCCAGCTGATGGCGTTGTGGTTAGCACTACTAGGAGGCAACCTAGGTTAAATTTTGCACTTTTTGTTTCATTTTCCTTTCCTTATTGTTTTATGCTTATTAGGAAAGAGACCATTATTTTCTTAAAAAATTGGTGAAAATTTTTCAATTTTTGATACTTATAGAGTTGTCTATCTCTTGGTTGATTAATATGCAGGATATTGTGATTGACTCAATTGATTGGTGAAATTGAGTTTGCATTTTGGGAAATGAATAGAGTGGAGAGAGGTCTAAGTCTTGGAGAGGATGCCTTTGAAAGTTGTAGGGAGTGAGTGCCTTTAATAATGAACCTTGTAGCTACCCTATGGCTTGGTTGGAAAGAGTGATTGAAAAAGGTTATTGATATGAATGCCCCTTCCTTGATTGGTTCTTTTTGATGTGCCTCTATCTTTCTTTTTCTTTTCTTTTGTTTATGCAATGCAATGCAAAAATGTGAGAAATCCAAAAAAAAAAAATGGAAAAAGCCAAAAAAGCTTCCAAAAAGAAGTGAAAAAGCCAAAAGTCACCAAAAAGTTTAATGAATAACTGCTTAAGTGCCACAATATCAACTTAGCACAAGTTACTCTATTTGTTCTTTGATGTTGTGTGAAGAAGGCTTTTTGTGTCATTTTGTGAGCCATTGTGTTTTTATGTTGGGGAGGCTATGCTAGTCGAGGGAGTACAAAATGTCAACATCCCGCATGTGTATGTAAGACTCATAAGCTTGTGGTGGTTTAGTTACTTGGGAATTTCCTGCGAGGTACGAGGCTTTTTTCTGAGTAAGAGGAGGAACTAAAGAGGCTTGGAGACCCTTCTATAATAAGAATGGCCTCTTCATGCTCCTAAGTTCATCTTAATAGCGAGTCAATCCCTTAGATAACCCTTTGTATCGACTTTGAGATAAACTTAGGTTTCGTCTTGGTTGGGGACAAGCAAGGAGAAAGTTTAAGGATGTTGATGTGTTGTGACTGTGTGCATATTTGCATGGCATTTCTATACTTGTTTGAGGTGTTCTTGTGCTTTATTAGGTGTATTAGTGTTGCATTTATACTGTACTTGTGCATAATAGGCTTCAAATGTCCATAGTTAAGTTTATAACGTAAATGCTACACTAATGCACATTTATTTCTTGTTTTAGGTGACAATTAGGGAAGTGTTGAGAGCTTGAATAGATGATGATTTGATGTTAGAGCAAAGCTAAGGGTGTTTTGGATGAGAAGAAGCCAACAAGAACATATTTAGAGGTTACCAGGTGAAGAACAAAGCAATCAGGAAAGATTGGGCACGAAAGGAGTAAGAAGAAGAGCTTTCTGGTCAAGGCCGGACCTACCCTAGCTCAAGGCAGGTCGATTGGCCCTGAATTCAGCCCCCCTTCAACCTTGCTTTTGACCTAGATCTAAGAGTTCCCAAAAATATGGCCAGATTCACTTATTCTGGAGGCAGGGCACCGGACCTAGTGACATCTTTTTGCAGCAAAGAAGGGCTATCTAAGGCCATTTTGAGCCTATTTTTCATATCTTTTACACCTATGCACTTCACCCTTCTCAATCATATATACCCACTTAGATCTAAGCTCTTTTCAAGGATTTTAACAACATTTGGTGAAGGATTTGCTCAAGATTGTACAAGAACAAGCTAGGATGGAAGGGGAGTTTCCTTAATACTCTTTCATCCTATTTGCTTTAATGTTTGAATAGATTAGATTAGAGTGACTATGCTTGTGTAATGGGTTGATTTTATAATCTATGTTATGGGATTCTTTATGGCTTATATATATACATACTATGTTCTTCATGTGAATGGCTTTTTCTTAACATGTGTCTAAATGTTTGATTAATTGCCTAGATGAGTAATATGTGTTTAAATGATGTTTGTGTATTTGGAGAATGAGTTGCATGATTTGAGTGTGTTTGAGTGCATGTTTTGATGCTAATTTGGTCTGTTTTGAGCTTTTGAGTGCTTATTGAGTGTTTATGTGTTATGTGCTCTTTTTCTTATCTTTCTATTTTTTTTTCTATTATTTTGATTTTAGTTAATATTAGTTTAATTTGAGTTTTAATTAATTAATTAATTAGTGAGTTTTAGTTTAATTATAATCAATCAAGTAAATTACTAACTTAGTTTAATTAGGGATTAGAAATTAAGTTAATTAACAAATTAGGTTAATTAGAATTAGGGTTAATCAAATATTTAGGACATAGTAATTAGTTTTAAGGTTTTAGGACATAGGTTAATTTTAATATTTTAGTGTTGGATGTTAGAATATAATATATATAGAAAATATATGTATAACTTAGTTAACTCGTGAACCTCTTCTTTTGTTACCAGGCATATAATATAGTCTATTATATATAAGTTAAGTACACATACAACACACAAGAAATTTTCTTGCAAGAAAGAAAAAAAGGAAAAGCTTGAGCAACACAATTTTGGCAAAAATTCACAGCACCGACCCAAAAAAAAACTAGACTATAAAAAACCCCTTCTACTGCTTTGCTTTTTTTCACGCCATACTCACACACATACGCACATCACACCCACCCCGTTGCACACATATTTGCATGATACACGCTTACACGCGACATAAAAAAAGGTGGATTTGGACTGCTTTTGAGACAAATTTTCAACAAGAATTTTTGCGAAAAAAAACATTAAAACAGTCCTAAATACACCACGAGAAGATGACTTCTATTTTTCTTTGTCTTCCTTTGGCTTGGTATTAGTTAGATACTCTGAGATTTTGCAGGTTTGGGGCTGCTTTGGAGCCAAAAGTTGTGCTATGTTGCTGTAGATTTTTGTGGGAAAGTTGCTAAAAAATTGATTTTTGGAGCAGAAAATTGCATTTCGGAGTCAGATTTAAACGAAATTGAAAGGAGAAAAGGTTCTAAACTTGGAATTTAATTTTCTAGGCATGGAATTGATGTTCGTGAGATTAAATTTCAATTTTGCACTCTCTTTTGACATGATACACTAAATCTTTTTCGAGTTGATTACTATAACTATTATGGGTTAAGGATTGTAAAACTTGTTTTGGGATATTTTGATGGTTTAAATGCATGTTTGATTTTTATTGTTGAATCGTGATTGTTGAACATGTCTATGTGTTTGATTAATTGCCTCAATGGAGAAACATGTATTAGTATGTTCTTGATTTCTCATATTCGCTTACATGATGTTGATTAGTTGTGCTTGACTTTATAACTAGGTCTAATATGTGGTCTTTATGATGAAACAGAACTTATAAGCCACCCATTACACTTAGTTGAACTTAGATGGATTAGACTTTAGCTTGAAACACAGTTAACAGTTTAAACCCTAGGTTAGTATTAATCAATATCAATCTAGAAGTCTTAATCAACCAAGGCCTAAAACCTTAGTTAATAAGGACGAGACTATAAGTAGGATCCACTTAGGGATAGTGCATCGAGAATTAGGGATGATACCGTTAGTGAATTTAGACCTCTAAAAGAAGCAATCTATACCATCAAAATACTCAAAGCAAGAATAAGATCCCAATCCCATAATAGAACAGTAATCACCCTGTCCTTCCTTATTGATTTAATCACTCCCTCTCTAGTTTGTTTGTCTTCCCATTGAGCACGTTAGTTTAGGTAGCTTAATTTAGTGTCTTTAATATTGAGTTCCCTTTAATTCAAAAAGCACAAAAAGATTTCACTTTTAACACGTAGCTAGTTTAGGATGCATAACACTTAGAGCCATAGTTAGAGGCCTCTCTAAGGATACAATACCCGTACTTTTGCACTCACTGCACTACTTTCGATCCATGCGCTTGTGGGTTTTTAAAATAACACCAATAAATTAGAGTTCATTTGCTATAGAATGCCTCTAATCTATCTAATATGCATGTCTATGTGTTCATTTATGGATTTTATGAAGTGGGTTTGCTATGTTCATGTCTATGTGAGTGTAAGCATTCTTTATGGTGAATATAACGCCAATCTTGTTTAAATGTTGGTACCCACTTGCTCATAATGCTTATAATGGTGTAAATCAAGAATGATAATGTTTTGTCAGTGAATAGGTCGACATATTCATCACACCTTGGCCTAGAACATGTAGGATTGTGCTTATTAGACATCAATCTGCTTTAGTGTCTTAGAATGTCGGTGCACAAGTTATGACTAGCCTAGTTTGAGATCCTTTCGCTTTAAATCTAGTTAATAGGAGTCTGGGTGGGGTTTAGTTGACCTTAGGTCTTGGTTTTAAATCCAACCAATGGTCTAGGAGCTAGGGTAGGACTATTCTAGGACACCTACTTTCTAGTCCCTCCTAAAGGCTTAGGTACATAAAGACCACGCCATAGCTCTAAGTGTGCATACTCAAGGATAGACCCGTACTGAGTCCTAGGGATTAGTTGGGATACTAGCTAGCAATCTAGTATTAGAGCATCACATAGGCAAGCCAATTCCCTTAATCCCATAGCATAAAAATTGAAAATCACCAATTTGCAAGCGTAAATCACCCTAACACCTTTCCATTGGTTAAATCCCTTCGAGATTAGCTTGATTCCCATTTTCCCATTCTTGTTCTCATAGTGTATTTCCTTTTTCCTTCTTTTAACTCACAATAATCCAAAAATTACAAAAAAAAATATGTTTAGTTTAGGTTTCTTTTTAGGCATCTTCTAGAGTACAGACACATAGGATTTCTTCCATACATCAACCTCCCTATGGTTTGATACATGCAATTGTACACACTATATTGCACTATCTCATGCGATTATGGTCTTTTAGGGCTTGCACCTTAGAGACACACCAGTAATTCAAGTTCAATTGATTGGAACAACAAACTTGTAAGCTAAGTATCAACCTAATCCCAAAGTTGGGATTTTTTTTCTAACAATTTAGGAGGATCCTCTATCAATATATTTGGCTAAACCTTGCCCTTGGAACCATAACTTTCCAACTGAAGACCATTGAGTATGGTTATGACCATAGAGGTTGGTCGTAGTAATAACTAGAGTGCATGTGAAATTTGGAATGACAACCATATGTCGGAAACTTTAATAGAGACTTGTAAAGTGCTACTTTGTGAAACTGTTTCTTTTAAAAGAACCATCAATGAAGACATCATCTTTGAAGGCCATATCTCAAGAGGGCATAACTTAGTAGAAAAAAAATCACAAAAGGCAAGGATACACAATATTAAAGAGTGGGCAGTCAATGCATCAACACACAATTAGATCTTCATCATTCTTTTTTCTCTTTTTTATTATTTTTATTTTTTCAAGGAAGGCTACTATTTGTAAGATAATCATAGATGAAACAATCTAAATTAGACCAAGATTCTTGCAGGGATAGAATAGGAACAAAGAGGCAAGCAAACTGATGGCTTTTGACGAGACATTTGACAAGGGAAGGTGGAGCGTAAGATGTACCCATTAGGATAAGTGGCATCTGACCTGTTGGTTAGTGGCGAGAGGCAATGTGCTGAGGTCATAGTTGGCTACTGAAGACAATGATGGGTCTAAATCTTAAAGATAATAGAATGGTGGTTAATCGGAGGTCGCGGCAAGGGTTTAGGATTCCGAAAATGACGCTGGTGCTTTTTAGGGCATAATGTCTCTTCTTATCTCTAGATAGCATGTTAAGAAGAAGAAAGAGACATTTAGGGAAGAATGTTGTTATATTTGTATTAGTATAGCATCTAGGTCATAATTATGCATATTAAGGTTTACGTGTTTATAGTTGAAGTTAAGACTTAAATGCTACACTAATGCGCGTTTATTGCTTGTTTTAGATGTGATTTAGGAAGATAATTTGAGCTTAATTGAGGGTGATTGAAGTATGAAACATAGCCAACGGTGTTTTGGATGTAAAGGAATGAAGAAAAGTGCATTTGGAAGTGGCTAGGCGAAGGAAGGAGTGACCAAGGCTAAACCAAGAGCAACGTGAGCCAAATTTGGAGCTTGCAACATAAAAAGGATATGAAAAAATTTTGGACATGTTTTAGGGTGCAAAATATGGCTTGGAAGATCCCCCACGGTGATATGAAACCATATAAAAAATGATGCGCGAAACGGAGCGAAAATAAGCAAGATATGGACATTTTACTGTGAAGACCGATTGACCTTCTGTCAAGGTCGGTCGACCAGCTGAGGTCAGTTAACCGGATCAGAATCTGGGCCAATTTTGGCCAAACGACTTAGCCCCAAAGCCGATTAACCGGCTGGCCCCGACTAGACGCGTTAGCCGCTTTATTTAAGCCACTTTTCAGCCATTTTTGAAGGAGAACAACACTCGAATCAAAGACCCATTTTCCTAAACCCAAAATCCACCTAAAATCACCTCACACACTCCTTCTAAACACATGTTAACCCTTGGAATCAAGGATCCAAGATGATCAAACACTAGGGTTTGGGGTATAACTCATGGATTGTAAAGCTTGGCTGTAGATAGAAGGGTATTTCTCTTTTACCCTAAGTCTAATTACGTGTAACAAGAGCTATGTAGAGTGATTAGATCTTGTATTTATGGATTAATTACTACTTTTTATTAATGGGAACTTGATGGATTTATGTATTTATTCTTTATGCTTAGGGCTATAAAATCCTATTTTACATACATGTCTATATGTTTGTTGAAATGCCTCAATGATGTAGCATATGTATATTGAAGTTTATTGTGCTATTAAACATTTCTAAATCATTATGCTAGTATGTCTATGTGCTTGTGTGGTGATTACATGAAGTGGGTATGACTATGTACATGTCTATGTGTGTGTTAGCATACTTAATAGCATAAATAGCTTCTATTGCATACACGTCGGGTGCCATTGCTTAAATTGGTGCAATCTAAGTATGTCTATGTACTTAGTAATAGAATAAACCTGGGATATTCTCGCACGCCATGCCCTAGATGTGTTTGCTTTGCACTCAAAAGTTAATACTCGCTATTGTGATGATCATTGTTGGTGCATAACTAATGGCTAGCCTAAGTCGAGTCTCCCTTAGCTTTAAATCTAGCTAATGGGTTTTAGGATAGATTAGTTAACCTTAGATGGACTAGGTCTTGGCTTTAAATCTAGCCAACAGTTTAGACGCTAGGGTTAGATCAATCTAAGTCACCTAGAATCCTAACTAGCTTGCCCTATGGCCCTACGTCATAAAGACCATACGCCATGGCTCTAGGGGTCGACACCTAGGGACGGATTTGCACTGAGTCTTAGAGTGTAATTAGGAGGTTAATTAAGAGACTAGATGAGAACAATTGAGTTTAATCCATCAAGCAACCCTAACAAGTAGTAGTAATCACCTATTTGCAAGCCGTAATCACCCTATTCCCTATATCAACGCGTTAGCATCCCCTTGGATTGCTTGATTCCCCTATCACACACTCATACCCTGTCTTTTTATTTCCTTGTCCTCAGATTAGGTTCACTTTTTTTTAGCTCTCTTCAAACCAAAAACCCCAAAAACATTGTAGTTAGGGCCTCAACACATAGCTTCTAAGACGCACGTAGCTTAGGACACTATCATGTTAGGCCTTCCCATGGATTTGACCTCGTACTTATACATAATGTACTACCCACGTCCCGTGCACTTGCAGGCTATTTAGATTTGTGCCGCGAGATAGCGATCAGAGGATGGCCTTCGGTCTTTGTAATGCTCTAGTGACGTTTTAGAGGTATATGATGGCCATTTTTAGTGACGTGATAGAGAAGCATTTAGAGATTTTCATAGATGACTTCTCAGTCTTTGGTGATATTTTGATGAGTGTTTGAGTCATCTCTCTCTAGTCTTAGACCGATATGAGGAGAAACCTTAGTGTTGAGTTGGGAGAAGTCCTACTTAATGGTACAAAAAGGGATAGTGTTGGGTCATGTTAGATCTTTTCTAGGATATGTAGGCTTCTACCATAGGTTCATTAAGGATTTAGCCATATAGCACGTCCCTTGTCTAGGCTCTTAGCACATGATGTCTCCTTTGAGTTTTATGATGAGTGTCTTAGAGCTTTTAATAAGCTTAAATCCTTATTGTCTACATCCCCAATCATTTAGCCACCTGACTATTGTCTCCCTTTCGAGGCTATGTGTGACGCATTCGATTATGCAACATGAGTTGTTTTAGGTCAACACAAGATAAGCTGCCCATGTAGTGTATTATGTTAGTAAGACTCCTGATGAAGCCCAAAAGAATTATACCACCATAGGAAAAGAGCTTCTAACAATTGTCTTTTCCCCTGGAAAGTTTAGGTCGTCCATCCTAGGGTTTAAAGTGGTTGTCTACATTGATCATGCAGCGTTGAGGTATTTATTGTCTAAGGAAGAGTCTAAGCCTCGCTTGATTAGGTGATACTCCTTCTGCAAGAATTTGATGTTGAAATCTGGGTTAAAAAGGGTAGTTAGAACTTGCAGCGGATCACTTTTCCCGTCTTATTAGTGAGTCTTCTAGTGATTTATCTCCTTTTCATAATTCTTTTCTCGATGAGCAATTGTTTGTCGTCTCTCATCACATACCATGATTTGCTCATATTGTCAATTATCTTGACACAGGGTGTTTTCCCTCTTATTGGGAAAAGCGGGAGAAAGATAGTTTCTAGCACAAGTTAGATATTTCTTTTGGGAGGATTTCTATCTTTTCAAGATATATGCAGATCAAGTGATTCACAGGTATGTGCCCAAGGACGAGTTTGAGAGCATGTTGAATATGTGTCACAATGAGAGGTGTAGAGGTCATTTTAATGGAAAGAAGACCACCACGAAGGTCTTGCAATATGGATTCTTTTGGCCCACTCTATTTAGGGATGCCCAAGAGCATTGTAAAAAGTGTCGCAGATGTCAACAATCTGGGTCTATCTCTAGGAGAAACATGATGCCTTTATCCCTTATTCTTTCACGTGAGTTATTTGATGTTTGGGATATAGATTTCATGGGACCATTTCCACCTTTCTTTGGGTACTAATACATTTTAGTGGCTGTAGACTATGTGTCCAAATGGGTTGAGGCTATTCCCATACGCACTAATGACCATAGCGTAGTGTTAAAATTTATTAAGGGGAACATTTTCTCCAGATTTGGAGTCCCTAATAGGAGTTTGCATTTTTGCCATAAGACTTTAGAGGCTTTGTTGAGAAGACATTCGGTCATCCATAAGGTAGCACCTCCTTACCACCCATAAACTAGTGGACAAGTAGAGGTGTCTAATTGGGAGATCAAGCATATTTTAGAGAAAACAGTAAGGCTCGATAGGAGAGATTGGTCTATTAGGTAGAATGATACTTTGTGGGCTTACCGTACTGCCTTTAAGACTCCTATTGGTATGTCTCCGTGTAGATTCGGTTATGGGAAAGCTTGTCACTTGCTGGTAAAACTAGAGCATAGGGTTTATTGGGCAATCAAGGCCCTAAACTTTGATTTGGAAAAGCGAGTGAGAAAACGAAGCTTGACTTAGTGGAATTAGAGAAGCTTAGGTTTGAGGCATATGAGAACGCCAAGCTTTATAAGGCTAGAAGGAAGAGAATTGATGATAAACATACTCTTAAGACATCATTCTCTTCCTCCAATAAAGTTTGGTTATTTAACTCACGTTTGAAGCTATTTCCAGGTAAGCTCAAGTTAAGATGGGAAGGTCCGTATAAGGTGTTGGTTGCCTGCCCTTCCAGAGCGGTCAAGATCAAGAACTTGAAGGATGGACAAGAGATGACAGTGAATGGGCAATGCCTGAAGCATGCATATGATTCGAGCATGGCTTGTGTGGAGGTTTTAATGCTTTAGGACCCCATCTATGGAGGTTGAAGATAAGTTAGTGATCGCCTGGCTGATGGCATAGTGGTTAGCGTTACTAAGAGGCAACATAGGTTCAAGTTTTCAATTTTACATTTGTTTCACTTTATTTCCTTTTTGTTTTCCTTCTTTTCGATCGCCCACACTAAAGTGTTGAATCTCGATCCTTTGTCCCATAAGATACACCGTTGCTTATTATTGCATATGCCAATGCAAGATTGCATAGGCAATGCTACTAACCTTGTTTTCTTTGAGTGCTTATCGATTGTGAGTCATAATGTTAGTAGTATGGTGATTTATCATTGGCATGGAAAGTTTTGATGAAAAAGCAAGGTTGTATCTATCATTTCTCTACTTGTTCCCCATGTTTCTACCCCATCCCCACCACCTTATTTACTTTGTAATACCAATTTGCTTTTTTATGTGCTTTTGTATCTACTTGAGGACAAGCAAAGTTTAGGTTTTGGGGGTCTGAGGGTTTGGCTCTATTGTTTTATGTTTTCTTAGGATAGATTGTATTATTTGGTTAAAAAGGGTAAAAAATTTTCAAATTTTAAAGCATATAGAGTCGTTTATTTCTTGGTTGATCATTGTGTTGGCTATTGTGGTTGACTCTATTGATTTGTGAACATGAGATGCATTGTGGGGAAGTGAATGGAGTGGTTTGAAAATCGGGTCCTGAAGGGGATGCCCTTGAAAGTTGTGGGGAGTAGAGACCTTTAAGAATGCCCCTTGTAGCAACCCTATAACTTGGTAGGAAAGAGTGTTGAAAAAGAATTGTTGATGTGAGTGCCCCTCCTTGATTGGTTCTTTTTGATATGTCTTAGCCTTTCTTTTTCCTTTCTTTTTATGCAATGCAAAACATGAAAAATCAAAAAAAAAAATTGAAAAAAGGCAAAAACGATGCAAAAAGATCAAAAATATGAAAAAATAAAAAAAATGAAAAAGAGAAAAAGCCAAATGTACCAAAAAGTTTTGTGAATAAGTGCATAAGTGACACAATGTCAACTTAGCACATGCTATCATCTTTCTAGATATGTGAATAAGGCTTTTATAAGCCATTACATTTGTATATTCTCTCATCTTGTCTTTGAGGCTTTGTGCATGTTGGGCAGACCATGTAAGTTGAGGGGGCACAAAATATCAACATCTCAAGTGCGTGAGTCAAAATCCTAGGCTTGTGTTGGATTGGCTACTTGGGAAATTCCCACAAAGAACGAGGCCCCTTATGAGTAGAAGGAGGATCCAAAGAGACGTAGGGATCTTTCCATAATAGAAATGCCCCCTTCATGCTTCTTAGACTAACTTTGGTAACGAGTCTACCATATAGGTAACCCTTTGCATCAACTTTAGAAATAAACTTAAAATTAGGCTTGTTTGGGGACAAGCAAGGAGAAGGTTTGGGGATGTTGATGTGTTGTATTTTTGTGCATGTTTGCATTGTTGTTTTCCTATATTTAAGAGGTATTTTGAGCTTTAAAAGATGCATTAGTATAGTACATATACTAGAGTTAGGTTTAAGCGTAAACAAATGTACATAATTGAGTTTCTAAGTCAAATGCTTGCTCTATTTATTATAATCATATTTTAAGATGCTTATCCTATTGAAATGGAGGACAATATGATAAGATTTAAAACATGTTATCATGTATCCTTTAAAAAATTCAAAACATACCATACTTTTCATCTTATAAGAAATAAGCAATCCATCCTATCATATTTTTTGCAACTATAAAATACATGGTGCATGTGATAAGATATCTTAAATCTTATAAAATATCTCCAAATTTCAATAGGATAAGCATCTTAAAATAAGATCATTCCAAACACACTAGCTATACGAAGTACTTAATTTTGTGCCTTAGGTGACCTATAGGGTAGGAACGAAGCTTGAATGAGGATGAACAATGAAGATAGAAGAGGTACGGATTGTGCGATGAAGGCCGAGATCAAGAAAGAGAAAATTGAACATCAATTGGAAAAGCCGGTCGACCTAGAAGCTGGTCGATTGGCACTCTAGAGAGGAGCCTATTTTAGCCGGTCAACTCCCCTAAAAAGTCGATCGACCCAGCCCAGAGAGCATCACGATGGAAGTCGGATTTTGTGTGTTTATGTATTGCATGTATATACTTGTTTTGAGGTGTTTTGTGCTTTATTTGGTTTATTAGTACAACATTTAGGTCATACTTGTGCATTAGGGTTTACATGTTGGTATTTGAAGTTAGGACTTAAATGCTACACTAACATGCAGTTGTTGCTTGTTTTAGGTGTGACCATGTGCTCTTTGAGAATTGTAGCTAGTGGACTGAACGAAGACATATTTCTGGATATACAACAATATAATCATAATTATTTTATAAGTATGGAATTGATGCATGTATAATATGTATGCTATCTTTGGAAATAAAACATACAAGTACTTTTACATCATTTGCCTTTGAGTAGATTAACCCTTAAACTACTCGATGTAACAGTGTCTCAACGTCCTCACAAGAGCTCCACCGATGGGATGGCCGAACTTATGAACGTTAAGTTAAGAGCCACCGCTTATTTGAATTGATAATTATCTGGATATGTTCCAATTTGAATAATTCAATCACTGTTTCGTTTGGCTTCTTAAATCCGATAGTGAACTCTATTGATGGGATAACCGAACCTACCATTTAAGTTGAGTGTATACCCATTCCTTATGTTCATTTGCCATAACATTCTTTATTTAAGCCCTCTGATGGGGTAGTGACCTTAATCAATGTTGTGTGAGGCGATCTTTAGTGAAGAATTCTACCGATAGGATGGCTAAACTCACTAACACCCTTTTTGAATAAACATTTTAAATTCACCTTGCTAAATCTTGATAAAGTGTCACCCTCCGATGGAGAAGTTAATGACATTTACCATTAGTGTGAATCGGATATGGAAAGTGATGGGGTATTTCTAGTCCCCTCTCCCACTCAATATTTTAATATAAGGATTTTCTCTATTTTTGGTATTCTCGCTTTTTGTTTTAGATCTAAACACACTTTGGATTTGTGAAACACTTTAGTTTTTGCGAATCCCCTTTGTATTACTAAAACATTGCAATACCATAATAGATTATTTACCTAAATCTGGGTGTATGGACCCTTAGGCAGTCATATTTTAAATCTCAAGTTAAGTTTTTTATTTTTGTCATGAGATTGCATGGCAGCTTTATACATTATTGCTTACAATTATCTTGTTTAAGCCAATCTCTTTTAAATGAACTTAACTATCTCTGAGAAATTAACACGTAGGATTGACCAATTTTAAAAACCTAATGAGTGGGCATATTTCTAGGTGGCAATCATGATTATGCTTATGCAAATGTGTTAAAACATATGTCAATGCATTATAAACATCCCCAAAATACGTTAAAAATCCCTCTTTGATGGCCCTGCAATCTTCAACAAAATGGCACACTTAAGAGCTTTTTTTGCCTCAGCCTGTCGTCCGTCAGTAGGAGCTTGTCGTCTGTCAGTACGAGCTAGTCAAACGGCAAGCTCACCCGACAAAGTGTTCCTCTATGCTGTTTTCTTGTTTTTGACAAAGTGTTTCTCTATGCTGTTTTCTTGTTTTTCTCCTTGGCCTTTAAAGATTACAATAATAAACTTTTCTATTTCTAATACAAGCTTCATAAAGAAACATTATAAGGATATCAAATTATCCTATACTTCTTTTAAATGAAACTACAAGCAATAACCATAAATATTTATACATGAAATCGCATATGGCCAAGCTTTGTTGACCATACATGAAAATCTATCATGCATACATATGAACCATCAAGGGAATTTTATATTACCTGCACATACAAGCATAAAACCACAAGTATATGAAACACAAGATTTCCTAATCTTGCCACTCATAAGATAACTAACATATTTATGCAAATATAATATTCTTGCATAGTCTAAGCATGTTGTGTGTCAGCCTAAGCTCTGATACCAATTGTAGGATTGATAATATTACATGTGGTCTATCCTAGTCCATATTTTCAACAAAACATGCTAGGAAAATAAAATAACCACATAACACACACAAGAACATGCTTAAAAGCATATAGAACATAACTAGTATTTGCAAAATATGTAAAACTAACCTCTTAAAGTGTAGGGACTAACCTCGTGAAGCGTGGGGCCTTTGATAAAGCTAAAACTATCATGAGCTTTGTTCTCGCTCATGAACAAGGCCACAAAAAAAATTTTACTATAAGGGTGTTGCAATATGCAACTCCCTAGTCTTCTTCCTTATGGTAAAGAGACTTTTCTTGAGAGAATAGCCTCTTGAGTGGGAAGAAGCAAAGTAATATGCACTTGAAAATCTAGAGAAAAAAACCATATAATAAGTGTGTACTATGTGTTGTAGTATTCTCTTGCCAAAATGGAAGAGATCAACTACAAAATTTTTGAACGCTAGAAATGGTTTAAGATCTTGCCTATTTGTAGAAAAAATTTGGCACCTAAACCTTGTAAACTTTCTATGTGGGAAACTTTTTCCTAGTAGTAAATGTTTGCCAAATGTCACAGAAGTTGTACAATTTGAATTCTTCATGGAAGTTACTTGTACAATTTGAATTCTTCAAGTAATAACTTTCTAGCACATGTCTTAGAAAATTGGGCCAAGCCCGCAATCTAAGCCCAACACAGAGTCCATAATCCATGTGGAGGCCCAAGCCCAATAAGAAACCATCCAAGCACAATTAGGTTATCTTAGACTCTAAAGAAAGCCCAAACCCAATTCCAAGATTTGGCCCAATAAGGCTATTACCACAATATGAAATTTGCTCTTTCAAGATTACTCTCTCAAAGTCATTTCAACTAGGGAAGGGACCAAGAAGACACAATTAACCTTGGCTTTTGAAAATAATAAAAAATGTCCTTGCCTAATATAGGCGACATAATAATAATTATTTTTAACTTTGATTTATTCCACCATAAGATCAAAGTTGCACTCCAAGAATAATTGCTATTACCCAAAAGCTTGTCACAAAAGAATGTGAACTTTGTCTTTGACCTACTAAATAACCGACCACAATGCCCCTCTATGTATACCCACAGCTAAGACCGGTCATTTGGCCTATGTACTACCACCTCCTTAGCTGTATCTTTTTTTCGTTGGGTTTCTTGTCCTATTGCCAACCATCCTTGGTCATGGAATCTCTTGATCTCGGGAGCGACTCTCAAGCCATATGACCGATAAACCCATAAAGGTAGTATCACTAGATCTAGATTCGGATGATAAATATGGACAATTGCAAAGAGGGCACAAAGATTTCATATTGCATATGCATGTTCTAATTAATTAGAACTTAGCACTCAATGTACAAGGCTGTTGATCCTAATAAAGTAAGATATCACCCATAGTGAATCAAAGTACCAAACCCTCACTTCATTAATTCATCCACATATGCTCGAGATTAAGAGCAATGATCATTTAATAGCAGTGAGTATCTTGTTTTCTTTCTTTGATAGCATGTCTTTAGAAAACATACTCACAATGGTCTTGTCAAATACATGACACACGTACTATTGAGACAAATTCGAAAAATCCTCCAATGACCTAGGTAGATCACCCTCAATGAGGAGACTTGCATAATATAACCTTATCTTGGTAGAGTGCCCAATACTACCATTCGGTTACAAACTCAATTTATGATGTAACTAAATCTAAACTTGGACCTACTGTGCATCCAGCCTCACTGCACACCCAAGTCATTAGTTCAAGTCAAAGGACCTTTATACATACATCAATAAAACGTACCAGAAATAATATGTAAGGAACTCATAATGACATTTAACAAATGATTATACATTGTTTAATATCTAAAATGTTATATACAAGTGAGCTTGAGGGCATACTAATCCTAACAATTGCACATGCCACTGCAAGCATGTATAGGCAATGCTACTAGCCTTATTTTTTTTGAGTGTTTTTGCATTGTGAGTCACAGGGTTAATAGTCTGGTGATCTATCATTGGCATGAAGAACTTTGAAGAAAACACAAGGTTCTATCTATCCTTTCTCCACTTGTTCCTCATGTTTTTACCTCACCCCTACCACCCTTAGTTGCTTTGTAATGCCAATTTTCTTGTTTATGTGCTTTACTTCATTTGCTTGAAGACAAGCAAAGTTTAGGTTTGGGTGTGTGGGAGTTTAGTCTTATTGATTTCATGTTTTTCTTAAGGTTGACTGCATTATTTGGTAAAAAAAATGGTGAAAAATTTTCAAATTTTAATGCATGTTGAGTTGATTATTTCTTGGTTGATCATTGTATTGGCTACTGTGGTTGATTCAATTGATTAGTAAATATGAGTAAGCATTGTGGGGAAGTGAATAGGGTGGAGAGAGAATTGAAACTTAGAGGAGATGCCTTTGAAAGTTGTGGAGAGTGAGAACCTTTAAGAATGACCCTTGTAGCCACCCTATAGCTTGGTAGAAAGAGTGTTGAAAGAAAGGATTGTTGATGTGAATGCCTCTTCCTTGATTGGTTCTTTTTGATGGGCCAAAGTCTTTCTTTTTCTTTTCTTTTTGTGTGAATACAATGCAAAGCATGAAAGACCCAAAAAAATTGAAAAAGTCAAAAAGGTGCAAAAATATCAAAAAGATAAAAAAAAATTAAAAAAGAGAAAAAAAGCCAATGGCACCAAAAAGTTTTGTGAATAAGTGCATAAGTGACATAATGTCAACTTAGTACATGCTATCATCTTTATAGATATGTGAATAAGGCTTTTTTTAAGCCATTACATTTGTATACTCTCTAATCTTGTCTTTAAGGCTTTGTGCATATTAAGAAGGCCATGTTAGTTAAGGGTGCACGAAACATCAACATCTCAAGTGCGTGAGTTGGAATCCTAGGCTTATGGAGGATTGGCTACTTGGGAAATTCCCACGAGGAACGAGGCCCCTTATGAGTAGAGGGAAGATCCAAAGAGGCTTGGGGATCTCTCCATAATAGGAATGCCCCCTTCATGCTTCTTCGTCTAACTTTGATAGCGAGTCAATCCTTTATGCAATCCATTGCATTAGCTTTAGAAATAAACTTGAGATTGGGCTTGCTTAGGGACAAGCAAGGAGAAAGTTTGGGGATGTTGATGTGTTGTGTTTTTGTGTGCATTTTTGTTGCTATTTGCCTATGTTTAAGAGGTATTAAGTGCTCATGAAGATGCATTAGTATAGCACATCTACTGTAGTTAGGCTTAAGCGTAAGCAAATGTACATAGTTGAGTTTCTAAGTCAAATGCTATACTAAATGCTTAATTTTGTGCCTTAGGTGAGCTATAGGGCTAAAACAGAACTTGAACGAGGATAGATGATAAAGATAGACGAGGTACGGGTAGTGGGATGAAGGCCGAGAGCAAGAAAGAGAAAATAGAAGGCCAAATAGAGGAGCTGGTCGACCTAGAAAAATTGTCGGTCGACCTAGAAAGAGACAATAGAATGCCACTCCTTAAATGACCTCATTTTTAGCCGGTCAACCCCCTCCAGAAGCCGGTCGACCGACAAGGTCAATTGGCCAATCTAGAAAGCATTACTTGAAAAGCTGGATGAGTAAGAGAAGTCAGTCAACTGGCTAGGTCAACCGGTTGTGCACGACAGATGCTATAAAAACTCGATTTTTTAGCTTTTAAAGACAGATTGGAAACTAATATACGGACCCCCTTCTCACACATAAAACCCTATTCTCACCCACCTCTGATTCACACACTAACAGAAACACCCACTTGAAATTAACCTAATTTTTTAGGATTCAAACACTAGGTGAAGATTTGCTCAAGTTTGTAAAGAGACAAAAGAGGATGAAAGGGGAGATTTCTTTTACCTCTTTCATTCTTATTTATTCTATGCATGTGTAGATGATTTACAATACCTAACTTATGTAATAGAATGATATATATACTCTTTGTTATGGGATTTTATTGGCTTATATATATACATACTTTGTTCTTATATTTTTCGAAGATTTATATCAATTCATGTCCATGTGTTTGATGTAATGCTTGAATAAGTTGTATGTATATAGATTGGGTTGTATTTGCTATAGAACACTTGTAATCCTCAGATTATGCATGTCTATGTGTGTGATTATGGAGATTATGAAGTGGGTTAATTTTATTCATGTCTATATGAGTATGAAATATGCCTTATAGTGGATACATGCTCAATCAATGCTACATGTTGATACTTTAATGCTTTCAAGGGTGTAAATCAAACCCAGTAGTGTTTGTATCGTAGATAGGACGTCATATTCACAATGCCTTGCCTTAGAACATGTAAGACTGCACTTACTAGGTATTAATCTGCTTTAATGCCCCTAAAATAACGGTACATAAGTTAAGACTAGTTTAGGTCGAGTCCTCTTTAGCTTTAAATCCAGCTAGTAGGAGTCCGGATAGGCTTAGTCGACCTTAGGAACCCTATGTTTCAGCTTTAAATCTAGCTAATAGTTTAGGAACTAGGGTAGGATTATTCTAGGGCACCTAGGTAGATTTCTAGTCCCTTTTATGGCCCTAGGTACATAAGGACCACACCGTAGCTCTAAGTTTGCATGCTTAGAGACGGACCCCCACCACATCCTCGGGTGTAATTAGGACTCTAGTTAGTTGCTAAGTATTAGAAGCTTAATGTAGAAAGCCAATCTCCAAATCCTATAGCATAGAGGCGCTAATTCACCCATTCGCAAGTAGAGGTCACCCGATCACCTTACCCTTGTTTCAATCCCCTAAGATAGCTTAGTTCTTCCCTTCTTTTCCTTAGGACATTTATAGTATAGTCTTTCATCTTTTTCCCTTAGCTTCCAAAAATCCAAAAAGTGCAAAAAAACATGTTAGTCTAGGTTTTCTTTTTAAGTTTCTTCTAGAGCATGTTAGCATAGAATTTCTTCCACAAATTCACACCTCTCTGTTGTTCGGTACTAGTACTCGTACACGCTATTCTACACGATCTGTATGCTTGTGGGTCTTTTAGGGCTTGCACTTAAAAGACACACCACTTTCCCATAAACCAATCTATACGGAGACACATCAATGGGAGTCTTAAAGGCTGTACAATAGGCTCATAAAGTATTAATCAACCTAATAGACTAATCTCTCCTATCAGGCCTAATCTTTTTCTCTAGAATGTACTTGATTACCCTATTAGAAACCTCTACTTGTCTACTAGTTTGTGGGTGGTAAGGGGTAACAACTTTATGGGTAACTGAATATCTCCTCAACAAGGCCTCTAAAGTCCTATTGTGAAAATACAAACCCCCATCATTAAACAAGACCCTAGGGACTCCAAATCTTGAGAAAATATTCTTCTTAATGAATTTCACCACTACCCTATGGTCATTAGTGCGTGTGGGAATAGTCTCTACCCGTTTGGGCACTTAGTCAATGGCCACTAAAATGTGTTGATACCCCAAGGAAGGTGGAAATGGACCTATGAAATCTATGCCCCAAATATCGAATAACTCACATGGAAGAATAGGGGACGAAGGCATCAAGTTTCCTAGAGATGGACCCCAATTGTTGGCATCTAAGACACTTCTTAAAATACTCTTGGGCATCCCAAAAGAGAGTCATACAAAAGAATCTAGATTGTAAGACCTTCATGGCAATCTTTTTTCTGCCAAAATGACCTCCATACACCTCATCGTGACACATACTCAACACTTTCTCAGACTCATCCTTGGGCACACACTGGCGAATCACTTGATCCACACATACTTTGAAAAGATAGGGATCCTCCCAAAAAAAATGTCTCAACTGTGCTAGGAACCTATCTCTCTCTCTCTCTCTCTCTATTCTCCTAATAGAAGGGAAAACACCTTATGGCAAGATAATTTACAATAGTGAGCAAACCATGGTGTATGATGAGAAATGACAAACAATTGCTCATTGAGAAATGAATCACGAAAATGAGATGGATCACAAGAGGACTAATTAACAAGATGGGAAAGGTGATAAGCTACTAAATTCTCACTACCCTTTTAATCTCGGATTTCAATGTCAAACTTTTGAAGAAGGAGCAACCACCTATCCAACAGGGCTTAGATTTTTTTTTAGTTAACTAATACCTCAATGCCACAAGATCAGTCTAAACAATTACTTTGGACCTTAGGATGTATGACCTAAACTAGTCGAGGGAGAAGACAACTTCTAAAAGTTCTTTTTCTGTGGTGTTATAGTTCTTTGGGCTTCATCAAGAGTCTTACAAGAACAATACACTACATAAGGCAACATGCCTCGCCATTGACCTGAAATAACTCCTATCACATAATTAGATGCGTCACACATAACCTTGAATGGGATACTGTAGTCAGGTGGCTGGATGACCGAGCATGTAGACAATAAGGATTTAAGCATATTAAAAGCTCTAACACACTCATCATCAAATTTGAAGGAGACATCTTTTGCTAAGAGCTTAGACAAGGGACGCGTTATATGGCTAAAATCCATAATGAACCTATGGTAGAATCTTACATGCCCTAGAAAAGATCTAGCGTCCTTAACATAGTTAGAGATAGGTAAATTCTCTATCAATTCTACCTTAGCCAACTCAACTTGAATTCCACTAGATGAGACTACATGACCTTAAACTATCTCCTGCTACACCATGAAGTGGGATTTCTCCCAACTCAATAGTAAGTTCTTCTCTATATATCGTTATAAGACTAAAGAGAGGTGACTTAAGCACTCATCAAAACTATCACCAAAAGATTGAGAAATCATCCATGAATAACTCTATATGTCTCTCCATCATGTCATTAATAATGGCCATCATACACCTCTGGAAAGTTGTTGGGTTATTAGATAGACTGAAGGGCATTCTCCTATAGGCAAAACTGCCATATGGATAAGTAAAGTGGCCTTCTCCTAGTCCTCGAGAAACACAAAGATTTGATTATACCTGGAATAGCAATCTAGAAAGCAATAGTCGCTATGCCTAGCTACTCTATCTAAGTCTGGTCTAGAAAAGGCAATGGGAAATGATCCTTCCTAGTTTTGGAGTTAAGCTTCCTATAGTCAATGTAAACTCTCCAACCTGAGGGAGTACGCATAGGAATAAGCTTTTCTTTCTCATTCTCTAAAATCGTGATCCCAGACTTCTTAAGGACAACTTGGACTGCGCTAACCTACTCACTATCGGAGATCGAGTAGATAATGCTTACATCTAAAAGCTTAATGATGTCTTTCTTAACTACTTCGCTCTGTGGGTTTAGCCTCCTTTGTATCTCCTCAGAATGAATGGCTCCATCCTCAAGGTGAATAAGGTGCATGTAAATTGAAGGGGCAATTCCTCTCAAATCATCAATTTTCCACCCTATGGCCTTTCTATATTTTCTAAGAGCCTCTAAGAGATGCTCTTCATGCTCTCTAGAAAGATTGAAAGCTATGATAATCGGAAGGGTCTCACCAGGGCTTAGAAAAGCATACTTTAAATGCTTGGGAAGGGATTTGAGCTCTAAAGATGAGTTAGACTCAAGTAAGGGTGACTCAACTTTAACATCATCAATAACGACATCACTAGAATTAAGACTAAAAGGAATAACCTCAAATGACTTATCAATCAAAGAATTCTCAACTAAAGAGGTGAAAGCTACATGTTTCCACTCTAGGGTTTTCAAATCAAAGCTAGTCAACAAATCCTCAAATTTTCTCAATTCTTCTTCCCTACAAAGTCCTTGACACAAGAATCAATAATATCCACTCTAAAGCACTACTCTCCATCCTCTTCTCCTTTTACACTAGCCCTATTCATTGCCTCAGTAACTTTCATGGTGGATCTCAAATTCCCAAATTTCATCTTTAATAACCCTGACCCGTAATGAATAATAGCATCAGCGATAGGAAAAAAGAGGTGACCTAATAAAATGGGGGTGAAATGTCTAGAGTTGTGACCAGAATCCATACCTACCACTATGAAGACAACAAGGTACACAAACTCACCAACTTAGACCATAACATCTTATACCACAACCCTGGGTCTATGCTCAAACCTATCAGCCAACTGAAGAGTGACATGTGTAAGGGATAACTCACCTAAGCCTAGCTACTAATAGAGGGAGTAGGGAATGAGATTTATACTAGACCCTAAATCTAGCAAGGCATGATCAATCTAGGTTTCACAGATCCTACAAGGAATAGTGAAAGCTCCGGGATCACTCATCTTGGAACTAAGGCCTAAAGTACAAATACTACTCACTTTCTCTGTAACCCTCACCTTCTTATGAATGTTCAATGATCTACGCTTCCTTAAACAAAGGTTGTTAAAGAACTTAGAATAGGAGGGAATGGAGAAGATTAATCTTACAGTCTTTAATATGCTTTATGATCTTGAAAAACATAGAATTTACACTAGGCGTGGGCCTCTCTGAAGCGGATAGGAAGGGAACTCTAGGTGTAACACCTCTAGACACATGGGAATCATCAATGGGCTCTTTTTCACCTCGATTTGGTTGGGAAGTACTATTCTCTCCATGGTCTCTAATGGGCTCAACTCTTTCTACAGGACCTCTTTCTATAAGGCTACAATTAGGCTCTCTAAACTTGAAAGGACCACTTGGTGCAGGCACTACAAAGTCAACTCCTACTCTAGTGTCCATTATCTACCACTCCTAGGAGTGGTAACAGCCTTAGCCAGGACGAACCTATGAAACTAGTCCTATAACTGTGAGAGGAAAAAGACAAATAAATGAATTGATCTACTTTATTTGTTAAGGCCACTACCTTAGCAGGTAAATCTAAGGAAACTCCCACCCCGTTAACACCTCTCTTAGTACCTCCTTGACTAAACCTTTTTATGGCAAAGTTTTGAAAAGAATTTCTAGCCATCAACTCTATTTTCTCCTATGCCTCAATTGGTCTCAAAGTATAGAAGCCATCACCAGAGGTGACATTGACCATCATCCTATTTTGCTCATTTAAAGCTCGAAAGAAGTATTGAAGTAGGTCATGACTACTATACCCGTGGTGTGGGCACTGTCTAAAAAGGTCTTTTGAACCACTCCCAAGCCTCATGAAAAGATTCTAAACCATGTTAAGAGAAAGTAATAATGGGGGTTCTAAGGTATGCCATCTTGGCCATGGGATAGAATTTTTGAAAGAACATAGATTGAAGCTCGGCCCATAAAGTGATGCAACCATTAGTGAGGAATGCAACCAAGTCCTATCCTTGTCCTTGAGAAAGAAAGGGAAAAATCTTAGACCTATGACCTCTGGGAGACATTGGGAACATTGAAGGTGAAACTTTTTCTCAAGAAAATCAGTAATATCCTCTAGAGGACTCTCACTACTTCTCCCATAGAAGGAAGAAAGCATGGTCAACATGTTATGCTTAATCTTGAAATTCGTCTCCCCTAAACTTGGAACATGAATAGCCAAATTAGGCTCAAAAGCTTCAGGGAGAAAGAATTGCCTAAAAGAGGGCTTCTCATCTATGGGTAGGTCCGGTCTAAGAGGCTTTGGTCTAAAATGATCTTGGGCTTGATACCTATTGTGATCATGAATTGGAATGGGATTTATTAGGGCAATGAAAGGATTAGAAGGATGATTGGGATTAGCCATCTTCTCAAGAAGATCTCCTAAATTTCTAAAATGCCTAGCAATTCTATTAGGTTCGGGATTATGGAAAACTAGGGGATTTCCAAGGGATCTCTTAGCAAGAGTACAAAAACTATTCTAACTCCGGCCACTTCAACCCCGAAATTTCAACAATCCTTAAACTACAGTAGATAAGCCATAATCCTAGAAAGTCTACTAAAAACAAAAACAAGAATAACTAATAAAGCTAAACAAGCTAACAAGCTAAATACGGAAAATAAACTTAATAGCTCAAAAGAAAACAAAAACAAAGATAGGTAAACAAGTACCAAAGTAAGATAATATAAACAAGAAGCAAGATAAGCAAAAACTAAACAAACTATAAAGAAAAAGCAATGAAAACAAATAAAGCAGCTATAATTACACACAGGCAAAAAATACAAACCACTGTGCCTTCCCGACAACGGCACCAAGAACTTGATATGCCCTTGAAGGTACAAGCCGTAAAAGGTCCCACAAGCATACAGGCTATGCAATAGAGGGCTACTAATGCGGGTGTTGAACCATAGGGAGGCTATTGATTTGAAGTGAATCCTATGCTTGGTGTCCTAGAAAATGCCAAAAAGAAAATATAGACTAAACATATTTTTGGTGTTTTGGATTAACGGGAGCTAGAAAAGAAATGAAAGACTAGATTATGAATGCAAGAAAGGAAAAGTAAGAACTAAGCTAATCTAAGGGAATTAAACCTATGGGAAGGTGATAGGGTAACCTACACTTGCGAACGGGTGACTCTTTAACTTAATGCTATGGGATTCGAGATATTGGCTTATAAACATGGCTTCTAATGCTAAGCAACTAACTAGTGTCATAATTACACCCCAAGACTTGATGTGGGTCCGTCCCTAAGCACATATATATAAAAGCCAATCAAATCCCATAACAAATAATAAAAAAATCATCCCATTATTCAAGTTTAGTCCCCCTAATTTATCTACTCAAGCATATAATAAAAGAGAATGAAAGAGGATTGAGAAAGCTTCCTTCCATCCTTGTTTGTTCTTTACAAACTTGAATAAATCTTTACCAAATGATGTTTGAATCCTCCAAAATCAACTCAATTCTATGTGGCTGTGTTAGTGCATTTATTAGAGGTAGGTGAAAGTAGGGTTTTGTGTATGAGAAGTGGGTGTATGAATGGGAGGTGGGAAAGGGATCAAAACTCTTCAAAATAGGCTAAAGAAGGGCATAAATAATGCAGCAATCACGTCCAGCTAGGGGCCTTAGCAAGTTGACCAGCCAAGCCTTGAGGTCGACCAGCCCAGGAGGGCCAACTGGCCTAAGAGGGCCAACTTTCTATTTCGGCCGGTCACCTAAGCCAGTTGACTGGCCCTAGAAAGAGAGACGACCGGTCAAGTCAGAAGCTAGCCAATTTCTTCGAGTCGTGTATATTTCGTCCCGGTTGCTCTTTTCTTTGCTTGGTTGCCTCCAAAAGCTCTTTTCATATTTCTCCCACATCCCAAACACCTCTAGCTTGACTACAACATCAATTCTCCTTCAATTCAAGTCCTGAGCTTTTGACCTAACTTCACCAAACACGAGAAATAAGCATGCATTAATGTAGCATTTGTCTTCAAAATCAACTATGTGTATTTGCTTACACTTAAGCCTCACTCTAGTATATATACTATACTAATGCATCTTTTAAAGCTAAAAACACCTCTTAAACATAGGCAAATAACAACACAAACACTCACAAAAACACAACCCATCAATACCCACTTCATGTAATCACCACACAAACACATAGACATGCTAACACAATGGTTTAGAGATGGTTAATAGCGTAATAGACTTCAACATCATTGAGGCATTTCTACAAACACATTGACTTGTATGTAAATTTGCCATAGAAACCTTAAGCACAAGCATATATATATATACAAATCCATCAAGTTCCCATTATAAAAAAGTAGTAATCAATATATAAATACAAGATATAATCACCCTACATGCTCTACTTATACATATATTAACTTGGGATAAAATGGAGATAAGGAATATATCCTTCTACCCAAAGATAATCCATTTCAATCCATGAGCATGAGCCCCAAATCTGGCTTTGATCCTCTTAAATCATTGATTTGTAGGGTTTAATGTGTAGGTGAGTGTGTCTGAGAGGTGTGAGAGAGAAATTAGGGTTTAGCGAAATGGCGGTTCAAAGGTTTAGTGAAAGGCTAGGGGATTCACTCTCAATTTCGCCAAAAAAGCGCATATAAATTGGCAATTATCGTGCCCAGCCGGTCAACCAGTTGGGGAATCAGCTTTGAAGGTAGGTCAACCAGCCTAAGGACTCAACATTTTAACTTGGCTAGAGGCCTTGGCCGATCGACCAGCCCAAGGTGGAGGTTGATCGGCCACCTTTGCTCCTTGGCCCGATTTTGCTCCTCACGAGGTACTTTCTTCTCAGATGCTCTAATCTTTGTTCAGCGACTTCCAAATGCACTTTTCTTGATTTTTTTATGTCCAAAACACCCTTGGCTTTCCTCTATACCCCAAACACCATTGATCAAGCTCCAATCATCTCTCTGAATCTTATCTAAAATAAGCAACATACGCGTATTAATGTAGCATTTAAGTCTTAAAGTCAACTATGAACATGTAAACCCTAATATACACAAGTATGACCTAAATGCTATAACAATACACCAAATGAAGCATAAAACACCTCAAAAAACAAGAATAAGAATGCAAAGCACAAGTGCACATAAAACCAACATATTAACACCCTCAAATCTTCTCCTTGCTTGTCCCCAAGTTAGCCCCAACCTAAGTTTATCTCAAAGTTGATACAATGGTTTGCCTAAAGGATTGACTCACTATTTTGATGAGTCTAAGGAGCATGTGTAGGATAAAAAATATTACATGTGGTTTATCCTAATCTATATTTTCAAAAATTTTACTGCGAAAACATGCTAGGAAAACAAAAATAACCGCATAACACACACATGAACGTGCTTAAGAACATGTAGAACATGTCTAGTATTGAAAAATATGTAAAGCTAACCTCTTGAATTGTGGGGCCTTTGGTGAAGCTATAACCGTCAAGAACTTTGTTTCCCACTCATGAATAAGGCCACAAAAAAATATTTAAGTATAAGGGTGTTGATAAAGGCAACTCTCTAGTCTTCTTCTCTATGATTGAAAAGACTTAGCTTGAGAGAACAACATCTTGTATGGGAAGAAGCAAAATAATATGCTCCTAAAAAACTAGAGCAAAAGACCATACAATAAGTATTTACTATGTGTTGTCGTATTTTCTTGCAAAATAGGAAGAGATCAACTATAAAGTGGATGCGTTAAATGGTATAGGGTTTTCCTTATTTATAGGGAAAAACTTGGCACCCAAGGTTTCTAATCTTTTCATGTGGGAGAAAATTTTCCATGTAGCCTTTCCTTATGGAACTTGTCCACTTTTCTTGAAGGATTATGCAACTTGTCTACTTGTCTTGAAAGAATATGCAACTTGTCCACTTGTCTTGGAAGATTATGCAACTTGTTTACTTGTCTTGGAAGATTATGCTATTTGTCTACTTGTCTTGGAAGGTTTAGGCCAAACCCACCATCCAAAAGACAACACTTAGTCCATAATCTATGAGGAGGCCCAAGCCCAATAGGAAACTAACCTAGCCCAATTAGTTTATCTTAGACTCTAAAGAAAGCCCAAACCTAATTCCAAGTTTTGGCCCAATAAGGCTACTATCACAATATTAAATTTGCTCTTTCAAGATTGCTCTCTCAAAGTCATTTCAACTATGCAAGATTCACAAAGATGTAGATCTTCGTGATCTAATGAGCTAAGATGCCCATCCTCGACTAATTTTTAAATTCACTTTAGATTAATAAGTCCTAAGTGTAAAAACCAAAGATATGTACATTTGGTCAAAGAAACCTTCCTTTGCTGGGAATTAGTTTCTTCTATATTATGCAATGAGTTTATAATAGGTTTGATATAGAACAAGTTATCATGCAGCTACTAGAATAGATAATATTTCCATCTCTACTAATATCAAACTAGAATGGAAATTAATGAAAAAATCATATAATATTAATTGCAAAATAGAAATAAAGTTTTTATGTACATCTAGAACATAATAAACATTGTTAAAAACAACTTTCTATTAGATGGAAAATTTGAGCACATTCCTCCTACTGTAGCAGCCCATACTTTTGCTCCATTACCCATCCTAATTCCCCTTTAGCTAGTTCCTTTATTTCCTGAAACCAATGCAAAGAATTACAAATATGGTTAGTGGCTCCAGAGTCTACAATCCAAGGGTTAGTAGAATCAACCACAAAACAGGTTCCAAGATAGAATAAAGGATGTGCACCTATCTAGCCTCATGCCAAGTACTTCGGGCAATCCCTTTTCTAATGCCCTTTTTGGCTGCACTTAAAGCATTTGCCTTAGGCTTTTCACCTGTTAGCTGTTTGGGCTATTCGCCATTGCTCTTCTTTAGCACTCGACCACATTTTTGCTTCCGTTTTCCTTTGAACTTGCTCCCTTTTAGGGTGAGTCCAGAAGCGGATGCTTAGACTATGTTTACGTGGCCTTTATTTCTCATTATGGCTTTTGTGCTCTTTCATCAATTTCATCACATTCATGTTCATCTTACCCATATTATAATTAAGCTTCAACTGGGTGTAAGACGATGGTAAAGTTTCCAAAATCATGTCTACCTTTGACTATTCATCTATTTTTTCCCCTAGGATCTTGGCAATATTGAAATAATCAATCATTTTTTATTTTTTCTTCTGCCATCCTTTGATTAATAAGTTCTCTAAGTACACCTTGCCTTAGGAGCCTGTTCTTATCGGCAAACATATAAGAAAGAGAGGTCATGATTTCTTTCGCAGTTTCCATATGCTGATGCTTGCTCCGCAAAATATTTGACATAAAAGCCATCATATAGCATTTGGCCATACTATTAGCGTTGTGCCGTTTTGCCTCAGCATCTTTCAGGGCTTGAGAAGAGTTTTCCCTCACAACATGACAATGAGTGGTTAGGATATACTTGTACTCTTCTGTAATGAGTACTATGTCCAAGTTTCGATCCCAGTGCACAAAATTTGGTCCAATAAGATTATGCCCTTTGAGAATTGTACCTAGTGGATTGAACAAAGATATATTTTTTTGGATATACAATAATATAATCATAGTTGGAGTATGAAATTGATGCATGTATAATATTTATGCTATCTTTGAAAATAAAACATACAATCACCTTTTTACATCATTTGTCTTTGAGTAGATTAATCCTTAAACTACTCGATGTAATAGTGTCTCAACTTCCTCACAAGAACTCCACTGATAGGATAACCGAACTTATGAACATTAAGTTAAGTGCCACCACTTATTTGAATCGACAATTCTTTGGATGTGATCCATTTGAATAATTCAATCACTATTTTGTTTGGCTTCTTAAATCTAGTAGTGAAATATATCGATAGGATAGCTGAACCTACCATTTAAGTTGAATGTATACCAATTCCTTATGTTCATTCCCTATAACATTCTTGATTTAAGCCATTTGATGGGGTAGTGACTGTAATTAATGTTGCTTGAGGTGATCTCTATTGAAGAACTCCACCAACAGGATAGCCGAACTCACTAACACCCTTTTGAATAAACATTTTAAATTCATCTTGCTAAATCTAATAAAGTGTCACCTTCTAATGGGGAAGTTAATGACATTTACCATAAGCGTGAATCAGATATGAAAGATGTGGGGTGTTTCTAGTCCTCTTTCCCACTCAATATTTTAACTTAAGGGTTTGCTTTATTTTTGGTATTCTTGCTTTGTTTTAAATCTAAACACACTTTGGATTTGCAAACAATTTGGTTTTTATGAATCCCCTTTGTGTTACTAAAACATTGCAATAGTATAATAGATTATTACCTAAATCTAGGTTTATAGACCCTTATGTTGACATATTTTAAATCCCAAGTTAAGTTCTTCATTTTTTTTTATTTGCCACGAGATTGCATAGCATCTTTAGATGTAATTGCTTACAATTATCTTGTCTAAGCCAATTTCATTTAAATGAACTTATAATCGAGTAGACATGTTTCTAAGTGGTCATACATGCTAATACTTATTCAAATATGATCAAACATATATCAATGCAATGTAAACATCTACCAAACCATGTTAGAATCCCTCTTTGATGGCTCACTACAATCTTCAATGCAAAAACACAAAACAACATCAATTTAGACCTTTTTGGGCTTTGCTGATCAACCAATTGGTCCTGCTGGTCAACCTGCTATCCCGCCACCTAAAAAATTTGGCTTTCTGCATCTAATGGTTGACCCTACTGGTCAACCACTTAACTCGACTAGTAGGGACAATTTTGTTCCTGCATGCTGTCTTTCCTTGCTTTTTTTCCTTGGTTTTGAGGATTATAACTATAATACACTTTGCCATTTCTTATCATAAAAAAAGAATCATTAAGAAGACATCACGAATTTCCTATGCTTCTTTTAAATGAAGCTACAAGCAATGCCCACAAAGATCTATACATGAAATCGCCTATGACCAAGCTTTGTTGACCGTACATGAAAATCTATCATGCATACATACAAACCATCAAGGGATTTTATATCACTTGCACTTATAAGCAAAAACCCACAAGTTTATGCAACAAAGACATCCTAATCTTGCCACTCACAAGATGACTAACATACTTGTGCACATAAAATGTTCTTGCATAGTCTAAGCATGTTGTGTGTGAGCCTAAGCCCTAATACCAATTGTAGGATTGATAAAATTATGTGTGGTCAATCTTAGTCTATATTTTAAAAAAATTCACTATGAAAACATGCTAAGAAAACAAAAATAACCACATAATACACATGAACATGCTTAAGAACATGTAGAACATAACTAGTATTGTAAAATATGTAAAGCTAATCTCTTAAAGGGTGGAGCCATTGGTGAAGCTATAATTATTATGAATTTGTTTTCCGCTCTGAACAAGTCCACCCAAAAGTATTTAACTACAGGGGTGTTACTATAGGCAACTCCCTAGTCTTCTTCCCTATGATTGAAGAGACTTATCTTGAGAGAATATCCTCTTGTATGGGAAGAAACAAAGTGATATGCTCTTGAAAAACTAGAGAAAAAAATCATAGAATAAGTGTGTACTATGTGTTGTAGTTTTTTCTTGCCAAAGAGGAAGAAATCAACCACAAAGTGGATAGATTAAATTGTACAGTGTTTTGCCTATTTATAGGGAAAAACTTCACACCCTAATTTGCTAATCTTTCCATGTAGTAATTCCTTGTGCAACTTGTCCACATGTCTTGGAAGAATACACAAGTTGTCCACTTGTCTTGGAAGATATGCAACTTGTCCACTTGTATTGGAAGATTATGTAACTTGTCTACTTGTCTTGGAAGACTTAGGCCAAGCCCACCATCCAAGCCTAACACATAGTCCATAATCAATATAGAGGCCTAAGCCTAATAAGAGACCAACCTAGTCCAGTTAAGTTATCTTGGACTTTAAAGAAAGCCCAAACCCAATTCCAACCTAGCCCAATTAGGTTATCACAACACAAACACATAGACATACTAGAACAGTGATTTAGAGAAGGTTAGTTGCATAATAGACTTCAATAAATATAAGCAACATCATTGAGGCATTTTTACAAACACGTAGACATATATGTAAATTTGCCATAGAAACCCTAAACAAAAACGTATATATATATATATATATATATACACAAACCTATCAAGTTCCCATTATAAAAGGGTAGTAATCAATCCATAAATATAATATATAATCACCACACATGCTTTACTTATACATATATTATCTTGAGATAAAAGGGAGATAAGAAATGTACCCTTCTATCCAAAGCTAATCCTTTACAATCCATGAGCATGAGCCTCAAATCTTGTGTTTGACCCTTTCAGATCCTTAATTCCTAGTGCTAAATATGTTTAGGTAAGTGTGTGTGAGGTGGGTAAGAGAGGAATTAGGGTTTAAGGAAATAGGGGTTCAAAGGTTGGGTTAAAGGCCAGGTGATTCACTCTCAATTCACTTAAAAGTGCATATAAATAGGCAATTATAGGGCACAGCCGGGGCACTAGTTGAGGGACAGGCCCTGGAGGCAGGTTGATCGGTATAAGGGCTCAACATTCTGGCTTGGCCAAGGGCTTTGGCTAGTCAACAGGCCTTCCCTGCTCCTTAGCCTGATTTTGCTCTTACTGAGCTAGTTTTTTCTTGGGTGCTTCAATTTTCATCCAATGACTTCCAAATGATTTTTCTTGATTCCTTTACTTTTAGAACACCCTTAGATTTGATCCACACCTTGAAATACATTAATCAAGCTTTAATAATCTCTCTAGATGTCACCTAAAATAAGCAACAAATCACATTAGTGTAGCATTTAAGTCCCAAACTCAACTATGAACATGTAAACCCTAATATGTACAAGTATGACCTAAATCTTATACTAATACACCAATAAAGCACAAAAAACCTCAAAACAAGAATAAGTGCCAAGCACAAGCACATAGAAAACCAACCCATTAGTTAAGTTCATTAAAGAGAACATTTTCTTTAGATTTAGAGTCCCTTGGATCTTGATTAGTGATGATGGTTTACATTTCTGCCATAAGACACTTGAGGCCTTCCTGAGAAGATACTCGGTCACACAAAAGGTTGCTACCTCTTATCACCCACAAACTAGTGGACAAGTAGAGGTGTTTAATATGGAAATCAAGTCCATCTTAGAGAAAATGGTTAGGCTTGATAGGAGAGATTGGTCTATTAGGTTGAATGATGCTTTGTGGGCCTACCGTACTACATTTAAGACTCTAATTGGCATGTCCTTATATAGGTTGGTTTATCAGAAGGCTTGTCACTTGCTGGCAGAGCTTGAGCATAGGGCTTATTAGGCAATTAAGGCACTAAATTTTGACATGGCAAGAGTGGGTGAGAAAAGGAACTTGACCTATCGAAGTTGGAGGAGTTTAGATTC
Source organism: Cordia subcordata (assembly GCA_028554755.1). Classification (NCBI taxonomy): domain Eukaryota; kingdom Viridiplantae; phylum Streptophyta; class Magnoliopsida; order Boraginales; family Cordiaceae; genus Cordia; species Cordia subcordata. The sequence continues at coordinate 3,310,240 of JAPTOF010000028.1, read as the reverse complement.
GAGGTGTATGATAACACCAAGCTTTATAAGGATGGGATGAAGAGGATTCATGATAGACATATTCTTAAGAAGTCATTTTCTCCCATCAATAAAGTTTGGCTATCTAACACGTGTTTGAAGCTCTTTCCAAGAAAGTTCAAGACACAATGAGATGGTCTATACGAGGTATTGGTTGCCTACCCTTCCAGTGAGGTAAAGATCAAGGACTTGAAGGATTGCCAGGAGTTGACGATAAATGGGCTGGGCCTAAAGCACGCATGTAATTCAATCATGGCTCGTGTGGAGACCATAGCGCTATAGGACCCCATCTATAGAGATTGATGATGAGTTAATGATTGCCTAACTGATAGTGTGATGGTTAACACTACTAGGAGGCAACCTAGATTAAATTTTGTCATTTTCATTTCCTATTTCATTTTCCTTTCATTTCCTTTCTTTTCTTTCCACCTATACAAAGTGTAGAATCCCGATTCTTGTTCCATTAGGATACACATTTGCTTATTATTTGCGCATGTCAATGCAAGCTTACATGGCAATACTACTAACCTTGTTCTTTGTGAGTGCTTGTGATTTGATTAAACAACAGGTTAGTGGTTCACTATGGATCATTAGGAAATTAAGATGTGTTAAAACACACACATAGTAGAATTAAGGCACGAATGAGAAAAGAATACGCACAATTAAATGTGGCTTAGGCACAATTAAATATGGCTTGGCCCTCTGCTTATGTCCATGAAAACCTTTACTAATAAAAATAGTATTATAACCCAAGTGACTTTTTGCACAGCTGTCTAAACCCTCCCTCACAGTGTTCTTACTATGGCCCTCTCTTTCAACCTAGACCTATTGTGAGGCACACACCTTACAACTAATGCAAGAGTCCTATTTATAGAAGAGACTTCCTTGTCCTTCAAGAGAATGGTTTCCTAATCTATCAATCCTCTTATAATTAAGGCTCTTATCGTAACTAGAATTTTGATTCTCATTATTACTCTCTCCTAATTTCGATATGGGCTTGGTTTTAGCATTTGAACCACAACCCAGCAAATTCCTTCCTTGGAGAAAAGTGCTAAGAATCTCCATAGTAGGCAAGAACGTCACTCTTCTCTTCTTCTTCGCCTTTACTTCAGGTTCTTCATCCTTGTCTCATTCATCTCCCAGGACGGTGCATCCTACTAAATAGCACACGTGTTTCTCATTCTTCCTCCCTTTAAAAACTAGCTCATCTATGATGCACTTTGTAGTAGTTTCCCTCACCAAGGTACTTGTACCATCTTGACACCAATTCACCTAGCGAAATCACGTTGGACAAACAAGATGGCACACACCTCACATTGGGGACAATCTTGATACTACCATTATTAACTGTCAAGTGAACTCTCTGAATGCCAGCAACCATCATCTTCTGGTTATTCCTAACAGTGATGTATCCAAGCTTCTTCCCCATAAGCAAAGTATCAAAACTAGCTTTATCATTTCAAACGTGAAATGTTCCCACTAAATCCAACACCCAGTCAATCTTCTTCCTTGAGCCCTCATTAGCATCCCTACTTACTACCATCAAACAAGTCTCACTACTATCACTATCATCATCTTTAACAAGGTTTGCGGAGTCCTTTCGTTAATCCTTCTCCTTGCCCTTAGATCTTCACTCTCTATGGCTCTTCATGTCTTCCCTCAATCTAGGACATCTTGATTGGATATAGCCTTTTCTTTATAATAGTAGCAGTACTCTCAATCTTCTTCTCTATTCCGAGCTCAACTTTTTGATCTCAATCTACCTCTGTGAGAATTCCCTCTTCTAGAACTCCTCCCTCAATTTGAACCTTTAACGGTTAGTGCTTGATCTCCACTAAGCATGCTACTTCTTCCCAACATCCTCTCATCTTCTCTCAAGAGCACAGTCATGTCGTTTAGCTCGAGAGTCTTCTTCCTAACGAGGACTGATTGAACAAATGGCTTGTATGACTTTGGCAAGAAAGATATTAGTAAAAGTGCTTATTTTTTATCTGTAATTCTCTTGTTAGGCTCCTCAACACTTATGAGCTTGACCACTAACTCGTTGAACTTATTGATGTGATTCAAGATGGCATTTCCCTCTTCCATCTTGAATGAGTAGAGCTTCGTCCTCAAACACAATTGGTTAGTGACCGAATTTGACTAATAAATGTTTTCTAGCTTGTCGAGTATATCACTCATTACCACCTCATCTATTAGATGACATTTAATTTGCGATGCTAATGCCAACCGAATTGTACTTTCGACTCTTTGTTGTAGGGACTTCCATCTTATCGTTGACTTCGTCTGGTTTCACCTCCTCTAAGACTTCATCAAGGCCTTGTTATACCAAAAGGTCCTCAATAGTATTCCTCCACAAGTTCAAGTTTATGTTCCCATTGAACATTGGAATTTCAAACTTTTTACCAGTCATCGTCATGGCTCCTATGCAAAAATTCACTAAAACTCAGCAATCCAAAAAGAATTTGGAAAAGCTGACCCCAAAAATGGATTCATCATATTGAAAAATGTTAAGGGGACCTTTGGTCAATTTAGTCAAACCCCTAAAACTTCTTAGTCATAGCTTCTCTCTTTGACTCATGCATCTTCCATCTTCATCACCCATCAACGTCCAATCTCTATCTTAACCCAAAGTTCACTTAAATCATGAAAAAAAACAAGTAATTAGTTTAGCAATTTGTCTCTTAAACTCAATATGTACAAATGTTTACGCTTAAACCTATTGTTATAATAAGCACTGCACTAATGCATCTTTATGAACACTTATCACCTCTTTATCATGGGCATATAACAACGCAATCACACACAAAAGCACAACACATCAACTCCCTATTAAGCAATAAATCAACACCAATAAGACTTAGAACTAGACCCAAAAGCCCTAGCTAGTTAGGACAAACCTATACTTCTAATTGGGCCCGATTAGGGATAGGGTTGCACCAATGGTTAGGGGTAGTATGTATAGTAAAATAAGCCCGCCACTAGAGTAAACAAACCATCAATAGCCTTAGAACAAGGTTAGGAACCCAAATCCATTCCAAGAGAGCAATCACCTTTAAGTTTCCCTAAACCCTTGTAGATTCTTACCTCCATAGCTTGATTATACCACTATTCCCGTTAGTTAGGTTTAGTTTCCTTTTGTTTAGGTTTAAATTAGAGTTGTAATCAATTCAAATTTCCTAAAAGAGAGTAGGTATGACCACACATAGCTAGCATCGAACACACTTTCATTTAGAGCCACACACCTAGATAGCCTCCCTATGGACACGACCTTGCACTCGCGTAAGCTATACTAAACATGACCCATGCACTTTTGAGTGACACTTTTAAGGTTTACAATCACTTAGGATTGGTCTTGCTCTGGACAAGCGAGGAGTAGGCTTGGGGGTGTTAATGTGACTTGATTTTATGTGTGTTTGCATTATATTTCTATACTTGTTTTAAGGTATTTTGAGCTTAATTGATAACATTATTGTAGTATTTATATCACATTTGCTCATAAGCATTGCCAATTGTATATAGTTGAGTTTCAAGGTTAAATGCTACACTAAAAGCTTAATTTTGTGCTTTAGGTGACTATAAGGTGAAAGTAAGCTTAAACGAAGATGAATGAGAAAGATACAAGAAGTAGAGGTCAGGGGACTAAAAGCATAATGTGAGAACATCGAAGCCAAAAAAGCTCAATCGTTCGACCAAAGAGCAGAGCTGGTCAACCGACTAGGTTACTGGCAGGCCCAGAGAGTTATAGGGTTAGTCGATCGAGTAGAAGCTCAAAGCCATTCGACCAGCTAGGTTGACTGTTATGACCAAAGAGCCTTCTTTGTATACTAGTCGACTATGAAGTGGAGTCGGTCGACTGGCAGTGCGCTAAAAGATATAAATAGGACCTGATCTTGCAGAAATTGTGTCATAATTTCACACACTTCACACCTACTTCTCATGCACCTAACCTTAATTCTTACCCATCTCACACATACCTTTTCACATACTTCCCACTTGGATTCAGGCATGTTTAGAAGGATTTAACAACTTTGGAGTGAGGAGTTACTTAAATTTTGTACATGGATAACAAGGATGGAAGGGAAGTCTCATAATCTCTCTTTTATCCTATTTTACATTATGCTTGAGTGCACTTGATTAAGGTGATTTAGCTTGTGTAATAGGTTGACTTAACACTCTTATGTTGTGGGATTTTGATGGCTTATATATATATACACACACATTGTTTTACTTGTTCAATGGTATCTACTTAATTCATGTCTATATGTTTCATTAATTGCCTTTGTGAGTAGTATGTATATAAATTGAAGTGTATCTGCTCCTAAACACTTCTAATCCATCTAATAATCATGTGTACGTGTTTATTTGTGGATTATATGAAGTGAGTATTGCTTTGTTCACGTCTATGTGAGTAATAGCACGCTTGGCAGTGAATATAACTTCAATTTTGCCTATATGTTGGTACCCAATTGCTATTAAGGGTGTAATCTGAGCATGACAATGTTTGGTAGTTGAATGGGTCCATGTATAAAAAACACCATAGGTTAGAACATGTAGGATTATGCACACAGGTCAAATCCTGCTATAGTGACCCTAGAATGACTAAGGACAAGCCTAGATCAAGTCCCCTTTTACTTTAAATTCAGCTAATAAGAGTCCGAATGGGTTTAGTCAACCTAAGTAAACCTAGATCTTTGCTTTAAATCCAGTCAATGGTTACTAGGGTTGGTTTGTTCTAGGTTAACTAGGAAGGTTTTTAGTCCTTCCTATGGCCCTAGGTCATAAGGACCACATCGTAGCTCTAGGAGACGCAGCCTAGGGATGGACTAGAGCCAAGTCCTTAGTATAAATTAGGATAAAAGATGGCATCCTAGTTAAGAGTGACCCATAGTTAAGGCATTTCCCATAATCCCATAGCATAAAAGTCTAATGTCACCCACTATCGAGCATAAGTCACCCTAACCCGATCTAATAGTCGATTTCCCTCTAGACTAGTTCGCGTCCCCATTTTCCTTTCCTGATTCCCATGGAGTAATTTTATTTTCCTTCCCTTGAGCTTCTATATATCCAAAAAGTACAAAAATATGGCTAGAGAAAGTTTCTTTTTTAGCACAATCTAAGACAAACATACATAGTATCCTCTTCATGCAATAGTTTCCCTGTGGTTCGACACCTATTCTTATCCACACTATCTTGCACTGATCTATGCACTTTTGGGTCTTTAGGGCTTGCACTTCTAAAGATACTTCATTAATAGACACTAGTAGTGTAGTTGAAGTGTTGTATTGTACAGCATTTTAACGAGTGAAGCTGGATCGGTCTACCCTCACCCCATTAAAGCATGAGCTGATCGTTTTTTCTAGCAATAAGGTATGGATTGAGGGGTGGTTAATCTCCCTCTCAACATCAGGGACAAAAGCAGATATGTTGATCTCCAAGTGGACTTTGTTGTGGTGAACTACTCAAGCATCATCAACGGGATTATCAAGCGGGTTACCTTAAACAGGTTAGGAGCCATAGTGTCTATCTGCCAACAGATGATGAAGTTCCCAACTAGAGACAGAGTGATTATGAACAAAGGAAATCAACAAGATGCCAGAGCATGCTATGCCGCAACACTTAGGCCAAAGGAAAACCAGAAGAAGATTGGAAACATGCTGATGGAGTTGCTTAAAGATGACCCAAACTGGGGAAGCTAACTGAAGAACTTGAGATTGTTGAGATTGGCAGACCTGATAGAAAAACTTATGTCAGAGCTGAACAAACAAAAGAAATCCAACAAGGTACCACTCAATTCTTTACTTTAAATTCTGATATATTTGCTTAAGATCCAGCTGATATGATAGGGTTAAATCCAAAAGTCATCGAGCATCATTTAAACATCGACCCTGCCTTTAAACCAGTCCGACAAATATGACGACCCTTCAGTGCTAATAAAAATAAAGCAATCAATGTACAAGTGGAGAAATTGCTAAAAGCAAGTCATGTTCAGAAAATAAAATACCCGACATTGGTTTTCAATCAGATAATCGTCAAAAAGGCCAACGGGATATGAAGACTCTATGTAGACTTCATTGACCTGAATAAAGCATGTCCAAACGACAGGTTTCCACTACCAAGAATTAACTGGCTGGTTGATTCAACTACAGGATTTGAGATGCTATCATTTATGGATGCTTCCTCAGTCTACAACCAGATAAAAATGGCACTAGTCGATCAACCACACACTACTTTCATTACAGATTGAAGACTCTACTACTACAAGATCATGTCTTTCGGGTTGAAAAATACTAGGGCAACATATCAGTGCATAGTCAACATGGCCTTGAAAGACCAAATAGGTCAAAACATAGAAGTCTACATTGATGATATGCTCGTCAAGAGTAAGCAAACATGGTACCACATGTTTGACTTGAATGAAGCCTTCTAGATAAATGAGAAGGCTCGACATAAATTAAATCCTAAAAAATGTGTCTTTAAAGTCAGAGCTAGGAAGTTCCTAGGCTTTATAGTGATGTACTGTGGCACTGAAGCCAATCCTAAAAAGATTGAGGCCATACTCAATCTTAAACCTCCAAGAATGGTACACGATATATAGTCATTGTCTAGAAAAATCACAGCACTAAGTTGATTTATGTTAAGATCCACTGATTAGTGTGCATCATTTTTCACGATCCTTCAAAATCCAAAGGATTTCAAATGAACTCTTGAATGTTAAGAAGCATTCGAAAGGATCAAGTCTTATCCTACACAGCCTCTAATTCTTGCGAGGCCAAAAGAAGGGGAAATATTATTGTCATACTTGCAAACTCCAACTCAGTAGTAGCAACTGTCCTAATTCGAAAGACAAAAGAAGGCCAAAGACTAGTCTATTATGTCAACAAAACATTAGAGGGAGCGGAGTTTAGGTACAATAGCTTGGAAAAGTTAATGCTTGCTTTGGTAATGTCAGTTCAAAAGCTGAAGCCCTATTTTAAGGCACACCCATTCACATTGATGACTGATCAGCCTCTACGGCAAGTACTGCATATGGCAGAGTTTTTAGGATAGTTGCTAAAGTGGTCAGTTAAGTTAAGCCAACTTATTAGCCAAGAACTGCACTTAAGGCCCAGGCCTTAGCAGATTTTGTAATGAAATGTACCCAACCGGTGGTCAGTGATTGGAGCTTGTATATGGATGGTGCAGCGAGTAAAATAGGCTTGGGGGTAGGCATTGTGATTAGGAAACCCGACGGAACATAACTTAGGTATGTAGTTAAGTTTGAGTTCAAGACGACAAATTATGAAGCAAAGTATGAAGTGTTGTTATTAGGGATGAGATTACTTAAGGAGCTAGGGCGAAGACAGTCAAGGTATATACCAATCTTCAGTTAATTGAAGGGCAGATAAATGGAACTTTTGAGGCCAAAGGCAACAACATGAGAACTTATTAGAAACAAGTGATTGAAACAATGGCATCATTTGACTAATTTTAACTTCAACAAATATCTAGGGGGAGCAATGCTGGGGCCGATACTTTATCTAAAATAGCATCTGCCTTCAAAAAAGCTGAAGATCAATGTTGAAAGGCTCATAGGTCCCACAGTTAACATTTTGCTCATCAACATCACTGATGAAATCGATTGGAGACGCCTAATAGTGTAGTATTTACAATATAGTGTCTTACTAGATGATGATTGAGAGGCTTCGAATATGGTGAATCGATCATCACAATTCCTTAGCTTTGAGGATCAGCTCTATAATGCACTATTGGGAAACCTTTGCTAAGGTGTGTAGGTAGTGCTGACAGGGAATTCATTGTCAGAGAAATACATGAAAGAATGTGTGGAAATAACTTTATAGCTAGGACTTTGGTGTAGAAAGCCATACGATAAGGGTATTATTGGCCCAGCATTACACAAACAGCCAAAGATATCGTGAAAGGTATGATCGATGCAAAAAGATTGCCAATATTTACCATATAGGACATGCTATCCGGAGTCCAATAACAAGCCCTTGGCCATTTGTAAAATGGGATATATATATATATATATATATGCTTGACATTATTGGCCCTATGCTTATCAAGAAGGCTCAAGGGAAGTTCGCATGCATAGCTATTGATTATTTCACAAAGTAGGTAGAAGCTGAAGTTGTAGTGGTAATGACAAACAAAACAGCTTGGAATTTCGTTTAGAGAAACATCATATGCAGATTTAGGGTTCTAGGGAGCATCATTACTGATCATAGGATGCAATTTAACTCAAAGTATTTCTGAGAACATGCTGCCGAATTAAAGATTGACTTGTGTTTCTATACAGCATCGCATCTTTAGGCTGATAGGCAAGTAGAGTTCACAAACTAGATTATAATCAATGGTTTAAACTCAAAGCTTGAGGGTGCCAAGGGGATTGTAGACAAAAATATTACCAGAAGTTCTATGGGCTTATCGAACAACCATCCACAACAGTACTAGAGAACCTTGTTCTCGAATGGTCTACAGTCAAAGATATTAGTGCTAGTAGAGATGTTGTCCCCAATACTACGTGTGAAACACTTCTCCGGGAAGGAAAATGATGAGATTATAAGGGTTCAGTTGGAGTTTGTCAGTAAGGTACGGGAAGATGTGTGTCTTAGAAATGAAGAAACAATGAAAGTGTTGTAAGCCAAATAATCTAATGGGGGTCAATTAAGATTATGCTACTTTTCAAAAAATAAAACTAATTTAATGCAACTTTGAATACAAGATAACAAACACACTTATCATAAGCAATTTAACAAACAAGTAGTAAGCAATGTAGGAATAATTGAAGTAGTAAACAAAATTGAATGCACTGTAATTTTTAGATGGTTCAACCAAGTCTACATTCACTACCCAAGGATTCTCCTCTTAGGACTTCATAACAACTCTATTAGATAAATGATGCTTCTTCAAATGTTGGTGAAACACAAACCAACTCTAATACGACTCTTCAAAGAACCCAAGTAAAAGCACATCACTAAGGTTTCCCCACTCCTTTCTAGCTATGAGTATAATCTCAAATCTATTCTAGCTTGTGGAGTGTAATTATTTTGCTGATTGAGTACAAGGAATATAGATATCACTCAATATCTCTCTTAAAAAGAATATAAAAATGTAAGGCTTTGTATAACTCAAGAATCAACAATCTAAAGCTCAAGAAGATTTGTATTGATCAATTGATTGTGTTAAAAATACTTCTAATAGAGTTTGTATAGTGTATGAAAGAGACAAGATAGAGAGAAAGTCATTTTGAGTGAAGGAGATATGAAAATCATGCCAAAATTAGCTTCCAATGAATATATTTTAAAATAGCTCTACAGAAGCCGTCAACCGGGGGTGTGTTTGGCCTCTCCTATACATTTCTTGCTACCTCTAGATGCCTAGGTTGGTCACCTGGCCTGGGAGTCCAACGAGGACCAGAGAGCAGCCAATTTTGAGCTGTCAAATATGCCCAAGTCGGAAGCCTAGTTAGGGGTTCCGACCACGATTAGAAAATACAGTTTTTGGCTAATTTTGAGAATCTTTTGAGATAAAGATATTTTGACAAATTGAAACATATCTCTAGGGATCAAGACAATGATAGGATTTGCAATTACTTTGAAATCTCAAAAGAATTCTTGAAAGAGAGAATCGAGATTTTCAAAAATTTTCCAAACTGGATATGAAACGGTTAGTTTTTCAAATATTCTTTGAAATGTTAGAGCAATCATATCTAGAGGATTTAAGGATCATTTTCAAGATTCTAAGAATGAAGTTTATATGCTTTTTTTAAAAAAAATCAAGATTGAAATCGAGATGATCAAAGTAGAAACAAAAGAGATCAAGATAAAAAATAAAGATGGAAAACAAGATGAGATGATCAAAAACAAAAGTTTTAGATAAAAGACCAAGAAAAAGAAAGTTTTAAGGTCTAGAAGATAGATTCATGAATATACACATGAAAAAGTAAAAGAATAAACAAATCGAGCCGATACCCCTCATGACTTCACGTCTCTGGCCTTATATCTCCCTTTGTCTTTGTAGAGCTTGCTTTGATCTTTGACTTCTAGGTTTTTGAGCTTCTATGAGCTTTCACAAGATGTAAACTTTTTGTGGCTCATAACATCACGCATTAATTTATACGAAGCATTCAATCAATAATATAATTAATTCAATTCCCAAGACATACATTATGTAATCATTATTGATCCCGTAAAGAACTAGATAATAATTTTTGATAGGATCTCTGGTCATGGTTACCTGTAAAATAAGAAAATCTAGGCACTGGTGTGGTACCAGCCAAAGAACCTCCAATGCCTAAGTCAAAATACTTCTCCAGAGGGTAGGTTTCAGGAATGGGAAAGGTAATAAAGAACGAGTTACCTTATTTGGAATCATAGGGTTCTATGTATAGTTTAAAGAACGAGACACGTGCCACTCGATCTTATCCGTACGATTGATCATTAGGTGTTCATACCCTAATTGGGATTACTTGTGTTGGTGGTCAGTCAGTCCGACTCTAGAGATATCTTATCAGGAGTTCCCGATCACAACGTAGCTATAACCTGGGTCCATATCCGTCTTAAGTTTTCTTTTCTTAGTAAAGTTCGTAGGTATGATCTGATCCCATATCAATAGCCCCCATTTAGGGATTTGCCTAACAAGGACATCACCAAATGCTGCCCGATGAGCCTGCTTCATAATTAGGCATCTCCTGGGTTTCTGGTGTTCTTAAATCACCTTGTTTTCTTGTGTGTATATGTGTTTCACAAATCAACGCACCTATATAGCAATGATGGCGTTTCTTTAAAACGCACGACAAACTGCCATCAGAGGTGCAACTTTTCATCTAACCAATGTTTTGGCACCTCTCATTTTTTTTGAAATTTAAATTTGTTTGTGCCAGATATAAATACGGATTTTTCCTCTTTTCTTCTTACTTTTTACTTATTTGCTGTGTGTACTCAGAGCTTCTTTCTTAGTCCCTTAAGTTTCTCCACTTTGCTGCCTCTATTTCTTGTTTGTAACCATCGTTAAAGGCTTTTCCAGTGTCACTCATTGCTATGTTCATCATCCGTCTCAAGGCTCTTCACACAATTTCTTCGTCTAAATCTTGCACCTTACGAACCTATTCTTTCTCTTTAGCATTCTATGTTTAGGTTTAAGCATTGAATGTTTGACACTCTTAATTCATCTAGAAGTGAAGAGAATACCCCTTTAAAGCTTATGTTTGACAACTGTAGGGTTAGGGTTTCTTTAGACTATTCAAACTTTTTCGGCAACCTAGGGATCTTTGACACTTCCGCACCTACTAGGCCCATTACCCTAAAAAAGGCTTTAGCTTTAAGCTTTGGCAAAGATTTTCTTTTAGAGTTCCTCAATAAGAGATTTTCTCTGACTATCCCAATAAACAACAATGGACCTTGATCACACTGATGTAGTTGAGGATACAATTGGGGACCTTGTTGTTCATTCTCCTGACTACTAAGCCTTTGAGACTGATGAAATAGCCTAGAATAGAGGGTCTTTTGACTTGCCGGTGATGGATGTAGCCTAATAGCCAAAACAAGGAGAAGCCATGGCATCAGTCATGAAGATCCTCTAGACGGCACTGATATCCCCGCCGATGACGAGGATGCAATTGAGGAGAATACAGCTGAGAAGGGAGCCTCATTGGTCAGAGAGGTCGAGATCTCCTTAATGCCCTAGAGAGGGAACTAGTAGACCATGGGATGCTAATGAACATCTAACTCTCCAAAGGGTTTCTTGGGAATTACATCATTAGGCTACCAAATTCATTGTAATGGGACTTAGATTGTCAATTCCCAAATTCGTATGAGACTACCTCAACTATTATGGGCTCTGCCCCAACCAGTTATGTCTAAATTGTTGGGTCATCCTTGTTGGATGGTTTTTATATCTAAAGCAAATGGGATAGAGCCTACTTCCAATCTCTTTCGATATATGTTTAAACTAGCCCAAGATCAAGAAAAAGAATAGTATTACATTGTGGCTAGGAATCAACGGGGGATCTGGCAAGGAACCCTTCATCCCATAAAGGATGGCACAATAGATACATTTTTGTCAGTAGTTCCGACCCAGAGGGCATAAACCTTGAATGGACCACATTAGAAGTTACCTATGGGGTCAAAAAAAAGCTTAACAAGGCCTTTAAGCTTACTGAGAGGGAAGAGGAGCATTACAATGCCCTAAGGGCTTTAGGTCGAGGCTCGTTTCCTGATTTCCAAACCCCTGAAAGGATTAGGGCCTCAGTGTTATATACCGAGCATCAACCATGGCCATTCAATGGTTCGAGTCTATCCTTGTTTGTTATTTTTATTTTTACTTTTCTCCAGTCTGGTTAGATGTGCCCATACTTAGTTATTTTTCTTTCGTGTTTTTAGGAATAGCTAGGCTAAGAAAATGTTAGCTAACTTCTCAACAAGAGGAAGTGCAATGGCAACTTGTTGTCTACTATGGCAACATTTTTGCTTGGATGTCCCATCCATAAAGCTAAGGGACTCTAGCTAGGTATCTCATTAAAGGCATCGTGATACATGAATGGGGCCACCCTCTTGCCTAGGCCCCCGCTAGGATTAGAGGGATAAACACCCTGTGGGGGAGAGGTCGACAGAGTCGAAGGATGATATGCCAATCTAATGCCATAGGCTTTAGCATTTGAATGATGTCGAGTCTTCTTAGGCCACCACTCATTGCAAAACAACACTGATACGCTATTTGAGCACAAGCCTAAATAGCCCACAAGTGCACGGGACGTGTGTAGTGCAGTGTGTGTAAGTGCGGGGTCGAATCCACAGAGAGGCTACTTTAGTTTAGTTTCTATGTGCTCGAGTGCCTCAAATTAGCTATGTGCGTGTGTGTGTGCTTACTTTAGGATGGAAGGGAGCTCAGAAAAAGGAAAATAAAAACTAATCTATGGAGGAACTTAAAGGAGCCAAACTAAGGAAGGAAAAACTAACAAAGAAAAAGGGGACCTAGGGTGATTGTATTGCAGCTAGACTTGGGCTATGATAATGGATAAGGTCTATCTAAGGCTCGGGACTTCTATTGCCATTGTGTTGATCGACGGCTCTCTTAACCAATACTAGTGGTTTAACTCGTTAGCTGGATTTAAAGCTAAGGGCTAATCCCTTCCAGTCTACGCAATCCGTGATTAGAACTTATTCTCTTAGCTGGATTTAAAGCCAAGGACTAGCACCTAAACACTACATGACATTAAGGCTCGATTAACCAACACTAAAGTGGGTGAGGGATACTCTAGTCTAGGTTAACTTATCCGCTTGGCTGGATTTAAAGCCAAGGACTGGCACTTAAACTCGACTAAGCATAGCATGTAACCTATTAGCTGGATTTAAAGCTAAAGCCTACTCTACTAAGCAAAGCCATAAGATTAAGCACAATCACGTCACCCAAAAAAGTAGATAAGAGCATTTGAAGCACAAATAACACATGCATATTCACTTAGGCATTTTAACAAACACAGACATGTTTGATTTCCAATACATTGACATATTGAATCATGCCATATATTTATGTAAACAAACATGTATTAAGAGCCAAAGATCTACACAAATCCATTATTCAAAGCCCTAATCTAATATACAACAACAATCAACCCTAAACCTAGCCTAATCTAGCAACATATTTTCAAGAAATAGAGAAAGAACAAAAAGAACTTCCCTAAATTCTCGCTTCCAAATCCATACAAATCCTTCAAATCTTTGTTTAATGCCTCAATCCTAGCTTGGTATGGGACTTAGATGGTGGTTTAGGGTGTTTAGTGAAGTGGGCAAAGGGTTAGGATTTATTAGGGTTTTAAAAACAAAAGTTTCTCCCCTGGAAATGAGCTGAAACGAGCAATTTATAAACAGCTTCAGCGTACAGCTGGTCGACCGGCAGCTTCAGCGCACAGCCTGTCGACCTAGCCGATCAACCGGCTCTTCTTTCTTACTCGACCGGCTTAAATCATAATGCTCTCTGGAATGGCCGGTCGACCAGCTCCTTGAGGAACTTGACCAGCTTAAATTCTTTATTCTCTGGAGCGGCCGGTTGACCTTTTCTTCTTCTAAGTTGACCAGCTGGATCAGAATGATCTCTTCATTCCTTTTCTTTCGGTCTTCATCCGTTAGCTCATTTCTTCCTCACGTAAGCTTGAACCCTTCTAAAACACTCCTAAAACATGGAATATAACACTTAGTATAGTATTTATGCATCTAAATACATTATGTACAAATATTAACAAATATGCATAAACTTTATACTAAGTGCACTCGATTATGCTTTAAACACCCTTAAATATGCATGCAAAAACTAGATGCAAACACGCACAAATGACACACATCAAGCACCTTCTGCCTCTGCCCCTCTATCGCCATCAGCCACAACCTCTGCCAATAGGACTTCATCATCTGCACCCTCTGCATTACTGCCATTGAACCTTTTTGTTACTACCAATAGAGGGTTTCATCTTCCTCTGCTCCTGCTCGTTGGCCGCCGACATCGTGTCATTGGGATCACGTGGGATGTTGAAAATTCTATAAAAAGTCTTAGGCCAGAATCTTTCTACCCCAATCACATTGGCTCGCACCCTCAATCTTCATCTCTTATTAGGGATTGTCAATAGCAAGGTAAGATCCTTCTTTCCATTATCCCATCCCTTTTATACCTAGACTTAGCCTCTTATATTCTTTTACTTGTTCATTTTTTTACTCTTATCCTTTTTAGATGAGACAGCTCATGGCAGAGTTTTTTGAGTTGGTCAAGACCGTGGGCCACACCATCAATGAGCTTGTCAACCAATCCCTAACTGCTATTGATGCTCGCAAGGCTAAGAGATTGAAGAAGGAGATTTGAAGGCTCAAGACTTCTAAGGAGAATACTCGAAAGTGCCATCATGAGGAGCTACAATCATTGAAGAACAAATATTCTGATGAACTAAAGGCCCTGGAGGGGGAAATAGAGAAAAGAGATAATCAGGTCACGGCTTTCGGGAAAGTCACCATTAGGCAATGATCGGCCCTCGAGCAACTGACCGGGAGGGTAGAGGGGTTAAGAAAGATAAAGAGGAGACTACGCAGCATATTGTTCAACAAAAGCAAGAAAGAAAGGCTATTCTTCAACAAAGAAATGCTGCTCTCCACCGAGCCACTGATCTTGAGAATGAACTCCAAGGAGCTCGAGATTCTACTATCGCAGAATACAAGGCCTCTGCAGAGTATACTTTGGAGTTGCTTGAGGAGGCCACCATTCAGTATGGGAATGGTATCGAAGTCGGTGCTAAAAAAGCTTTGGAGCTACTGTAGGGCAACTCCTTCTCTCTTGGAGTCTTTAGTCAAGGCCATCCTTGAAGAAATGATCCTCGCGTCTCCCAAAGATTTTCTTAATGCCTCTAAGGAGACTGTGACCCCAACTCTTGCCCTTGCACTGACCGATAATGCCCTCAATGCCACTGATGGGGGATCAAATGATATAGATCTCGATTCTCCATCGGAAGCATTAGTGCCTGCCCCGGTAGAGGTATAAGTACAAGGAGAAGAGGCCCTAGCCAACCCCTCTACTATTGTTGATCAAGAGGACGAAGTTGTGGAGGTTAGGGCCAATGCTAGAGGTGGTGGTGGTCATCTGCCGGTGCAGCTAGTGATTGTTAATCATGACATAACCTCGACAGCCTGACCATTATTTCTCATGTTTTCTTTCTTTGTTTTTTTTTTCCATGATGATGTAAAAACACTTTTTTATTTATTTTTCTTTCTTATGAAGTGGAATATTTTGTATTTTTACAGCTCATGAATGTTTAATCTTGCATGTTGCCTTGTCGTTATGTCATTAACTATGTTGTCTCGAATATGCTTATGTTTCAGCCAACAACTATACTTAGCCATAAAATAAGACAATGAACTTTAACTACTTAATCGAAAAACTCACAGAATATACCATTGCACGATAGAACGTGGAATTGTAGTTTGTCATTCACTAATAGAATAAGTTACATTCACAATCCAATTAGCACTTATGCAATGAGATCAAACATAATATTTTTGTAAATGTTTAGAGTTCTACCCATTCAAGATTAGTGTCCCATTAGGTTTGGCCAGTTTATATGTTCCTAGTTGGATGACCTTTATTACTCGGTAAGGGCCCTCATAATTCTCGTCAAGCTTGTTGAGCTTGACCTTAGCAAAATGATGTTTTTGAAGCACAAGATCACTAAGTTCAATGTATTTTGGTTAAAAAATACATTTTAGGGCTTCATTCATTTTAGCAACTAAGTTCAATGTATCTTGCCTGCTAATTAACATTTTAGGGCTTCATTCATTGCTTCATTCTTTAAGTAAGTAGTCTCTTGGATTTCATCGAGTAGCTCCAACTGAATCCTCAGGACTTCATCATTCTCTTATTTGGAAAAATATTTCACACGCAATGTTGGGAACAAGATTTCTACTGGTGCTACAGATTCTAACCCATAAGCCATTTAGTATGGAGTTTCCTCAGTATTGCCATGCATAGTTGTCCGATAGGTTAAAAAAACATCTAGTAGTACTTCTAGACATAGTCTTTTGGCACCCTCAACTTTGTCTTCAAACCATTGATGATGGTTCGGTTTGTGACCTTCATTTGCCTATTCGCCTAAGGCTGAGCCACTGTAGAGAATCGGAGGCCAATTTGTAGTTTGACATCGCACTCTCAAAAATACTTCGAGTCAAACTACCTCTCGTGATCGATAAATATACTTCTTGGAACTGCAAATTTTAATATGATGTTTCTCTAAACAAAATTCCAAGCAGCTTTCTTTGTTATGTTTTCCATGCTTCAATTTCTGCCCATTTGGTGAAATTATTAATTGATATGAATGTAAATTTCCTTTGGGCTTTCTCAATTAGCATAGGTTTGATAATGTCAAGTCCCTATTTAACAAATGGCCAAGGACTTGTTATCAAGGTCAGGACACTATGTGCCATATGTTGGATATTGGTGCTTTTTTGGCACCGATCACACCTCTCAATTACTCTTTAAGCTACTTCTCGATATTTGGCCAGTAATACGCTATGTGATGGCCTTTTATGCTAGTGTTCTAGCATCATAGTGATTTCTATATATGCCATCATACATCTCACCGATAATAAATTCACCTTCAGGACTGCGTACACAATTCAACAAAGGATCCCCGATAGTGTGCTTGTATAGTTGATCCTTAAGGACAAGGAACCGTGATGACCAATTCGTCACCTTCGAAGCTTCCCGATCATCATCTGGTAATATGCCATGCTGTAAGTATTTATGCTGTAAGTATTACACTATTGAGCATTATCACTCAATCTCATCGATGATGTTAATGTACAAGATGTTGACTGTGGGACCCATGAGCCTCTCAACATTTAACATTTCTTCTTCTAAAAAAGATGAAGCTATCTTGGATAAAGCATCAGCTTAGACTTTGTTTCCTCTTGGTATTTGTTGAAGTATGCATTCTTCAAAGGAGGTTTTTGTCTCATTCACCCATTTCTAATAAGCCTTCATATTACTATTCTTGGCCTCATAAGATCTATTAATCTACCCCACTATCAATTACAAGTTAGTATATGTTCTTTGGTGTAAGTACTAAAAGTGTTACCCGCAAGCACATGGGTCGCGGTAGTATAGTAAATGTGAGTGCAGGGTTGTGTACATGGGAAGGCTATCTAGGTGTGGTTCTAATGTAAAAGTTCATCCTACACTAGTTACG